>JBBPDA010000132.1:31602868-31616704 GCA_037974385.1 Arnoldichthys spilopterus
TTATTTTTGTGACCATTTTGAGTTTTTCTTTCATTGACTGAAGGGTACCAACAATTTTGTCCATGTGTGTAAATGTGTTTCAATACAAATTCAAAAGGAGGTAGTGAGCAGTTAGTAAGAATTCATTCTCCAACGTGAAATTCAATTCTTTAACGTGAACGTAAAAATGCTCCTTTGTCTGCTCTTATTCACTGAAAATACTATTATTCCTGTTGAATTACATTATAAACTTTCAGATGATATGTGACTATTGTCCGATAAACAAATGTAGCTAATGTAGCTATCAGTGACAACAGCAGAAGCACGACGACAAACACGCACAGGCAAGAGTATAGGTGTCTTAAAATAGATTCCTGTGCACCACACACACACACACACACACACACACACACACATGCACACACACACACACACACACACACACACACAAACAAATCTGTATTTCTGACACACCTGCACTGTGCACCTCTCTGTGCGGTTGCCTCTGGTAACCAAATGGAAAGAGAGAGAGCGAGAGAGCAAAAGGAATGAGAGATAGGTGGTGGGGGGGGGTAGGAAAAAGGAACAGAGAGGGAGATAAAGAGGGAGCAGAGGGAGAAAGGGTACAGAGAGGAAGAGAGAGAGAGAGAGAGAGAGAGAGAGCACAACCTCTAAGCAAAAACAAGCACCCTGACACACACAAAATGACTAACAGAACAGATGGAAACGCATGCTAGTACGCGACACAGCACACACTCCGCGTGCTGTGTGAGTGACCAATTGTTGTGTTATTGTGTAAGTCTGTGCTGGCATTAAGGCTTGAGGAATGGCCCTGTCATTGCCTTGCATAACCACTATATGAATCACAGCCACAATACAAATGCAAGTGCTGCCAGCAAACCTAATTGCAGCCATTATTCAACTTTACAGCTCATTCATTCATTTGAGTCAATTAATTTGATTTCATTCAATACTGAAGCAGCCGCTAAAGCAACATTGTTAATGTCTATTGCAAATCAGGCTTGAGAGGTTTATGAAATATGTAAAACAGATGTGTCAAGAACATCTCATCTACAAGAGGACAAAACTGCCTAGTCAGAACAAAATTCAAATCTACAATGTCCACAGCAGGCTTACCATGTAAACATGTTGAGTGTACTTGCTGGAAGCAACAATACTTGAGCACGCAGAAAGGGCACATGCTTAAGTCTTTATCATGCCTTTGCCCACTTAGCCAGGACCTTATTTTTAAAGTTGAGAAATGCCCGCAGTGAAGCCAGAGGAGAGGGCACCTCAAGAGCAGACTCCTGCTCCATAATGCTACAGGAACAATCCAGCACAGCATTCCTGTACTCACACTGGTGCTGTCCTTTTCTACCAAATGACTACCAAAATAATTTAAGCTTGGGTATAAACCCAACTGTGCTTATAAACCACAGCTACATCATCACTGATTAAAAATATTGTCCAAGTCTAAGACTGTCCTTTTATTTATTTCATTTTCATGCAATGCAATCATTAAGTACAATTTAGTCATTTTAGGATCAGAAGAAGCAGGAAACACATACTTAAAAGAAAATTACCCTGAATTGTCACCGGCTAAATATAATATCAATTATTTCAGTAACATTTGTCCAGTCTTTGCTGTAGTGTTTCCTACTGCACTGTAACGTTTCCACCCTTCTGATTATGGCATTGTTGGCATTGTTGCTTGTTTTGTGTTAGTAAAGGACTATACGTTGAACATCAAGTTAAAATTGTCTCATCATATTTTTAAGCCACAGATGTTACATTTTCATATCTGTGCAATTATTTGGTTTGAATAAATACTTTATTAAACAGAACGTGGTTGTGATTTACAAATAGATTTATAATTGATTCAGTTAAAAAATGCTTATAAATATAAACAATGTTCTAATGCAGACAGATATTGAAGCCACTGCTAGAAGCATCATCCATCCATCCATTTTCTAAACCGCTTCTTCCGTTTCTGGGTCGCAGGGAAGCTGGAGCCAATCCCAGCTGACTGTGGGCCTATGGCAGGGTACACCCAGGATAGGAGGCCAACCCATCGCAGGGCAACACATAGACAGACAACCATTCATACACAAATTCACACCTATGGGCAATTTTTAGAGTATCCAATCAACCTACTGCAAGCCTTTGGATAGCGGGAGGAAACCGGAGCACCCGGAGGAAAAGCACGCAAACACGGGGAGAGGTTGCATCCTCCGCACAGAAAGGCACCCGTCGCCGACCCGGGGATCGAACCCAGGAGCTTCTCGCTGTGAGGTGACAGTGCTAACCACTGCACCATAGATGCATCATATGGGTGTGATTGTAGTCATTGAGGGGTTAAATAGAGCATTTATGACATGCTTTAGACAAGAGTTTACAATAATAAGATATTGCAAATATATAAAAAATATTGCAGTATTATAAGACATAGGGCTTATCCCTACTTCATCTTAAACACCACAAGTTACTGCTGTAGCTTCCCAACAAAAGTGGTTCAGATAGTTTACAATAGGTTGTGTTCCCCTTCAAAGAGATACACATTCACACTACCAGCTAAACACAAACACTTCATCTGCTTCACACACCTTTTATTTTTTGTGTATCTAAAAGGGTTAAAGGTGACATTTCTGAGGAAGATTAGTTAGAAGTTTATCCACTTACATTATAATGTGTAAAGAAATGGAGTTCAATGCATGGTTGAAAGATACAGAGAGAAAATGGGACCTATTACAAATGCATAAGACCTGGTAGACCACAAAAACTCTCCATTCCCACTCTAAGGTTTCTTATTTGAGGAGACAATCAAGCACCACAAAACATTCCCAGGTGTTTCTGTCTGTCTTTTTACCATGAGAAGATGACAAAAAGCTCTTTGAAAGTCTAGCTGCTCAAGAAGCCATTACTGGGAAAAGGAAACACAAAAAATAAATACATCTGCACTGCAACACCCAGACTAGACATCTGAGATGTAAATGAAGGTTTTATTAACAGATGAGTGTTAATAAATCATTAGGATTAACAAGGGTTTTGTTTTTTTCTTTTTTTGGAATTTGTAAAGGAAATTGGTTTTGGGATTCTAAATTTACACTGATTTCTGGATTTCATTAAAAATAAGCTTCTTTTAGAACATAAATTTGCCATGTTGTAATTTCAAATGCCCATGAATAGGTTGGCGTCCTTTCGTGGATGTACTGTGCCTTGGACCTGTTGTCAGCTGGGACTGGCTCCAGCTTCCCCACAACCCAAAATGGAAGAATTGGTTTGGAAAATGAATTAATTAATTAATTTACAAATTCAAATTAAAATAATTACATGCACTTTAAAAATGAAAAATGGAAAGAACTGGGTCTCTTGAGTGGCACAACTGTCTATGTGCTGGCCCTGCCACTGAAAGCTCGCAACTTTGATCCCTGGTGGTGCCATAGCCCTCTGTGGATGGAAATTCAAAAGATCAAAATTGGGTTTGCTCCAAATGTGTTAATGGTAGTTTGAAAAGATGCAGACTATATGATAGGCTTTACATTTCCAGTGTTGCTGGCATTGAGTGACAGGGATAGTCCTATCTAGTTGATGGAACTGAAAACAACAAAATTTAGCATAAAATCTGGAAAAACTTTCCTTAACCACAAAAATTGTACAGTATTTCATATTTCAAAAATACTTCTTGGGTTGTCAGCTTTACAAAAAAGTGAGGGAAAATTAAATATTTACTCTATTATCACTTTGAGGGGAAAACAATGTTTACCATGTTTCATATGTTTAGGGCAAGCTTTCTTCTCTCACAAATATAATTGGTTTCATTCTTACTGTTACTTTCTATGCCCCCTACTAACTACACAAACAATTATTTAAATACTGGATATTGTTATTTGCTTGAGAACTATGTAGACCTAAATCTGCTGATTACTAAACGAATAGGTCTGGGCTGTGTATGCTCTACTTGTGCTGAGCTTTGCTTAGGAAATCTCTTTAAATAAAGATCATTTGTAGTTAAGATAATCCTGTGACCTCAGGGCAGATGTGTGTTACAGATTTTTCATTGTTTTGCTCACCTCTTTTTATGACATAGCAAACACTCTGCTTTTCTGGTAAGGTTGGGGGATGGAAGAGTGCAGAAAGCCATCAGTGTCAGCTCTTAGAAAAATATGCTGCATCTTACATCCCACACCCTGAATACAACACCAAAGAAGATCATTTCATAGACTCTCTTTGCTCATTCTACTTTTACTACTAGATTTAAAAAAAAGAAATAAACATTGAGGTGTGTAACCGCCAAAACAATATATATTAGAAAAGGGCAAATGTGTTTCTTCCTGCTGCAAGATTACATGAGCTGTACAAAATCTTGGAAAATATCATCATTCAGTCTAACCACAAACAGACCTCCAAATTAATAGTAAAAATAATGAGAAAATTGTAACATATATATATACATGTAATCTTATTGTTAAAACTAAACTATTCCATTGTAAAATTGATTATTATGACAATAATTATTATACAAGTAAAAAAAGCTCCTCCTATTAACCTGAATTGGAAAGTATCTTTCATGTATACATTTCAAGAAATCAAATTTTGCAGTGCTAGAATATTTTCACTAATAATGAACTTGGATATTTCTAGAATATTTCTTTGCAAATCTGTACATTTTATGTAAGTAAACATACAGTTTAAATAACTCATAATAAAATCAACACAGCAAGCACAATTCACTTGAGTTTGATTCAGTTCATTGAATTCAAATCACTTCTCTGTTCTGAAACAGCATTTTTCTTGAAACCTTCTTGAAAAAAATAAACTGCTTGCTTATCCCACTCATGTAAGCAGGATTTTTTCAGAAAAAAAAACAAGCATTACAATTTTTAACATATTAGTTATGTTGACAAAAAAGCTCCAGCTTCCAACCCTGCAATGCTGTTGAGTTGAAATGAATTCTAGTCAGTGAAACTCAATCGGAGTGGATTTAATTCAGTTAATTAAATTTGGTTTATGTCTGCATACATACAGATTTGTTTGCACCATTTCAGCTTTATTCAACCCTGCACTGTCCCATTTTGTCCCCGACGCCTTCCCTGTGAAGCTTCCTGGAAAAAAAGGAAGCTCTCCACACAAAAATATCAGCAGCATTCACATCAAGTGTGAAACATCTTCCTTCGAATGACTGAAAGAGTATATTTATATTCATTAGAGGCCTGTCCCCAGTGACCTTTAGTGCAGTGGAGCCTGCCTCTCGTCGTGTGTCACAGCTCATAACATCTCTGTGTTACGCCAAAGGCTTATTGAAGAGTCACAGCCGATTACTATGCAGACAGAACGCTGCATGCTAAGCAGACATCATTCGAGTAGAGAAATACGAAGAAGAAATTTGTGAGGATCAAGAAACATGGAACTAGGATAAGGCTGCAGTAGCAAGGGGGTTGGTGAGAAGGTTTTGAGAAATGCTTCCAAAGCAATTGATTACATATTGAATCACTATTTGTAAAATTAGGCTATTTATAGGCATAGCAAAAGATGCAACCACTGAGACCCTCTGGGCTATGTAAGACTATATTATTTCCTTTCTTTTGTAACTATTATTATGGGATAAAATGACCACATGACATTGCACATAGAAAAATGTGCTTATAATTGTACACATATATCTATAAATACATGTTTGTCATATGTAAAAGAGGTTTTTTATATATATAAATGTCATTATAATCAGAATGTATGTACAACAGCACGACTAGAGATTAGTGACCTAGTAGGGGTGTGTGTGTGTGTGTGTGGGGGGGGGGGGATCAGGCAGCAAGCAAACAGTCAGTTCTTGAAAGTAATGTGCTGGAAGCAGGAAAATTGGGTGAGCATAATGATCTTAGCCACTTTGTGAAGAGCCTTATTGTGACAGCTAGAGTGAGAGCATCTCCAAAATGGCAGGTCTTGTGGAGTGTTCCAGGTGTGCAGTAGTAAGTACCTACCAAAAGTGATCCAAGGTGATATTTCAGTGAAAGGGACATTGGCTCATTGATGCATGTGACGTGGGAAGAATAGTCCATTTGGTCCCAAATAGGAGCTCCTGTTGCACAAAATGCTACTGCTGACTTTGATAGAAAGGTGTCTTAACACACAGTGCACCACAGTCAGAGCTGTTTCAGCAGCATGAGGGGGACCTACACAATATTAGGCAGGTGGTGTTAATGTTATGACTGATCGGTGTATGTTTCCAATAAAGACACTTAATATTTTTGCACATATGTTTTTGGATTTTGGAAAATGTATGCATGCATATTTTAATCACCTATGGCCACACATAAAATATATTGGCTCAAGCCAAATGTATATTTTAAGGGTAAGTTTTTATTCTATACGAGAGGACATTAAAAGTTTAAACATACAATATATTACACACGTTTTGAATATAAATAATATTAGTATGTAATATAATATACATACTATATTGACATACCTATTCATGTAATATTGCAAGACATTAATTATACTTAATTTTGCACATGTAGTTGGACATGAAGGAAAAATGTTTCACTTTTTTTTCCAAAAAGAGAAGAAATTAAATATGTTGATCTATATTTACAAGTGTATTTTTAGGATTAAAAAATATATATATGCAGATACATATTTTGGAGCTAATCACTGACAAACGTACATACATGTGATAAATACACCAACTAGCCACAACATTAAAACCACTACGAGGTGAAGTAAATAACAATGATTATCTCATTACAGTGGCACCTGTAAATTGTGATATGTTAGGCAGCAACTGAACAGTCAGCTTTGGAAATTAATTTGGAATCAGGAAATTTAAGAGCATACACATCTGAGGGCCAGACCATGATGGTTAGCTGACTGGGTTAAAGCTTCTCCAAATTGAAAAGTCTTGTGAGATGTATTATGTTTGCAGTGGTTAGTACTTACAAAAAATGGTCAATGGAAAGACAACCTGTAAACCAATTACAGGGTCATGGGCAGGCCAATGTCTGGCCCATGTGGTTCAATCTAAAAAAAAGCTACTATAGCACATTTTGCTGAAAAAGTGTGTGCTGGCTATAATAGAAAGGTGTCTGTGCACCACATCTCATTGTGCATGGGGCTGCAAACTGCAGATCAGTCAGAGTGCCCATGCTGACTCCTGTCCACCATTTTAAGTACCTACAATTTGCATGTAAGCTTCAGAACTGGACCATGAAGCAATGGAAGAAGGTGGCCTGGTCTGATGAATTATGTTTTTTTTACATCATGTGGACAGGATGGTAAGTTGACAACCTCGGTAAGGCAGTGTGATGCTCTTGGCAACAAATTGCTAGAAGACTCTGTTTCCTGACATTCAAGTGGATGTTACTTTGACATGTGCCAAATACATTGTTGCAGACCAAAAACATGGTAAAAGCATTCCCTAATGACAGTGGCCTTGTTCAACAGAATAATGCCACAATGCAAACATTGTCCAGCAATGGACAGAGTAACATGACAAAGAAACAGATCTCACATTACAAGGGGGACCTGCAAAATATTAGGCAGGCCATAATAATGTCATGGCTTATCTGTGTGTATTGTTTGTGAAAAAAACTGTAGTAATAATGTCACTGATGTAACAGACTGTCCAAATGGTAATGATGCAGGGGACATTTTAATCTAAGGTAATGTAACAGGATTTTGACTACCACATTGTAAAGGGCAGTCTGCATTATCAACATTTTATGAAAAATACATCTAAATAAATGTAAAGAATCTAAATCTAATAAGATACCAGGGTTTTGAAATACTTTTTGAACAGTGATGCTATATTTGTTTCAATATGCATGGAAAAAGACAAATATTTTATATCTAGGACTATCTATTTCGTTTTATTTTTAGCTTGAGGTGCCCAAAATCTGCCTTTGGAAAATAACAGGACCACCAAAAGCTTTTCTAAAATTTAAAGCATGTTCACTGAGATACTGCATTATACGACCAGCGCCATGTCCCTCTGTGACTCAAATAGCCGTTCTGCAGGGCTGCGGATTTGGAGCTTTGGGCTTGGAGGGTCTGAGCTGGAAATGAGTTGTGTCAGTTTTGCCAGTGTGCATTTACTGTTCATTGACTGCAGGCCAGGGGCTGGTCTACACTTCATTACCGATGCACTCACACACTCAGGTGAAGAACATGGCACAGACAGCAGAGGCTCAAACCACTCTGAGCTACAGAATAACTCACCCTGCCTTTAGGTAGGGGAAGAAACACTGACACACACACACACACGCATGCATGCACTAATGCATGCAAATGCACACGCACACACATGCGTACAAATGCATTCAAACCAAAAGCATATTTTTCACAACTTTTTTTTTTGCAACTAAATCTGGTCTGGCGCCTCTGACTGATGCCTATGTGCTCGTACTGTGCAGTCGTGTGGCGTCTATCAAATACATTAACAAACTGGTGGCCTGCTGAAGTCAATGGGTTGTGCAAGATGTCACATAATATACACATACACACACACACATGCATGGACATGTGCACACGTTTAGTCATAGGCTTACACGCTTGCTTTCTCTTTCTCTCTCTCTCTCTCTCAGACACACTCAGACATACACACGTGCCAAAAAGCAGAATAAGAAAGGGTGTTCACACAAAGATGCACACACACACAAACACACACACACAAATAAATAAAAATGGAGGTACACACATGCACAGATTTGCCAAAAAGAAGAATAAGCCCTCACTAACACACACACACACACACACACACACACAAACAGATTTGCCAAAAAGAAGAATAAGTCCTCACTCATGCACACACACACAAACACACACACACACACACACACACACACACACACACACACACACACACACACACTGATTACCATATATCAAAGGCGACTTTGGGACAGGGCACCACTGCAGGCTGCAGTGAATCAGAAGCACTGATGGGCCTGGAATGCTTTCTTTTCCTGGCTGTCAGTGTGTCTTAGAGCAGTGCTGTGTGATGGGTGAGTGTGACAGCACTGGGCTCTGCCTCCTGCACACAGTCCCGGTTGTGCTCCCGCTTGCGCACAAACCACAGAGGCAGCGTCGCCACTAACCACCCTTTATATGACAGACCAAAATGTTCAGAGAACCCAAGACCAAATGAGGCCCCTTATCACTTCCAGGCAACGTTCTGCAAGCCCTTTGACCCTTTAAATGTGATCAAATACGTCATGTTAAGCATAATACAAATGTTTTTTTTTTAATGAAAATACAAATTGATAAATTCATCAAGATTTTCTTATGCAGTTAGTTGCAAGTATTAAGTGGAATACGACAAAATGTGCAACATGAGAGCTAGATGAAGCAGTTCAAAACACTACTTAGTTAAATTAGCATCTCATTTTGTTTCATACATTGCATCATTCCCACTGTCATCTTTGATGTGTTATTTACATATTTGCAGCATTTCTATGTCTTTATATAAGATTTTCAGCTGCCGTTGTTGTCCTTTTTCTTATGTCTATTTACACTGATACACCACAATGTTAAAACCACTGTCAGAAGAAGTGAATTACATTAATAATCTCATTACATACACAGTATTAGGAAGGTGGGTCTAACATTTTGGCTTATTGATTTATGTGTATTTATTTCTATTTATCTATGGTTCGGTTTGATATTTTTATCCAGTGAATTATCAAAAACAAATAGAAATTTACTAACAAGCCAGACCTGCTAGTTATCTAATCAAGCCCTAAAAAATTGCTTTAGAGCAGACATAATTGTTATTTTTTTTACATTGTTTACATTGTTTAACCCTACAGTTTTCTTCATGTTTGTTTAGAAATGAATATATTTTTATGTCTCCATCACACAATATCACATAAGATTTACAAGCACCCCACACACAACAATGTGGCATAATGTAAACTTTGAGAAGCTAGCTGGATCTAGTTACCATTGCAAGGCCATGTACAATTTTGTATTTGAGGTGGAACCTAGCAATGAGTCCATTATAAATGGATACTTTGTATTGCAGTGATAACAAGTAGTGTCCTAGTTGGGCTCACACTGAACTTACCAATGAGGGGCTGCAAATTGTTGCATCACTGCCAATGTAAAACAACATTTTAACTTAAATCATAAGATAATGGAATAGTTGCTAAATTTATAAGGAAGTAGTGAAAGTTTTTTAAAAATTTATTATTATTTTTTTTTTACCCAACTAAGTTGTCTTCCATTCTAACAACTTGCAAGGACTTTTCCAGTAACATGATGTCACCAACACTGGGAGGGTGAAGGCTAGCATGGGCTCCCTCCGAGTCATGTGAATCACCACTGCATCTTTTCAAACTGTCACTAATGCAACACTAGACGGTGTAACATGCTTGGAGGAGAACTGCCAGTTCTGTCACATCAGCTAACAGATGCCTGTGCTGGCTAGCCCTGCCATGTGCAGGAAGAGTCATCCTACACACCCAGAGAGAGTGAAGCCAGTTATTTATGAGAATAAATGTTTTATAAGAAATTATTGCAACACAATTAAAAATAAATAAATAAATAAATTCCTGCATCATATCAATTTCTCGAGATAAAAAAACAATATTTAGAATGGATGCAATCTTGCCCCATTAATGTATAATATATTCATTCTTTCTTGAAGCCAGAAACTTCTGAAAAGAAAATGTGATCAAGCTTTTGGGAGATGCTCATTCAAAGCCCTGGGGGTTGTGTATAGCTGTGAGCAACAGCAAGATTTATTCATTGCAAATTTTGCAATTTAATTTTACATGCTCAGATGAAGCAAACAAACTAGAATCTGGATGTGAAAAGATACCTGTATTCTGCCTTGACTGCTTGTTTTTATTCTAATGCAATGATATTAGTCTACCTGTGTAAATTCTTTGATGTCACTTTCTTTCCTCTTCCTTATGTGGGAGAAAAGCATTTAGAAGAGTGAGTGAGCCATGGAAGAGAACTAGGGCAACTAGAACTGGTAGCAAATATCTCCGTGGGCAGTCTATGCTCTGGCGCACATACACACACACACACACACACACAGAGTTGATGTGTGACTCGTCAGAGCCTATCACTCCTTATTGCAGCCCAGTAGTCTATTGCGTATGCTGTGTGCGTGGCTGGATCCCAAAACAGACACTGTCAGGTGTGATAAGAGTTAGGGTGTAGCAATCTGCTATGAAACCTTGCCCTGTCTGGTTCCCCTCACAACACTGGCCTCTTCAGTTCATGGCCCGTCCTAAACTCTGCAGCATGTCCTTGCCTGTTTGTGCTTCACCTGTACCTCCAACTTTACCCAGACCTTAAGATTATCCTTGCTTCTTTAATTATCTTGTAAAACCTTGTTTTTGTCATGCATGGTAATATATGTGGGTATGCACATGAATGGGCACATTCATTATTTTAGGACACCCAATTATTTTTGTCTGTTTGTTACAATTTACCCCAAATTTAAATTAAATTAAATTCAAATGAAAGTCAAATGTAGTCAAATTGTAGTTTAATATAGTCAGTCAGCCAAGACATGTCTGGTAACTGAAGTTCTGTAGTTTTGCATTGGAGATATGAGGCTAATTGGGATTAGCAATTATATCACAATCTCTCTCTAACCACCCCAATCCATAAACATTTCCTGCTGCAGCTTAGACCTATTTTTCATGTTAATATCTTATATGTGCATTTATCTCATATGTTAGCATGGACTGATTAAATTAAATGTATAGTATTCTGCATACCATACACAACTTCCTATAACCAAGTCAAACTGTACAGCAATCTCTAAAAGACTTGCATATGTGGTTTCTGACACACTGTTATCTATAGACATGAAAGCTATGTTTTATTACAGCAAAAACAGTAGAAGCAGCCATCTTGAAGCCTGAATTTTGTCTGTGCCTTTGTCCAGAACAAAGATGCAGATTTCATGTCTATTTCATGTCTTGGGTAATCTGCTACATTAGTAGGAAATAACTGTGTAAATTAGTTTTTTCCACAAACTATTAATTTAACATCCATGTGTGATTTAGAGAGGCAGGAGCTTCTCAGCTTAGCAAAAATGATAAACATGATTTTCTGAAAGGAAAGAAACAAACAGGGAGTAGAAAATAGGTTTTTCTGGAATATTACATTACATTTTTTTTCAAAACCTAATTTAACTGATAGTCTTAAAAGGTAAAATCCATTCAACAGCCTTCCAGACTCTATTTCCTTATTACAGTCTGACTGATAGAGAAGCCTTGTGTCGCCTAAAGGCTTTACATGTACTGAGTGAATGAAATTCATAACCCAGCTGAAAGGAGTGGGGTTCATATAATGAGAATGATAATATTACGGTTTTTGTTATATTCATATTAGACAAAGCTGGTTGTATAATAGTAACATAAGGCAATTTAACCCCTAAAAGTGAGTGAAAAGATGTTTTAGTTTCAGTTATGAATACATAATTAAAATTGAGGAAGCCCTGACTTAATATTCCAGTGTTTCTACACCTTATCTCTATTTATTGCATCTGTTATCTATCCTAGCTTAAGGCAACATTTTGGTGCTTACTTAGAAAATTACAGAAAATCCACTGACTCAAAATATTGACTTCATAAACTTAATAAAAGTCATTGGGCAGTGCTAGATTCTGTGAATCAATGTTTGAAATTCAAAAACATTGTTGGGGGCGTTACTATGACACTGAAAGCAAGGCCGACTATGCAGGAAAATTGTTTGGAGTGTTTTTTGTTTATTATTATTATTATTTGTCAAACTACAATACTAAAGTACAGCTGTGGCCAAAGATTTTGAGAATGGCAAAAATATTGTTTTCACAAAGTTTGCCTTGAGTCATTTTTGATAATGACAATTTGCATATACTACAGAATGTTATGAAAAGTGATCAGATGAATTGCAAAGTCCCTCTTTGCCATGAAAAAGAACTTAATCCCAAAAAAACATTTCCATTGCATTTCAGTCCTACCACAAAAGGACCTGCTGACATAATTTTAGTGATCCTCTTGTTAACACAAGTGAGAGTGTAGATGAGGACAAGGCTGGAATTTACTTTGTCATGCTGATTGAGTTAGAATAGCAGACTTAATGCTTTAAAAGGAGGATGGTGCTTGAATCATTGTTCCTTCTCTGTTAACCATGGCTACCTGCAAAGAAACATGTGCAGTCATCATTGCTTTGCACAAAAAGGGCTTCACAGGCAAGGATATTGCTGCTAGTAAGATAGCACCTAAATCAAAGATTTATTGGATCATTAAGAACTTCAAGGAGAGAGGTTCAATTGTTGTGGAGAAGGCTTCAGGGCACCCAAAAAAGTCTAGCAAGTGCGAGGACTATCGGGGCACCACCAGTGCAGAGCTTACTCAGGAATGGCAGCCAGCAGTTGTGAGTGCATCTGCACGCACAGTGAGGCAAAGATTTTGGAAGATGGTATGGTGTCAAGAAGGGCATGAAAGAAGTCACTTGTCTCCAAAAAAAACCCAAAAAACATCAGGGACAGACTGATGTTCTGCAAAATGTACGAGGATTGGACTGCTGAGAACTGGGGTAAAGGGGTTTTCTCTGATGAATCCCCTTTCCGATTGTTTGGGGTGTTTTGGTGAATGGTACCAAAACATCCTCCAAGAGCAATTTCTCCCATCCAAGAACAGCTTGGTGAAGAACAATGCCTTTTCTAGCTTGATGGAGTGTCATGACATAAAGCAAAGTGATAACTGTAGAGGAAAATTTTAATTATCTATCCTAAAGTGTAACTCTGAAGTTAAATCTATTATGTTTCAAAATGCTAAGTTTGGCAAAGAGCTTAGCCTATGTTTTCCTGTGTTTTTCTGGTTTGGCTAAACATATGGCAGGATGTAACACAAT
>JBBPDA010000132.1:31616804-31635897 GCA_037974385.1 Arnoldichthys spilopterus
GTTGTGACCTCAGTAGCAAAAAGTCTGGATTCAGATGGAAGTATCGTTGATAAGAGATGAACCTTAGAAAATAGAGTGAAGTTGAGCTAATGCGGTACGTGCAGGTTTATCATCACTATGTGTGTGTGTTTAATCATTTCGGTTAATTTTTGTGCGTCATAAGTCATTGGTGTCAATGTAATCTGGCCTTGGTTGATGATTACGTGCAGAAAAGACATGTATTTTGAAATCATCTTAGTTTGAAGGCGGTCAAGATGACCTAAAGTTTGGACACATAGTCTTAGAGTTTTAAAGCTGAGTGTCCAAGTTTAGGCCAAACACAACAAGATGATATACAATATATATATATATTGCATAAACAGCACTGTGCAAAGGTCTAAGGCAACTTAGGAATTTTCTGAGTAACAAGTAAATTTCTGTAACAAGCACACAACAAACACAGAACAATAAAAATAAATGCAAACAAACAAAAAAAGCAGTGAAAAGTATCAAGATTAGATTTTTGTCAAATGTAGTTGAGCTGGTTAGAAAAGCACATGTGTGGCTCTAGATTTCTCCTCCATGCCCTTAGCCATTGCATGGATATGTGAAGCTCCATCAGCAGCACCTAATGTTAACTAATGAAAGACCAAACCTGCTATTTAACAGGAACTACAAGTAATTTTGGGTTTTTACGAGGAGTAAAAGGCCCTAGGAATGGTTAAGCCACCAATGCAAACATAACCGTTAACTCTATTGAAGCTATTTGTATTTATTTCCAATATAAATGTTTTTTGGAACACTGCCCAGCTTAACAGTTTTTAAATATAATTTATAATCAAATTTTTACACAAATCAGCTTTTTACATTTTTTGAAGAAATACTATTAGCAAATGTCCAAAACACTGAAACAAAAGACACAGTAAAAACAGCAATGTTTTTTCTACTTCTGGAAAGTCAACATATCTGAGGTTTGGACAGTATCAATACATATTATCTTCAAACAAATGGCTTTGTAATACATCGCATGTTTCAAAAACCTAGTTTGGCTAATCAGTCCTTCATGAAATTAAATCAGGTGTGCTGGTGTTGGAAGTCAACGCAACCTTGCATTGGTTACAGTCTATTTCTAACATAATTTGAAACTACTTTAAAAATGTGTTTTATGCTGTGTCAAAACTCTGTAATGAATGAACCAATAGGAATCATTTAAAATAACTTATTAAAAACATCTTTATATATTAATTTACATTGAAAGGATTGTTTTCTCCTTCTCTTGCAAAAAGGTCCTTTTTGGGTTTAATAAAGAAAATATATTTTAATAATCTTTGAATAATAGTATGGGCCTCTGTCCCTGTTGCTGGTTCACTGGTTCTTCTTTCTTGGACCACTTTTGGCAGATACTAATGTCTGCATACTGGGAACGACCCTCAAGATGCTCCGAGGCAGTGGTCTAGCACAATTTGGCTTTTGTCAGAGTAACTCAGATCCTTTTGATTACCCATTTTTCCTGCTTCCAATAGAGTAACTTCAAGAACTGACTGTTCACTCACTTCCTGATAGACAGCAACCTTTGACAGGTGCCACTGTAAAAAAAGATAATCAGTGCTATTCACTTCACCTGGCAGTGGGTTTAATATTGTGGCTGATTAGTGTATATATGTATGTATGTAGAACCGTATCAGATATACAGCTTTGTTGATACTTATGTATATCTTGTGAAACTGACAGAGCTCATTTCCTCCAAATAGACCCAATTCAGAGTGAGCTCAGCTCTCCTTTCCTTCAACATTTTCTGTCTCTCTTTTGTCCTCTTGAATCCTCCATGGCTCTGAGTTGCCTAAAAAAACTAAACAAAACAGTGGGTTAATTTGGCTGCGGGGGTTATATTGCGCAGCACAAGCTCATTATTTCAATCCTCACGTGCCTCTGGACACGGCAGAGCCTTTTTCCTTTTGTTTGATGCCAGCTCTCGGCCTCTCTCTCTCTCTCCGAGATGATGAAAATGAGAAGAAGCAGGATGAGAGGACTCAGCTTTGCTGAGCTGTTTGTATTAATAAATATGTAGAGGGAAGAATATTAGGGGTTTCCATTTAGGTCATCAACATCATGTATTATTTAGAGAATGCTACAACAAAGGGTCTCAGTTGCAGTTAATGTACTGTCATGCAGAAGCATACATTATACCACATACTGGATCTTTAGATTGCAAAGGGGCTCTTCAAGCATTAGTTTGTAAATGCTATGGTTATAGAGCCATGACAACCACTTGAACTCTTTGCACAATTACATGGGTTTTTGCCAAGATTGAGAAACCATTGTACATGGCTCTTTGAAGAGACTTAGTGCTGTAGCAACTAAAAATCTTTTTGGTACTATGTCCTTAAAGGGGGGGGGTCTTCAAGGAACTACGGTTATAGAACCATTACACACAAAAAAAAACATTTGAATGCTTTGCGCAATTGAAGGGTTCTTCCCTAAGATTGAGAAACATGGTTCTATATTGCTACAAATACCATAAAAAAAAAGGTACAAGAATGTTATACAAACTTAAAAAATACTATACAAACTAAAGGGTTTCAGAACCACACAATCAAGTCACTAATCATTCAAGAACGTTTATTGTAAAGGTACATTGTTTTACCATTGAAAATTTGGGTCTTCATAGGTTTTGAAACACAGGCAATGCTTACATATAGACCTTTAAATTGTTATTTTTTTCATAAGTAAACAGTAACACTAAAATGGGGTCATTACAACTCAAAGAACATTTTTGTGCTGCTAGATAGAACACTTTACACTAAGAGTGTAGATAGAGAAGATTAGAAATTTTGCAGTATTTCTATAGCTCCTATAACAGGCTATGCATCTATATTTATAAGCATGTCTTCTCTATGTGAAATTACTGTACTGTACACATGCACAAATTCTGTATGATACTAAGGTCTGGAGCAACTGAGGCCATGAACACAGTGTCCTTTTTGCACCTCTTCATGCAAGAGACAAATAAGCTCAGAATTTTAACTGGTGGAGAGGAGTGGGGAAAAGAAAGGAAGAAGAAAGAAAGAGAGAAAGGCAGCGGAAGCAGGGGAATAGAGTGTGTGTGTCTGCTGAGTGGCAGGCCTTTGATGAGCCACACGCTGAATGACGACGATTATGTAACATCTTTAACACACATGCCTGGATGTGTGACTGCCAAAAGGAGCAGGACTGGAGAAGGCAGGGTGAAGATGGAGGGATGTGAGGGAAGAAACAGTGCTGCTCATATTGGCGTTGTGTCACTTCACTTATTATGGCTGTTCAGCCGAGCAATGCTTAATGTCTTGTCTAACAAGGCTGCTAATGAGACATGTGAATGGCTCTTAGTGACGGTGCAACATGCCGTTGCCTGATCGTTTCAGCTGATGGGCCCTTTCTTTTTAGATGGGGAGCCTGCAGGACAGACAGAAGCTCTTGCTGCAGTAGCAGCCTCTACCCTTGTAACTACAGAAACTACAGTAGATGTTGAAGCACTGCGGTGAGCATTTGATTAAGTTAGGCACTGGTAGGGCAGTGGTGGCCTAGATGTTAAGGACCTGCCCATGTGCACCAAGGGATGCAGGTTCAAGTCCCAGCCAAAGTACCAATGAAGTACCCTTGAGGTCAGATTTTGTTTTGGCATACTTGGTGTGATGGGGTGTGTTCACAATGACAGTCATTTTTACTTCATCACATGATCAGCTCTAGATCACAGACATTACTCCCACTCATTCCCACTCCATCTTTGCAGAGAACACAGTTCCACTGTTTCAAAGCCCAGTGTTGGGACGTTTTACACCTCTATGACTGACACTGGGCATTGGGCATGGTGACCTTAGGCTAATGTGCAGCTGCTCCAGTGCTTTTCTGTGGAGATTGTACAAGCTATGTATGTGCAACTGATGCCTGTGTCAACAGTTTGAGTACTTTAAAGTGAAATCATATTCTTACCAGAATAAAATTGTTTAGATTAGAACAGTTATTTACTGTCTCAGCATCACTGGGTCTGCACCACAAATACAGTTTTTTTAACTATCCAAAACCATCACTGAATCATTAACTTAAAACAGTCATAAAACAGTGTCAGGCCATAAATTCATAGCTATTTCAGGGAAGAACTGTCTGTGAGGGAACTTTTAGGGGCATCAAATGCTTCAGATATCTGGTTTCTATCACTGAGAATAATCAGGACTTTAAGTTTCTCTAGAATTACACATTTCCCATCAAACCTCCTTTATGCTAAATTCTGAGAAATCTGTGGAATTCTCCTTTAAAGCAGCTCAATCAATATATTAGAAGGGCTATCTGGACAGTTCTGGACATTTTGCAAACCTCAAAGAACAGAAATGTAATATACATTGCAGTGTATAATCAAACCATACCATTTATCATTTAGAACAGCATGTGCTTTATGAAACTAGAAAAGATACACAACTTGATTGCTAATGCATATAATGATATATTCACCTTGTTGGTACTTGTTCCAACTGATACTAGATACTTATTCATTTTTTCCAAAAGACCAACTTCTTCGGAGCAGGGTGCTACATGGCAAACCTAAACATGGTCATAAGAAAATCAATGATGCTGAATAAAATGCATCATATAAACAATATAAGAGGCCACTCAATCGACAATATAAGTAAGTGTTCTGTTGTGAGCTTGCAAGGCAACTGCTAGGAGCTCAAATCCAATTCCGTGCTGTGCTCTTATGGAAATGAGCATACTATCTAGGTCATAAGTGTGTATGGTAGAGTGCTTCTTCACAACACAATAAGCTGCATTAAAAACACAAAAAGGATGTGAAAAAGCCTTTGAGAGAATGGAATAGAACATGCTGTAGTATGTGCACAACCATTTTTGCATGATTAGGGCTCGTGTTTTTCCATCATAAGCTGATTCACTTTTACTTCTGCTGCTCAAACATTATTTTTCACATGTCCACGTCTGAATGACTGAGAAGTCAAGCAATCATGCTAAAACTGATGAGTGGCCACACTCTTGCCAAAAAATCTCTATATAGTAGCAAAAAGGTTATATAACCCTTTTTGGAACTACACAGAACCATTTTCTTCCTATTCTGCAATTCTTTAAAGTTTTATTAATACATACTTGCACACAAGAGCCTTTTTCTTGGTGAAAAAAACAATTATTTCTGGAGTTAACTCCTGAAGCCTCTTCAAAAAAGGTAGATGCCATAGAATAACCACTTTTGGTTCTCCAAAGTAATGTTTCCCAGTATTGCTCCTAGAGGTCCAAATTATTATTTTAAAGAATGGAGAACCTTTTCTTCAAAGAAAACAACAGAACCATACAAAGAACCAATAAAGAGTGAGCTGGCATTCACACTCACATTACATTCAACAGTTCTCTTAAGAACCATTAACTGTTTAAAGGTTCCTAAGGTCTTTCTTCTATTGTATTACATGAAGAACCTTTTTGACATCTTTATGTTCAAGGGTGGCATCCATTGCCTTTACTTAACCCCCCTGAAGAACCCCCTTTTAAAATCGTGTATAAATAAATTAAAATAAAGGATTTCTAAAAATGTTCTTTGCTTAGACACGTGGTTCTACCAAACCTCTTTAACAGGGATAGAACATTTATATTATGTATGTTATATTAGGTTCCTTATACACAGCTTTTAAAAAACATCCAGCAAACATTTGGATCTTTTGGGGCACCAGAAATGGTTCTTCACTGGCCAAAGAATCTTTTTTGGTATGTGTTTGAGTGGACAGCACATTGTGGGTTAAAGCAGAATGATTAAGCTGGGCTAAAGCAAATTGTAGGGGGATAGAAAGAGAGAAGGAGGATGACCAATAGGCAGAGACTCATGCTGAAAGGCAGGATGATGCTGAGACGGCCTGACAGGTTCAGTTTCTGTTCGCGGGAAGACCTTGATGGGGAGTGACCGCGTTGTCTCCTCTTTTCTCACAGAGGTTATGCCATTGCCAGCAGTGGAGCTGACACAATGAATGAATCTCCAAGCTTCGGCCACTTTATCCTCACCAGGTCAGCCTTATGGACCTCACCAAGCCTTTCCAGTGCCAGTACTGAAGAAGGGCCTCACAAATCACCACTTGCGCCTTCATATTGTTCAAACATAGTGACCATTGCTTACTGCAGAAATGACATGCTTAACAATAGGGCAGGGTAAACTGTCAGCCCAGGGAGCATGATCTTGCCAGCATGACTCAAGTCCGCCTCAGGGCCACGGCCTCATGCGTGTGCATCTAGTCCGCTTCCTTATAGGATCTATTTTAGATTTGCCTTTCTCCCCGGGGACGTACACACACATCCTCTTCAGAGGGGAGCTGCAAGAGGGATGGATAAAGCTCAAATAATCTACAAGAAATTATGGAAATCCTGTGATGGTGTCACCCCTTCAAAAAAAAAGCATAGTGCAGCCTTCTGAAATGATACAGGGGACAGTTGTGGAATTATGAAAATGATTAGATTCACATCAGCCTCTTGCAGCAAGAAATACAGACAAATCCAACTCCAGCAGGGTTCAATGCCTGTATGTCTTAATGTACACTTCAGTTTGTTAAGTAAATTAAGTATAGGGGACCACGAAAAAAGAAAAATCAGTGGGTAGTAAAGATGAATACATTGACAATTCATTCAGCACTTCAGCTCCCTCTTGTCAGCAGATGTGGTACTTCTTGAGCTCCACGTAAAGTAGGGGCCTGATTTTCGTGTGACCCCGATATGTCGTCTCACTTCAAAGCCTTTCTCTGTGTCCTCTGCAGTCGAGTGCCGATGCCGTGCAGAAAAACTAGCTTCATTCTCAGTTCGCTTCTCCATAGGCGAGAAAATTAGGAAATCCACTCCGTAATCCTCAAAGAGCAAAGTTCCGTGGAAGGCTCGTCACGGAGGGAGCAGTTGTGTTTTGCTTCAGCTTAATCTCACGGAGGCTGTGGTCCATTTACAATGGGTTTAGAGCTACTCCGAACCCAGGGGATGAAAACCCAATGGGATAAAGTGCATCTAGGCCTTTTTCTTAGACACTGAAAGCAAAAATATTTTTGGGACGACTACATAAACTGGACTCCACAACTTTATGGAACATCATGCACAGTCACAGATTTCCAGCAACACATGTAAACATTGTGCTATTTTTAAAGATAAAAGTGAAGGATGTTGATAAATTCATAAGCAAGCCTTGGGTGATGTGGCATATTTCTTTACTAAAGCGTTCAGGAGAGTGTTGGAAATGGATCCATAGTGCCCCCTAGTGGCCTTTTTGGTTCCCTGCAATTGTAATTTACAGAACACAAGCCAGGTTCTTTGTTTGACCTAATTAACAGCAATTACTGGTTTTCTGACACTAAAGGCAGAATGGAAAATAATCACTTCATTTCAACATCAGGCATGATGTAAGCTGCTGATAACACTTTGAAATCACTATTTTTAAACACAGAGACTGTCAAAGAAACTGTGTTTTGTAAAAGAGATAATTTAAGCAATAAGTCATCTATAATTGATCTACAATACCTAACAGTGCAGAACACAAACCACATGTAAACTAACTCTGGAGCTTTATGGTTTTCCAGTACTGGATTAAGGGCAAGATTAAATTGTTTTTTTAATGACTGCAATTTTGTTTAAATAACACCCATGAAAACATTTCATTTTTAGAGCATGGGTGCCAAATCCGGGTCACAAAACAGTTCGGCAATTTTCCTGTTCAAACACACCTGATTCAACTGACCTGTTCACTGCCAGGTTTAGTGTTTAAAGAGGGCAACTTCCAAACTGATGTACAACAGCTCTCCAGAACTGGAGTTGTGAACCTGGGCCCAGAAAGGGTGCATAAATTCAAGGGCAGGTAATGGTATGAGGCTGAAAACTGCAGAAAATGCTGGACTGGATAGCAGCAATTTATCCTGAAACAGCCCACATTCCCACTGAGAAATGTCATGTTTTCAGCTGTGTTTTTCTTCTCAAGATTTTAAAACGTGTACTGGTTTTAGCACTGGGGAAAAATGTAATAGACATAAATGCAAACTACAGCCACTAACTAGCAGCTTTACAAGCTAGTCTTTTCAAAAACACAACTCAGCAAGACATTGGTTAAAAGATCCTTTTATTTATTTTATCAAGATTGATGAATATAAAAGTGGCACTTGTAAGAAAAAAATAAAGCAAAAAGTAAATAGAGTTACATATAGACTAGCTATAATATTCTGACTATTTCTTAACATACTCTTAAAAGCGAGGACGCAGCCTCTGCCATTTCAACAATTTCCAAGTAGGACAAACCATGTCAAACAGAAGCGTCCTGAAATCACCAAAAAGAAACAAACTGTCAACTAATAATTCTTCATACTTTCCACCAAACTACTTTGGCAGTCAACTGACCTTTGACAGGGATTCTGAGAAAAAAGATCAACTTTTTTTTTTTTTTTAAACGAGAGAGAGAGAGATAGATAGAGATGCAAAATGAATAATGTATTTTAAATAGGTAGATAACATGAAGTGTATTTAGTGTCAAAAAGGGAGTAGAATGGTCATTCATCACGCACTGCGTAATGATAGTCATTTTATATTAAAGGAAAAAGCATCAAAAGAAAATTTGAATTATTTGCTACAGAAAAATAAAAACAAGCAAGTCAGGAAAAAAAAACTGAACTAGGATTAGCTTTGGCTTGTCAAGCTACATGTCAAATTATTTAATATGGGAACATTTTTTAGCCACAAAAGCAAAATGTTCTGGAGATGCTCAAGAAATCTCTTGCTAAGGTAAAGAAGAGAATGCAAAATAATACCAAAGATTTTTAACTATACATGTACTCAGAATCTTATTTTAAAAGGGAGAAGAAAATGTGAAAAGGAGTATGAGACAAGCATTGCCCATCGGGAGATAGCTTGACCAGACAAGATTTTTGCTGGATCATGGGATAAGAACATGCCTTCCACAATCAGGTTCTGACCCCACTCCTCTTTTCAAATTTCTGGGAGGGAAAAAAATGCTGCACTGCCCCTGAGGCATGGTACATCTGCTGTCTTTGAACAAAAAGTCACCCCAAAGAGGCTATTAAATATAGGCCTAGTTGCATACAGATTACATCATGGCAGTGTAAAGATAAGCTATGTAATTGGCATCATTTTGAGAATTGCTGACCTGTAGTTGAATCACTATACAGGCAATCATCTACCTCAGTTCTCTAAAGATGCTTTAGATATCTGCAATGCGACTGAATATTAAAAAACAGGATCATCCATACTGCATGTAGATGCCTTTCCAGAGGCTGTGCTTCAAAGCTACGTGCCAAAATATCTAAAGAAATTTGTTATAAAAATATATTGAGTATACTGTTCCAGCAGCAGGACTTTCTAAAACTGTTACTGATAAAAATAAACAGAATCTAAGAATGAACAGTAGAAAGATAGTGTTTGAAATAGATACCAGCTATCTGAAATACGCATTTAAGCATAAGATTTAAAAAAATACATATGGTGTGTAAAAAATTGAGTGACAGGTTGGGGACTGTATATTAGATCATTTCAATAGGTCCTTGGCCCTAAGCAGAAGATGGCTTAGCAAGGGATCAAACACACATCCCAAAACAGTGAATGATTTAGAATTAAGAGTGATTTCATTCAACACTTTTAAAGGCTCGTCACTCAGGCGTTTATGAAAATATGTATCTATGCATCACTTAAGCAAGGCACATCATTTCCGAAAACAGAACCTCAGAATGCACAAACCTGTTAAACTGCCCGTCTAATGAGCTAAACAACTTTATGAGCAACACAACTTAAGAACTACACACAAGAACAAATGTCTATACATGTGGGACCAAGGTGTCACACAAAATACAGCAAAGGTTTCAAAATGATAGAAGACCCCTTAAAGGGGGAATTCCATCATTTATAAACTTGATTCCAATGTAAAAGTAATTTAGAGTGCTTTAATGTGGAAAAATGTCAGAATTCTTAAGTGGTGGTGGTAGGGACCAAATATCTGAAGCCTTTTATGCCATTAAAAGCTCTCACATATAGGTACATGAAAAAAGTCTGAACATTTTTATGAAAGTAAGTAATCAAACTTCTGATTTACTATGTTGCCATTATCAACATTACATATAAAACTTGGAAGACACATGTTTGTTGTATAAAAGTGAAATGGCTATATTTGTGCAGCAGATGGCACAGTGAACCCTGGTTCCTATTACCACCACTGTAACAGGATTAGAATAAATTGCTCAACACTGCACTACAGACTGTAAGTAGTCACTTTCCCACTGGAGCACATCCCCTCTGTTCTGACTCAGGGACCAAACATGCTTCAACATGGCTGCTTAGGGGGAAACCACAAACTGGAATTAAAACAATTGATTATCTGCTTAAATTTAAGGCATGTGGATTCCAAAGGTATCTTTACAACTTACCAAAGAACCAGTGGTCAAGAGTTAAAGATCATGATCAAGTCAAACTGCCGTTAAGCAGATCTTTTGTTTTACTGACAATTTTGCAGTTACTGCTACTAAAGGCAGCTGTGGGAATTGCAGCAATCAGTTTTCTTATTTTCTTTTGCTTTCAGCAGTCTGTAAAAAGATAACTTGTTATATTCACTTTTTTTTTTTTTTTTTTTTTTTTACAGTCAATCGCACAAGAACTTTCCCATTTTAGATGTAATTTTTTGTTTAAGCAGCCACTAACCACTCAGGTTCTATGAACAATGTCGGGTTTATGACCACTAACACAGTCAGTTAGTCTTTCTGGCACTCAGCGGGTGTGCATCACATCAAACCACTCTGAATAACTATTGCATGAAATCTTGAATTATGCAGAAATGTGAGAATTCCTCTTTAAAACGATGCTAGAAAATGTACTCAGAGTGCACCACCAGCTCTGGCTAACTGTAAGTGACAAGACACCAACGCTAGATTCACAAATTTGTTCACGTCCTGTTGATGCAAACTTTTGTTCGATTTTTTTTTTTTATACAACAAGTCCCCAACAACACAACACAATGCCATAAAACCATGTGACAAAAGCCTGAAGATTTTCCTTAACATGAGCATCAAGAACACACATTTTCATTCAGTACAGCAGACAATGCTGCTTACACTTACTACACCGCACACATCAAAGAGCATGGCCAAACACAAAAGCCAGTCAACCTACCTAATTTTTTGTAGCGTTTCAGTTATATGCGAAAATAAGCGTGGTACACATCCGCAGGTATCATTTAGTGAAATAATTCACACTAACCACAATTTAGAAAAAAGGCCTAATAGGAAATCTACTATCTTTACATTTAGACTGTACCCCTAAAACATTTCTTCTTTCTAATTTTGGTCAAAGGCCTGCAATAAAAGGATGTAACTCTAGCACTGGGACATAGAAGCGACATATTCTTTAAAAAGTAAAGGGTAAAGGAAGGTATTCCTTACACTGGACGCTCATCACGTTACCAGCAATTATGAGCATCTTCCAAAAATCTAACCCCTCTTCTGCAAAGGAAATAGTGACTATGACATTCTGCTGAAAGTGAAAATGAAATAGGAAGTTTGCAGCATTCTTTTTCTTGAAAAATGAGTGAACATTAACAACTAGACATTTCACTTCTGGAAAAAGTTTGTCCCAAGGAGACAAGATGATGTTGAAAAAAAAAAGCATAGGTTAAATTTGCCTCAAAACAGAGCCAAGACCAGTGTTGAGTATTGAGCTTCTGCTGTCTACCCCTTGTCATGTACATCTGTGCATTTTGTTTTATGAGTATAATGGAAGATCCAGAAAAGACTTGGAATTCTGTTTCAGAGTTACGTCTGCAACATGTAGTCTGAAAGGTGTTGCGAGCAAAAGACCACGTTGCATCCATTTTCTTAGCTTGGAGATTTTTCTTTAACAAAAGTGTTGATCACTGGTATCATTCCATCAAATGGGACAAAAAAAAATCATCATTCCAATGGCATGAATTTGGGCCTCCGAAATGATAAACAAAAGAACAATACCATCTACAGTGTAGGCCAGTGGTTCTCTGTCCTGTCTTTTTCTTTGCTCTAACACACCAACTTTAGCTCAGGAAGTGCTCATCAATTAGCTCATTTCATAGAGTCAGTTGTGTTAGAGCAGGGAAAGCACAAATTTGTTTGCTTTCATAGCGCACAAATCCTTAATTTATTTGTTTTTATTTTCTTCCTTGTTCATGCTTGCTTTTGATTGTTCTATTATGCTATATTTGTTTGAAAAACACTAACTACATTTTTATCTACAAAAAGAGCTACACAAATTATTCTTACAAAGAAATGCAGGGCAGCTGTTTTTCAGGACCAAAACCAGATACTACTTGGTGTAAGTGGTTCTTCTACAGAAACTAATCTCAAAAACCTGACTTGGTGTAGCTTTTTAAGCGACAGTCTGAGGCTGGGTAGCCATATCATGCAAGCAAAGGAGATAGAAAGCATTTAAACAAATCCAAATCCTACAACATTAGAAGGTCCAACACTCTAACATTGCCAATTTAAACAAACTGTGAAACCATTCATTTTTGACAAAGTTGCCACATTTTCATTAAAAAAAAACAAACAAAAAAAAAAAAACACTCAGACTTAAAAATTCTTAACACAGGCAAAACCAACCATGGTTCAGTGGGTTTCTTTGGGGAATACTTGGCCTTTATGAAGTAGACTCAGGACTTCCAGAGCCACTGCCCTTTGCCTTGATCTGCAACCAGGTCTCACCCAACGCCTGGGCAAAGTGATCATCCACAGACCCCGTGACGGAAACAGACTTAGAGGCCGGCTCTGGCTCCTTGTAGATCTTGCCTAGGCTGCGACGGAAATGCTCTTCGATCACAGGGTCACAGACAGTGTTAGCTAGAGGTAAAACAGGCATTGAAGAATACTTAAAATTATCAGCATGCTTTCATTACCAAACATTAAGTCATTAAAATAATGACAAACTAAGTGAATACTGAAGTCACTTTTTTAAAAAGGTTTTTTTTTTTTTATGTATCTGTTTCACATAAAAGTAGATTGGAAAGGTAATGCTTGATTTGTTATGGACAACAAAAAAGTACATTTATATTTTTTTCTATTTTTATTTAATAATTCATCAAAACAACTTGTAATTTGACAACGACAATTACAAATATAATCAAGTGACAGTCCTAGTGAAAACTTACCGTTAGTCTTGCTCTTCACATTAGTCACCCCAGAGCTGCAGCTATTTGGAGACATGTGACAGCTCGAGAGATTGCAAGTGCGGTTGCTTGCAGGGGCACAGGTTATCACAGATGGACGATTCTAAGTCAAATGTAAAGCAAAATTATGTAGTGCACATTTGGCTTGTTGTTAGCAAATAATTCAAGTAAAGTTCATTAACAACTTGGGAAAAGCATTATAGTACAGAATGATATACTAATGAGCACTTAGAATTGTTTATATCCTTGGTGGAGTACCTGAGTCGGTTTCCTAACAAAACTGCAAAAGTAGGCAGGGTTCTTTGGCAGCTGTGGTGCTCATGTGATTTCTCACACAAATCAAGTGTTAAATGTTTGACTTGAATGATAATTCTGTGACAAGGACATTTAACCAATTGATGGTCTGCCCTATTTCTACTCACCTGCTGACGTTCGGGAGGGCCAAGTGATGAGAGAAGGGGGGACCTTCCAGTGTCCATGCTGTTTTTGGTCAAAGCAAGCGGTTGATCCATTGTAAAAACAGGGAACGGAGCATAGAGATGGTTTCCATGGAAGCCAGTGATGGCAGAGGAGGTGTGCTCAAAAGGGTTGTGGCAATGATTCCAAGGTTCTTGTCTACTATCCCCATTGGAAGAAGTTCCCCTTGAAATTAATATATGAGGAAAATAAATGTAAATTGCCAGCACATAGCCATTACAATACTACATTTGTGAATAAAACACAAACTAATGGTTTAGTGATTTCCCTGATTAAGCACACCTATTACACCTGCAATTAGTTAAACCAGATGTGTCTGAGAAGGGAAATAACCAAAGTGTGACATACACCAGCCACTAGGAACAGACAGAGAACCTGCAATATACACTGCGACAAAATACAGTTAGAATAGATGCTATAAATACAATTAATGCCATATAGGCATAAACCACAAAAGTGCCTTGCTGCACCTGAAACCACTTAAATTTCAGTACTAGAAGAGGCCACTGCAAGCCTCAATTGTGTGGCCATCTTGAGTCATGTTTTTTTGTCATTCTGTGTAAGTCAGGATTAGGACTGAGTTTAGGACGGAGTCTGGCCTGGTTTATTTTCTATTTGCTTTAGTGTGACAGATCACTGCTTGCTTGTCTTTTAAGAGAAATGATTGGCACTTAAACACACCCCCACTTTCCTGAAACTGGTTGTACTGGCTGTTCAATATGGATAAAAGTAAAAGTAAGTTAAAAAAAAAAAAAAAAAAAAAACTTGCTAAAGGGGGAATTTTTTGTCAACTACACATTGGATGTAGCTGTTCTTCTGCAGTTACTAGACAGAAACAAATCAGAGCAGTTACACACATCAGTTAAGGCACTGCCAGCTAGAGTAAAACTGTGTAGACATCAAGCTTTAATTTTATGACTGTAAGAACTACTTTGTCTGTTAATAAATTACTTGATTTGGGACAATATGCATGTATTATGCATTGTGACCTAAAAAACTAATGTTGCCATTTCTTTAATATTTTGTATAAGAAATACATTAAAATGTGATTCACAAATCACAACACATTAAGAAATCAGTGCATTGTTCCAAATCTATGATTCACAGGGCTGGATGTTGTGTGCAATTTTACTATTAAACAAACCACCTTTTGTAAAATACTCACAAGCAAAATGACTGAGAAAATTGTTGGGGGGGGGGGGGGGATAGCCTTTTGAAGCATAGAGGACTATGCCCACAGACAGCAAAAAAATAGGAAATATTGAAGAGATCTTACTAACAATGCACACTTACAGATGAGTTGTAAGAAGCCGACTCATTTTTGCCATTTGTTCGTTATCATAGTCATGGCTGTTTCCAACTTGTTCATCATCATACTTTCTTTTTACTGGACTAATAGGTGTCCCTGTCCTGCTGCTTCCCACTGAAGAGGACAAAGCATGCATCCTGGAGTCCCCTGAATCATCTGGAAACACAACACAATGTAGTTAATTCAGTATTTCACACTGCAGAATATACATCATGCGAAAGAGTTTTTTTTTTTCACTGAATGTAATATTTCTAATTGATATGGGTTAGATTGTCACAGAACAGAATCTGTAGTATTTACTACAGATATAGTTGTAGAAAAAGTAAAGCTTGGTAGCCTTAATTAACCCAAAGGTCTACTTCAGAGTAGTGTTACATGCGAGTATATTACACATATAGTGGCCTAAGAAAACACAAATTGGCCAAATCTCTAATCCTAACAAAAACTAGACATCAAGTATTCTCTAAAGTCAATTCTACTCTGTGCAAAATTTGTATTTTTACAAGCAACTGACATAACCAATGAGTGTTAGTTTGATACGTCCCTCTTTGAGTGAGCTGTTGGCTAACAGCGTACTAGCGGAAACCAAACCAACAATTAAACAATACTAAATAAATGTTATCGTAGTCACCGTCATAGGAGTCGTAGTGAAGTCTTCCGATGTTGTTGTTCATTTTATCCATAAATTGGTGGCTCAAAAGGTCCATTCTCGGAAGAAGCATTTAGCTTTAAAGCTAGCCAAGCTAGCTAGCTAACCAAAGTATTAGCTAGCTAGCTTAGCAGCAACGAAAAGTGCGAGCTAGTCAAATGTTCCTTGTTGCTCAATAAGTGCCTTAGCTTTTAGCAAACTTGCCCGTTATCCACTTTGGTAAAAAGTAGATACTAAATAATGTAATCAATATGATAAGTTAAAAGTACAGCACGGAAGCTACATTTCGAACAATAGCAAGCAGAACTTTGCAACGGCGCTAGTTTGCTAACCGAGCTTCCAAACTTTACTTAGCGAACTCGTTATACCAAACATTGACGCCAAAAATCTTCAAATGTGCACATCTGACCGAACATTCGACGGATAAATAGCTAGATAGTTTAAATAAAATATAAGACGCCACTGTTTTTCAGTGTGGCTCGTTTGTATTTTAGGGATTATCGAATGAAAGGCTCCAAAATAACGCGAAAGGGTTCACGTTAGCATGCTAGCTCATTAGCCCTGCAGCACTGGGGGTTGGCCTGAACTAGTGACGTTTACTACAGGGAACTCTGTGCAGAGGTGTAGGGGGTTAGTTTGTGGACCGTAATTGAAATATGTATTATACAAAAAAGAGCCGTGTGTAGTCAGGGTAATCCATAGCACGCAATTTTATGAAGGTTTATGACATGTTATTATGATTTTTAACACGATACTTTTCATAATTTAACTCGGCCCACTCTGTTATACCAAACATGTATTTCATACGAATCAGCAGCGTTTTCCTTCATTTAAGGGTTGTTCTCACACTTCTTTGGTCATAGTTTTTAAATCGAAATACAATTTTGAACAATCCCCTGTTTCTTTTCTTTAAATTAACAATAAAACTCTTTAAAAACTTTAAAAACTGTTTTTACATTATATTTTCCTTACTTTTCAACTTGTCAGTTTTATGCAGCCTTCTACAATTCAACCATGAATATAAAGCTTGAATATGATTTATCAGAAAACGTTTAATGTATCCGAATAAAGTTATACTTAATAACTGTAAAACATGATATAGCTATCCCACAGTATCCGCGATGTGACGGAAGGCTGGAAAACGACAACAGCGCACGTGTGACATGGAGGACATGTACATTTACATAAACAGTTACCAAAGAAAAATCACGGTAACTATTGCTTGATCAGATCATGTTTTCATTGTTTGTCATTTCAAACATGGTGTACTTTCATATACACCGATCGGCATAACAACCCTGTTGACAGGCAAAGCGAATAGCATTGACTACATCGTTATTTCGATACAGTGGCACCTGTCACGGGGGTGGGATATATTAGGCAGCAAGTGGACATTTACTGGAAATAAGAAAAAAATGTAAGCGTAAGGATCTGAGCCACTTTGGGACTCGTTGTGATGGCTAGACGCATAGGCGTGGATTTGGCGGGGGTGGGCAATGTGTAGATGGGTGGATTATAGCCCCAGGAAACATCACATATGATGTGATGATTGCCTTGCAAAAGTACGCTTAATTAACAAAACCACCGATTAACACGCAATAAAATTAGCACATTATTTATCATTTTTAAATAGGAGTTTTCACCTCGAGCACCCCTTTCGTATTTAAAATGGTTTAGTCTTAACTGCGGCTCGCTTACACTTACTGCTTTACCTGCCAGCAAGGATGTGAGAACAGACGCAGGTCGTACATGAACAATCGCAACTTAGTGTGTGAACTCCATTCACTTAAGTCTCGTAGCATCCTGCAGATGATGTAATTGCAAATAGCATGTGTGTCAGACAAATTCCCAATCCTCTGCGTTTGCTCTCAGGGCATAGGAATGAGTAATAAGCCAGTTAAAAGGGGCACCAGACCTCTGGTATTTGTTTGGGAAACGCAGTACAGTAAGTAAGTAAAATATAAAATAAAATACCCATAAACCATAAGTTCCCTGTATTTACTTATATTGGTGTATAATTGTAAAGCAACATGCTTCACTGTTTTCTACTCACTATTTGTGTTGCGTTCATGATAATAATTGTACATATTTGGATTTTATTGGAAAGACCTACATGTGATGGGGACTTTTGGATTGGCTGTTATGGTAAATAATGGTTAAATTAAATTCTGAACACTGTTTATCAACCAAAAGTGATCCAAAGAAGAACAACTGCTAAATTGGCAACAAGGCTGGGCACCCAAGGCTCACTGATGCACGTGAAGGCTAGCCCATTTGGTGCAATCTCACAGAAAAGTTACTGGGTTTAAAATGTTAATGCTGGCTGGTAGAAAGGTGTCAGAACACACAGTGCACCACAGTGGGCAGTGGTGGCCTAGTGATTAGGACGTTGCCCTTGGACCTGAAGGTTCAAGTCCTGGCCCAGGCACTACTGTGGTACCCTTGAGCAAGGTACTGTCTCCCTACACTGCTGTTGATAGCTGCCTGCTGCTCCACGTGTGCACGTGTGATGGGTTAAATGCAGAGGTCACATTTCGTTGTGGTGCTTGAGTGTTTTAACAGTGACAAATAGTCACTTTCTCTTCACAGTCAGAGCTGTTTCAGTAGCATGAGAGAGACCTGGATTTAATGTTATGGTTGATCAATGTAAGTTTATTAGAGGATCACATTTCTAATAGATTTCGGTGCATTTTGCATGCCTAATATGCTGGCTATCACATCAAAGGTAAGACATCAAGTTAATTTGATTGGATCACTGTCAGACCCCTCAGAACTCAATCAGGTAACTGAATGCTTAGAGTCAACATTTTGCTGCACTTTAGATAATGTAGCTCCTCTTAAAAGAAAATTAATCAGAGAAAAAAAACTTGTATCCTGGTTTAATAGTAACATGCACATTAAAACAAACCACACAAAATTCGAAGGTAAATGGAGTTACAAAAAAGCCTTTGTGCTGCGCGAACAACTTATCTCATTCCACACTTATAGAAGATAACAAAAATAACCCAAAATTCTTATTCAAAACCATAGCAAAATTAACTAGAAATAAGGACAGTACAGGAACAGACATAGCACCAATACATAGCAGCATTGAACTTTTTTAATAATGAAATCCAAAATATTAGACACAAAATTCAGTCTGTTCAGGCCTCATCATAGTACAGAGACAGCACTGGTAAAGGTAGTAAATGACCTTCTACGTGGATCTTATCAGGGTTGTGTCTCCTTACTTCTGATGCTCAACCTTAGTGCAGCCTTTGATACTATTGATCACACCATCCTCCTTGACAGACTTGAAAATGTTGTTGGAATTAAGGGAACGGCCCTTTTGTGGTTTAGATCTTATCTGACTAATTTCTATAAGTTTGTGGATATAAATGGTGACTACACGCACCAAAGTTTGGTGTACCATGCTTATGACACACAGTTACACACGTGGACAAAATTGTTGGTACCCTTCAGTCAATGAAAGAAAAACTCACAATGGTCACAGAAATAACTT
>JBBPDA010000132.1:31635997-31646897 GCA_037974385.1 Arnoldichthys spilopterus
GCGAACTGGAGTGGGTCAAGTGTAGCTGGTAGAACAGATGTAATGTGGTTCTTGACTATACGCTCAAAACACTTCATGACTATATGTACATCATTCTTAATCACTCGTAACATTTCAGCATCACTAACAATCAATTTCTCTCTCCCCCCTCTCTCCCCCTCTCTGTTGAGCTGCTCCGCTGAGCTACCAGTGATCCTGTCCCATTCTGCTATCTGGACCAGCCTGACCCACCCTTATACCCTATTTCTGGGTGAAGTTTTTGCAGCTTTTAACCCACTCACTCCTGGAGAACCCATATGAACAGCCCTATCCCTATTTATTCTTTTTTTCCTTTTCTCTTGTTTGTTATTGCTCTCCGATGTCGACCAGACGAGGATGGGTTCCCCCTTCTGAGCCTTGGTTCCTCCCGAGGTTTCTTCCTACAGCTTATTAAGTTTTCCTTGCATCTGTCACCCTTGGCTTGCTCTTTGGGGGCTCAGACCAGGGTTCTGTAAAGCTGCTTTTTGGCAATGTCAGTTGAGCGCTATAGCAATAAACTTGACTAACTGAAACTGAACTTTTTCTTCAGAATACCATGGAAATTATTTCCACCACAGTCGTTTCCCATCAGTTTTGGGGGCAAACACAAATATGTAGTGAAAATTATCTATAGACTTCTGTTTGGAGAAACCCCATCAAAATGATCTACATGAGTTCTTAAAGGACAATTACACCAATTATTTAAAATCTCTGTAACTAAGTCATTTAGGCCATTCTGATGTGAAATTATGCATTGTAGAGAATTTGCCAAATCAGAATTCTTTACAGTGGTGGTAGGACCCAGTGGTTGCAATGTTTACAGTGCAAAATAACCCTTTTATTTAGTTTCTTTTTCAATCAGTGACCCTACATATGTCTCCTGAGTCTTTATATGTAATGTTTTTCATGGTAAAATAATGATAAATCTGGAAATCTATTGTCTGTATACTTTTGAAATGGATTTTAGGCCGAAAGGTTCTCAAAATCATTGTGAAATAATATCTTAAAGAAAGAAAACATATACATTTCTTTGAGGTAACTTTTAGAGTGTCCGGTTGCCGTTAACACTTCCAGGAAAAATTCCAGCTTTCTAGATTGGAGCATTTCACATCAAACCTCTTTGAATTACTTTGTCCTTGTAAGGGAACAGGTAGGACCCCATGCAGTGGAAGGGGGACTACCACCACCCAGCGGTTGGCGCCGGTCCCCATCTCCCGAGTACTAACTGGGCCAACCTAATCCAGGTGCTGCTGGTTAGAACCCTCATCACCTGGCAATATAGGCAGGGCCGGGACACGGGGAACGCACGGAGGATACTCGTTGTGTGTCATCAACAGGTGACGATAGTAGGTTAATTATCGCATGCACCAGTAGGTGTTTGCTGAACAAGTACGCAGTTAGAGGAACAGTATTGAACGCGCAGCGAAAAGGTGTTGCTGTTTTGCAAGTGCTTAGCTAAGCGCTAACGACAAGGGATACGGTATCGAACATTTCACGAACTGAGCTGAGTCTAGCTCCAGCGAAGGCAGTTGCCACCGAGCTCCCCTCGTGGCTTTCTCCTACCAAGCGACGGAGTGCCGGTTTTTGTGTTTGCTGGCATAATTTGAAAATAAAGACTCTTTGTTAACAGCACTGGTTTCCTGCCTTACCTCCATCGTGACAGTCCTAATTTCTTAATTCCGTATTTGTCTTGACACTTTTACAAGAAATTTTAGGCACTGTGACTCATATGCACGCATGGATAGGTTATAAGGATTGCAATTTTTGCAGAAAAAATGACTTTTTCACACAGAATTGCCAGCATTGCCCAAAACTTTTAAATACACACATTTTGGGCCTTGGCTTTAATGCAGCATGTATGAATGTGGAGAAATAAATAACTTCAAATCAGTAACAGAACAAATCCGTACAGCCAAATGTAATGATAAGCATTCTGCATCAAAATCAACTCAACTCTGCATAGACAGGTTTCTTTTCCTACATATTACATATGCTTCTTGATTTAACAGACCTATATAAATGAAAAGGTCTGGTATACAAAGGCATGAACAGTCTGCTTATCTTTTCCTCAAGCACAAACACCATAATAACACCCAGTGTGCCATTTTGTGTCCTCTCTGCAGAGAGATTTGCTGAAGGCAGTGCAAATGTACAGCTGGGAGAGAGCATCTATATGAAGTTGCCTCCATCTTATGCTGCACACATTCACTGGAAAGCCCCCTTCCCAGCTTTTATTTATTTATTAAATTTTTTACCTTTGCCCATAGCACGGAAGAGATGTGACGATGAAGAGGCAGTAGAATGGGGGAGGGGGGCAGCAGGGAAGAGAAAGGGAGCATCTCCTGCAGGCATTCAAGCCGTAGAAGCTGTGCCTGATTGGCCAGCTGAAGGCAGCAACGTCAGCAACAGCAGGCAGGAGGGGGAAGAGAGGAGAGGAAACACAGCAAGGCAAGAAGGGAACCCATTCCACTCACACAATCCGTGATCAGCTCTGAGGACACACCACAGCTGCATCTGGAAAGCCTTCCATTTATCTGCATACTAAAATCCCTGCCTCTGCCTCTCTGCAGACCCAGCCTTCAAATCTAGCATCAGATTCCTAGCCTGCTGCCTCCTGCCTCAGCCATGAACTACCTGCGCCGCCGTCTTTCTGACAGCACATTTATCTCCAACCTGCCTAATGGCTACTTGTCGGACCTCCAGAAGCCTGACCCACCCCAGCCGCCTCCACCCGAAGCAGGTCAGCAGGCAGCCCAGCCACCCGCCGTCTCCCCAACCCCAGAAAGGAAACCCCAACCGGCTGCACAGCCCTCAGGGACGGGCTTCTTCAGCTCCATCACCAACGTGGTAAAGCAGACGGCAGCCTCAGCTGGGCTGGTGGAGCAGACACCTGTCCCCATGGCCAAGAAGTTCAAAATCCTCCTGGTAATCGACGAGCCGCAGCAGGAGTGGTATGTGTGTGCAGTGTTCATTGATGCTGCCATTTCCATTAAGATGGCACGAGACAGACAAGGTCTCATATTGCATAATACCATACTGCAGCTGCAATATCCCTTGCAATTGGTGATCCATTGATATGACATGATTAAGTATTGGATTGACTATGTAGTCCACATGTAAATGTAAATGTAAATTTCTTTGTTAATTAACCTCTAAAATTCCCAGGCTTATTACTATTGCATCTAAATGCTGCTTATTTTTCTGCAATTACATGGAAACAGTGCAAACTGGTTGAGTTATGCTGAAGTTATAGAAATGAGAAGAGGAAGCCAGGACTTGTTGGGCATGTAAGGGGTTAAAACCCCCCAAAATTGGTCAGCATGCTCAGAGCACTCTAGTCAATTAATGTTTATTTGTGGAATTGAAAAAATGGGAAAAAATAATAATGTGTAAAATTTGGCCTGTGCAAAAGTTATGGCACATTTTATATGGTATGTTTTATTTTTTCCTCAAAATTAATAGGAATTGTGCACTAAAATGATACATAGACATTTATTAAAATGTAGAAATTGGAACTACATTAGCCTGACTTACTACTGCAGTTAAATGAATACAATGCAGATATAGCTGAGCATCACCTGTTCTCCTCTTCGACAGTGTAATAAATGAATTGTCATTAATTGGTTTGAAATATTGGTCAAATACAAACTGTCTAATGTTGCCAATTTATTGTAAATCAGTTCTATGCCAATATCGATTTAATTTATACTGTGTTCATATTGATTAATTTTAAATCATATTAATCTATCTATTAACAAATAATTTGTGCAGCCCTGATTATGATCATTCAGTTTTGATCAGTCAACATACAACCAATAGCCCATCTTAATAGGTTTGCATTTCAGTATAGATTGGACCATTTGTGTTGAGCAGTGTGGTGTAACCTGCTGGTGTGTAGGTAAATGCCTGAGCATCTTTTAACCAATGGTATGATGTCCACTACACTTGTTTCATCCAGGTGTCAGTCAAAGCAGACCTGAATCCTACACCATGCATAATGCATTGGTCTACTGTGTGCTAGATAATTGTGTTTAAGTGTTTTGTGCAAACCCAACATTCTCATTATAAGCATGCCTGATATTACTAAATTGTAAGGCCAACTTTACACCCATTGTAGCTAGAATGTTATTATGGGGCTGCTAAATTATTGTTCACAATAGCACAGACATTTCTGGATGTGTAAACAACAGTACAGGCCTATTAATAAAAGTCCATATGCACAAATGCATCCCTTGTACTTAGATAGATAGATACATACATACATAAATGCATAGATACATACATACATACTTTGCTGGTCCTGAGGGAAATTTTTTTGAAAGGACCCCCATCCACTGGCCTTTAATACCTACTGCATGGAATGCTCAACAAGTCAAGTACAGCGATTAGGCTTCTCAAGGTGAAGAGAATTTCATACAGCTTTTTTTATTCATGTATCTACACACCTGTGCCACCTAATTAGGTTCTCTAACCTTTCAGATATGCTGTCATGTCCTGCCTGCCTCAGTGTAATCCGGGAAAATTCATTTATTACCACCTTTCACACTTTGGAATGAGTTCTGTTTTATGCATGGAGTACAGTAATAGCAATCAAGTGTTCTATTTGTCTCCTTAAAAATGGCTTATACTATGCTTACTTATGTTAACACATGACCCATGACTAATGGAATTTCTGTGAGTGAGAGGAGTTTTTATTATATCTTTTACAAGCACACAATTAAACTGGGTTACAAATGGGTGGGAAAAATGTCAGGAAAGATTTCAAGTATAGTCCTATTAATCACCATGTGTCATGAGGCTCACAGTCTGATTTCTTTTTACAGTGTGCACTCTTATTATTTCCAATGCAATGTTTTTAGTGATTTTCTTGGATTCAGTATGTCTGGAATAAGTAAATGTATCAGCTGATGAGCTGAAGTAATTTGGAGTTAAGTTGACATAGGCTAATGATGTTGATGTGTAATCAGGCGCATGCATACACTTAGGGAAAAAATACACACAAATACAAATGCACATTTGGTGAAATACTCCAACAACTTAAATTCAAACAGCAGAAGGTTTGCAGATCAGGCAGGGTGTAGAATCCCCATCCTTTATGGTTTTTTTTTGTAAAGAATACTAAAATGTGTTGCTTTATTAGTGAATTATATCCACATTGATTTATTATATTCAGAAATATATTCATACAGATTTATTATATTTATAACACTATTATAGGGGCATACTTGAGCTCTTAAGGGTCAAAATGTTGATTGGGAGGGCATTTGCCCTTCAGTTACTTTATGCACAGTTCTTTGTTATTGAGTGGATGTTTCTCATATTCTGCTTTCTGTTGGAATCCCTCGTGTCTCAGGTTGCGATGACTGTCGAATTCCCTAGAGACAAGCTTATGGAGAGGTGGTTATAATTCACAGGCATCAGTAACATAAAGGAGAGTGCTGCAAAGCATGTTATAGCGGTATAGTACATGTCAGAAGCCTCTTGTTGTTTTTTTAATATGAACATCTATGCCATGTGTTCACTGTATAATTTAAAAGCCACTATTTAAAAATGTTGTAATGCAAAAAAAGCATGTCTTTCACAGTGCTGAAGGATGTTTTCGAAGGTGAATGGCAAAGTCTAATATTAATGAGGTTTGATCCATGTTCACTTAAGTCTGTTCAGAAAAGAAAGCATCTGGCTTTCTGAACTTTTTTTAAAGGCCTATATTTGTAAATGCGGCTTATGTGTTCTGTATTAGTTATAAATGTCGTTATTATCATTATTATTGTTAAGTGCTGTCAGATTTGACTTCTGGCAAACATATGATAGTGTTATGTGGCTAGAATATAATGTCTTCTGTTTGGGTCCTCAGGCTCTTAATGGCTTCAACATGATTGCTCTCATTCTCCATCAATCTTGTTGCTGGCTGTCCTCTTCCTCTTTCACCTTCAGTTGTTCCAAGCATAACTGTCTTTTCCAATGAATTGCTTCATCTCAGCGGCCTATGTCCAAAATAGGAGCTTTAGTTTTGTTTCAAACATCTTCATCCTGCGTAATGCTGTGTTATGTTCTTTGACTGCTGGATCCATTGTTGTTAATAATTAATCCAAGAAGGGAAAAGCTTTTTACGACTTCCACATCATTTCTATCAAGGGTACATTTAAAGATCTCTCCTGTTGTCATAATCTGTGTTTTCTTCATTTTGAGTTGAAAGCATATCATATCAACTTGCAAATATGAAAAAAGAAGTTACATATGATTCCTTGATACCATATATACTTTAATTTGAAAATAATACAAGGTAGTAATGTTATGTAGAGAGCGAGAGGGACATGGGTGACAGCGTCCAAAATTTACCAGAAGTCACTGTTCAACCATGAGTTCATCTGTTCAGCAGACGCTTATGTCATTGTTCAAATGTTTTCTTTTGTTTGCCAATTCATGCATTTAAATCTTTTTTTTTTAAATATTTGTCACTAGTGCATATATAAAAAGATAAGTCAAATAGTTCCCAGTGAATATTAAATAGCATTTATTTTTTAAACACCCATCTTTAATTTTACTCTATCTGTACAGGTTATTATTGAAAAAATAATAGCAATTACTAAAGCGACCAATAATTCCACGTTCTGAAGTTTTAACTGTAAATTAGAAAGTGATTAAATTTCCAGCACCCAACTGTCATAATAGCTCACAAATCTACAGGATGTCATTCATAGAATACTCTATGGGGTCTGTCTGTGTAGTGACAGTGATTCACAATCAGTGACCATGCCATGACCTCGAGCTGTGCAGTTCTTACCTCGACACCACATTGATCTGCTGCCTCTGGCAAGAAGCCTGGACTGTAACAGGCACAAGATATTGCAGATATCAGAGTGTCCCTTTGACTCAACAGCTAATATCCATTATTCCCTGTCTGGCTCTAGAAAATTATGGTGAGGTATTAGGAATGCAGCCATCCCATTTTTTACCTCCCAATATTGGTTCTGATACCTGTTCTCAAATTGTCAAAATGAGCTTAAACTATATATTTTTCATCTTTGGTTTAGAAGCTATACACATATTACATGAGGCTGCAGCTACATCTCATGTTTGAACACTAATAGAAAAAGACTACAAATAAAAGCATAAGAAATAAATGACAATATAGGCTATAGCATAATATGTGTTTCAGTTTTATAAGATCCAGACGAGTGTTTCTGTGAGTATGCTGATGGATGACGTTATTCATGAAAAAGCAACAAAAGTGAAGTGTTTTGGTCACAATTATACGACTAAAATCTTTAACCATGATGTACTGTTGATTAATAAGTTCTTTATATCAAAATCACATATAGGGATATAATTACAATGCTAGTTTTTTTTTATATTATGCAGCCCTGGAAGAAATGTTGTTATATGGAGGATTATGTTTACTATTTTTAAAAGATATGGTATATTCAGTGCCATGATTTTCACTCTCTCACCCAACTTTGCTGCACTACTCAGCATAGAAAAATATGAGATGCATGACATCTTGGTAGTTTACAGATAATTACACCTTAATGAGAAGAGCTAATACAGAGGAGGATCCCATCCCTTACTATTAGATAGGTTAGGTTATTATCTCTGTGGACTAATATTGATAGGACATGAGGAGAACTATAGGTAAGAGGTATTTCATAGGCATAATATTCATTAAGCAGACCTGGAGGGGCTCCACAGTTCCTGGAGGCCTTCAATCCTGCATAGTTTGGTTCCTTTCTTTAGCTCCTTATTTAGAAAGTCTGTTTGAGGCCTGGAAATTGCCAAATTGGACTGGACATCTTCCCTCCAGGACCAGACTTCAGTACTGTACCTTTACTGAAATTCCCAAAGGTGCTTATGTTTCATTAGTTGCAAATAAGCTATTATCTCTGCTAAATACTCATAGAGCCATTGCAATATTCTTGATTATTCTTTTTTAATTCAAGAAACATTAAATATCACAGAAGTAAGTAAGGTGCAAAAGACTCAAGTTTACAACATGAGAACAAAAGAAAGGCTAAGGTGGTCTTAAAAATAAAGAGCCCTAAAAGGTTTATTAAAATGCATTCAGAACCATGAAGAACATTTCAAGGTTAAATTAGTCCAATGCTCCACTGTTATGCATAAATCAGATAAATCAATAGGCATCTACTAAATTAAGATAGATCAAAACAGTCCCAATATTTAACTTGCATTTTACTTTACTTGCAAAATCACTGGAGACATATTTCCACCATCTGAATCTATACAACCAAATGAAATTTCTCTTTTTTGACCCAGGTAAAGCTACATATAATAAATGTCATATTTAATATAGAGGTTAATTATTATATTGGATTGTTTTACAATCTGAGCAATAAAACTAAAAAAGCAGAATATATACATGTTCCCCTTTTTTACAATGTAGAGACAATGGACAATATTGTTTTACTGTTCTCTATCTTACAGTGCTGTCTCTAAGTAGTGCTATTTCCACACAAGCTCAGAAAGCCAGCATGGTGAACATCTGGGTGTCTTGCAATTGTAAACATTTTATCTTAGTAAGAGAAATGCACAATATATCTACAATTTCTGATTGTGAGGTTACTGTATGAATTATTAGATTATTCAATCTGTTTCCAGACATTTTTGTTGATTTTATCATGTAATATCAACAATGTAGTTAAGATAAACACAAAGCTGATAAAATGACTTACAATGTCACAAAAACTTATAAAATCTTTATAATAATATATAATATACTATAATAATGTATAATATAATGACATAAGTAAATGTATCTGTCTGCAGGTATAGGAAGCAATTTAATTTGAAAAAATTACATTAATTGCCTAGAAATCGTATAATTTTGTAATAGTCAGTATAATATTATAATATTGTATAATATTAATGTAATAATAGCACAATGTTCTTACCACAGACTCAAAATTAGCTATTAGAAATACTGTTTTTGAGATGCCTTTAGTTGCCAATGTCAGTTTTGCAGCTTGATATGAAAAGACATAAAACACTGAGGAAACCCAGGCACTTAAGCTGTATATGGACCCTTTGGTACCAGAAAATTGGAATTGTACTTTTTACACTGGCCACTGATCAAGTTTTATGGATTTTTAAAATGGTAAAGATAAGTAGCAACAGGCCTGGTGGTACTTAAGGTTGTACACCTCTGTCTACCTGTGTAAGAACAGCTGAAGCCAACAGATTCCTTACTTTTTCAGGTGAAGATAAAGTCACCAAGAACTGTTATTTCACAAATAAGTTTACCAGAGTGTACAATAAGGAGGTCTATGCTACTTAGATGTAAGCTAACACTATTCGCATCTAGCTAGCCTCCCCAGAACCAGTCTATTTGCCCTATTTGCATATATTGATGCTTGTCAAAAAATATGAGCTTTGTTTAACTCTAAAAGCAGAAAAGTGCAATATATTAGCTCCTGTCATCAAGCCATAATGAGAAAGATAACATAGCTAATCCGTCAGTTCAGTCTAAAAGGGAAAACCTGAAAGCTTGCATGTTTCATATGAGGCCATGATTTCCAACCAATATAGCAAATTAGTCAAAATAGCTTTAGAGTGATGGTGGTTTTAGTTGTCTCAAGCAGGTGTGAATGAACTACAACCATAGGTGTAAATGAACTAGAACCATAAGCCCACTTGGTTCTTATTTGGGTCAGTTCTTGTTTGGATTGTGTGAAAGATGCACTAAGAGCATGACTACATATATCATTCTGTTTTTACAGTTCTGTCAGTGACCAGGAAAGAATGCCACTGGCATCAGTACAACATGCCAAATACTATTCTCTGTGCACATTTACAATGCAGTGCATGGTTTGATGTGTATTTTATTCTGAACTGGTTCCTGAACACAATATCAGCATGTGGGTTTTTTTGGACTGAGCATAGAAGCCTCTTAATGAACTCACCGCAGTGACTCATCAAATTCAATACTACTAAATTTACATTCCAAATGTGAAGCTGTTGTGAAGGAAAGATAGCACCTTAAAGGGCCTACATTATATATATGATATGCTGTATGATTATTGTGATTTTTGTCTGTAATTATACCTAAAGGGAATGGACTGGTATAATATCTGTTCTGTCTAAGCTTGTTGCATGGTAATTTGATATGCGCTTGAGAGGCAGGCTATCCTTTAAGTGCTAATCAATGCAGCTGAGGGACTGCATTGCCCTGAAATTACTGGGAGAGGCTTTCTTTTAACACAGGGTTGGAAGACAGTTGCACTGATACAAACCCTCCATTAAAGAAAGATAAGAGAGAGCGTAGGAGACTATAGAAAACATAGGAAGAAACTCACAGTACTGTATACTGGAAAACTGAACACCAGTCATGTTGACTAAACTCATTTCACACCCAAGTGAGCACCGCTATCATCTTCATCATGTATGTGTGGTCACGAATAGAGCTGGTCAATATTTTGCACTCAGTAAATGTAGCCTGTTTGGATTTTGAAGCTCAAGCTGGGCAGCACAACCACACAATTTATATTTTTCTTCAAAATGCTCACCACAGTGTGTTTTTTCCTTTCATGATTTCGAATTGCAGTGGGAATCCAGTGATGTATCTGGTGCAATTAAATGGAGGAATGTTTTACATTATTATCTGTATGGTGAACTTTTGAATATTGAAGTATCTCAAACTGAAATGAGAAATGTAACCAACTAAAATGATTGTCAGATTCTGTGCTCATTATTATCTATGCTTAGACTTACTAGATTTAGAGCTAATTTCCAAAATTTAGCAAGGTCGTAGACCAAAATGGTCAATGGTAAAACAACGTAGATGTTAGTCTAATACTTGGCACATGTATCTACTACTGTAGTTCTCTCCCTAGTAGTATACGAACTTGGCATATGGAATTTCCTCTCTTTG
>JBBPDA010000132.1:31651306-31665468 GCA_037974385.1 Arnoldichthys spilopterus
TTGTTGCCTCTGTCCTGGAAGTCGCTTTGGATAAAAGCGTCAGCCAAATGATTAAATGTAAATGTAAAAATGTAAATACTAGACCTTATCCATGTCTTTATAACAAAGCCACAGGGTCATTGTAAAAAATTAGGCTTGAGAAACAGGGTGTATATGTGAGACTTTATTAAATGAATCCATGGCACTTAATAATACACTAAAACAAAACATAAAATAAAAACCTGGAAACTACACAGACTATGAAAAAAGTGCTATGGCTATGGCTCATTATTGTCCATTCATTTTCTGAGCCTCTATCCATCTTTGTGCTTGTAGGACAAATGGTGGTGAAACATGCTGTACATGTCACCAACCCTTCCAGGAAAACACAGATAAAAACATTCATGCACATAGTCACACCTAAGGGCAATGTAGCATATCATACATGTCTTTGGACTGTGGGTGGAAATGAGAGCTCCTGGTGGAAACCTATTCAGACATGGAGAGAACATGCAAGCTCCACAAAGAATGGACAGGGTCTGCACCTCCTGGCAATCAAACCCAGGACAGTGCTAAACACTGTCCAAGCATGCTGTCAGTTATTGTTCATGATTAGATTTGTTACATTTAGGGTATGTTTCCCAGTAAAGTGGCTATTAGAATTGACCTTTTAACAAGGGATCCAGATTAGTCCAAGGGGCATATGGGGCAGCAGTGCATTCAGTAACTTGACCACATCAGATGTTGCTTGGTGGGATTCTAACGGATTCCACACCTGATGCAGCATATTGCCAATGTATTGGTTCTTTATTAGGCTTGTAGTGATGCTGTTATTTCATTTATATCATGGCATTTTAGCATTCTTGACATTTTGTCACCTCAATTGAGTGCCATATTGATGAAATGTAAACTGATAAGAGCAAGTAAACTGAAAGACAAAATTGTGTTGATGTAATATTTTATTCATGAGGAGAAGATGCACACCAGAGGTGCCCAACTTAAGTCCTGGAGTTTCAATTCAATTTTATTTATAAAGTGCCTTTTACAACTAATGTTGTCATTAAGTTGCTTTACAGAATCTGGGTCTAAGCCCCTAATGAGCAATCCAATAGCAGCAGAGGCAAGGAAAAATTCCCTAAGCTCTAGGAAGAAACCTTGGGAGGAACAGTCACTTTTGCAGTGCATGAATGGTGCAAATGTTTGCTATCAACAGGCATTTACTTCCTCTAGCATCCTCTTGGCATTTATCATTGTCTTATGAACAGCATAGGGTAGGGAGGCCGGCTGTGTTATACACACTTAAACAGATTTGCAGTGGTGTCATGGCTTCAAGCTTTAGGCCTAAGGAAAGCATCTCTATAGGAGCACAGCATGTAATACTATTAGCTCAAAACTGCAGCTCACGTTATTTTCTCAAGAAATTCCTATACAAATTAAAACAAACAAATTTGTTTGGTTGGTTTTTAATATCATGAAAGTACTGGTGTGTCTCAAGGCCTTTTTTGCCACTAATCACCTAAGTGAAGCCAAGCACAGTCACAATGATTTGTCTCCCTTTTTCTGGACTTATTATTTGGAGCGAATGAATAGGTGGAGCATTCTGCCTTGCATACATTTATTTTCTCCCGCTTTGATCTCGCCATGGTGAGTCACTGTCACTGCCTGCACAGCTCCATGGTGAAAGCTGGAGGGAGGGCAAATATGAATAATTCACTTTTTACTTCCTGCCAGTCTGCCATCATCTGAAGCAATCTGACAAATGGCAGAAACTCTGGCATAAACAAACAAACATGTGCCACCTGTCGTCTGGATGCTCTAGAAACAAAATATGAACTTAAAAGTGTAAAAATCTAAATTATACAATAAATATCTAATTTACACACTTTTCCACTTACTCCAGATGTAGTTGACCAGCTGAGACATGCTTGGTCTCTTTAATATAGAGCTGGAGCTAAAAAGCAAAAGTTACTAACAAACGCAAGTAACCAAAATCTTTCCATGAATACACTCCTAAAGTTTCTCTCAACCCATTCAAACCTCATTCAACTCTTTATGTAAGATGGAACAGACTTGTGACTGTGGGTTAGGATGCAGTATGATGGTATAAGCTATAAAAATGCACAAACATTCCCCATGTAGCCAAAACCAGCTAGTCTTTTTAGACAACAGGGTCTGTTTTCACAGGTCGGGATCAGTCCTGTTTTGGGAGCCCTGGTCTAATCTCAAATGGTTACAGTGAGGTGTATTTTTTAGAGCTCTCAATAAGTCACACTGTGTCCTAAACCAGATCCACAAGTTCGCTCCACCTTAGTTAACAGCTACATACGGGTAGAGTGGCTTGCGTGAAATTTTGGGGACACAGTCTAGGAAAGCAATCTGGGTAAAATTTGAGTCCGCTTATACAGAATTTGGTCTCAAAATGTTTATAAACTTAACATGCTTTACAATGCCTGTACTTTAGCAAGAAACTTGGTCAAGCAGGAATGCGGTTACCTCCACCTCTAAAAATGTACCAATGTTTACCCTTGTTTTATCTCAGCCTCTCTCTAATTTTTTCTTTTTGACTTGCCTTTCTTATTTGTCTTCCTCTGTTCACTTCACTTTGTATGCTGTTTTTGGCAACAGATGGCATGGGCATTGTTTTTTAAAGCTGATAGTTGTTTTTTCACCATTGCGTTTGTGAAAGTCCTGAAGCTGCCCACTAAAGATATTGACTTTGACTGAGAGTCAAGAGGATGCTTGGGGAAGGGGCTGGTCACAGCACAGACACAAGCAATGATTGACACACTGTCAGACACTCCTTCTGCCTCTGATTGGTTGTTTTGAATCAGCCATAATGGTTTCTAGCAAATGGTGTTAGAACTATGTGAAGCCAAAGGAACATGTTTTTATTGATTTTCTAGTTTAATCTACTACTGTCAGAAAATAGTGACCATTTCAGCCACTATGACAATTTGCAGCTTTAAGCTCTGGCTGAATGACCCAGGAAACGTTTGATTACATATTAGAGTATATAAAACCATAAAATACAGCATTTAGTGGGGAAACAGAAGCGACTTTAGGTGCATTTAATGAATGACACATCTATAATAATCAGATAACACAAGCAGGTGTATCTTATTTCAATTTACTTTTTCATTCCAAATCTACCTGTTATTTAACCATCGAATTAAGAGTTATTCAAAAATGCAACTTATATCTGCTTTTCAAACTAAATGCTGCATTTTTATGGTTATGTATACATACTCACAAGTGTCAGTCCATGTTGTTCATCCATATAAAAAACACTTTCACAGTGATGGGACATCCACATAAAGCTGGGATATTGGTGAATTTGCCTCATTTATTTTATTTATTATTTATTAGGTTGCATTTTTAGACTTACTAGTCTAAGCAATGTGCCCAGATTGTGGGTGGTGGTGTAGTGATTTATGTGAAATTTTGTTGTCACACCCACACTGTACACAGAGGAAACAAAAGAGATATTTTCACATGTGAGGAACAAGCTAAGCCATCAAATCATCACTAAGAACTGTAAAAAAAAGTGTTATTCTGTGATAAACAGATTAGATAGATTAAAAAACAACATTAAAACTTTATTAATCCCTTGGGAAGGTTCCTTCGGGAAATTAAGTATTATCATTGTAGGTACATAAAGTAAGATTGTCATTGTAGGTACAAAAGATTATTATTTGTGTCCCCTAAATTTGCAGAAATAAGTGAATTAATACAATTTAAAAGCTGTAAATATAAGGCAGAGTTCCCTAACTATGGTCCTGGAGGGCTGATGCCATGGAGAGTTAGGTAAGTTCCCTGCTCAAACACACCAGGGTTAACTCATTTGGTAATTGCCAGGCTTATTGGGTGTGTCTGAGAAGATGAATTGTCAAACTGGATGTGAGGAGCCAATTCACATAATGTTAATTAGTGGCTGTTCATGTGCTACATGTTGATTCTGAATATCTTTACACTGATAAACATTGTTTCTATGTTTTTTTAGGGCCAAAATCTTCAAAGGGAAGAAATTGCAGGGAGATTATGATATCAGAGTGGAACAGGTAGGTGTATGCGGGACAAACCACACCATGTTTTGTGTGCTTAACATTATGAGGTGTCTTTACTGGAAATGGAAGTATATATAATCATGTATTGATTCATGTGTTCATTGATTTTCTAGGCTGAATTTCATGACCTGAATGTGGTCTCTCATGCTAATGGGACCTGTAATGTGGCTATGCAGGTACTTAGGAATGGAACCAAGGTTGTAAGGTAAGCATCACCAGACACTTAATTAGGAACACCTGCCTTGTAGCAGCTCCCTGCTGGTGTACAGTGACCCATTAGTAGATGCACAATTTGCTGTCCTTTAGTGCCTCATCAGTAGTCAGGTGACAACACAGCTGCTCTTACCTGGATATGTCTGAGTGGTGGACCAGTCACACTGATGTGTGTAAAAGGCCAAGCAATGCTCACACTGTAGTACTAAGAATGGTCCACCATAATAAAATAAATTTACTCAATGTCAGATCATGAACCGGTGATAATGGGGAGGGTGGGGGATGATAGATGTGCAGCGAGAAATGGGCCAGAGTCTGTAATTGTACACCCATACAGTGGACCTGTATTGTAGGCAGAGGGTTCAGTGAGTGGTAGATGTTTCTAATATAGTGGATGTAAATGCATTTGACTGGTCTGACCTGGGCCCTCTCTAATACTTGTAACATCTGGGCATGCGTTATTCTAGATGCCAAACCAAGCATGTACAGCCCCTGCATTAGCGTCTGCTGCCATCCCATTAAAGCTGCCTGTCTGCTACATTGTATTTGTGTAGGACCTATTAGCAGGAAGCCTCACAGGCTAAACCAAGCACATCCATAAAAAGATCCCACTGGAGATAGTAGCTGATATTTTGCCAGTTGCACTCTCTAACTGCACAGCCCAAAAGGAGCAGTTGGTGTCCTGGCTGATTAGAATTCTGACTCACATGGCTGAATGGGAGCAGTCCAACACAGCAAACAGTGCATTTTGACATCCAGACAAGTTTGGGCTTGACACATTTACCTCTGACTTCCAAAAGCCTTTGCTGAAAACATTCAAAGCAAACCTCCAGGGGAGCAGAAGGTGAAAACAATCTATTTTAACTTTAACAGTCCGGATCTATCTCTTCTTATTATCATTTTTTTTGTATCAATCATACACCAACAATAAAAAGGAAAAATAGAAACAAAAATAACAATAAGGCAACACAAAAAAACAATAAATAACACATAGAATATCTAAATATAGTCATAGAATAACATGTGTGAATGTCCAACAAGCATTAAAAAGATGTTGTTTACCTCACCTTTTCAGGTTCAAAACAATACTGTCATTCATGTTCATGTTGTGCGTAATGTCCGTTTTTCATATTTCCAAATTTCAAAGTTATCTTTTTCTCTATTGCAAAACAAAAAATGAAATAACAGAATACTTAGAAGAGACATTCATCAATGATATATCATCTGAAATACACTGCAAAATATTTGTTAATCAATGACCACAATTCAAATTAATCAATTCCACAATGTTTCTGTGAGTTTTTTATCGGTTAGTCTGAACATTTCTTTGTCACTTTTTGGCCTGCACCTGTGAAAATGTTTAATAAGCTGACCTAAGCCTGTCCAGCCTGTGACCCACATGAAACAGGATGATCTGCACATCACTAAAACTGATTAAAAAAAATGAAAAATAGTTTTGCTTATTAGTTGAAGAAGATAGTAGAAGAAGAGGGAAGCTGGCTGTGATACAGAATTTCCTTTTCTGGTGCAGATCATTGTTAAAAGCCTGCAGTAAAATGCAGCTGTAAAATTAAATAAAGTTGACCTCATCATTGATGACCTCATTATTACAGTGGTACTTGGGTGGGATATATTAGGCAGCAAGTGAACAGTCAGTTCTTAAAGTTGCTGTGTTGGAATGGACGACTGTAAGGATCTCAGGGATGGCTCAATGACTGGGTCAGAGAATCTCCAAAACAGCAGGTCTTGTGGCGTTCCTGGCGTGTACATACCAAAAGTGTCTCAAGGAAAGACAACCGGTCACTGGCAATAGGGTCATGGGGTGTGTGGGAAGGGAAGACTAAGGTGCTAGAACACACAGTGCATCAGAGCTGTGTTGGCGGTATGAGGGGGAACTAATAGGCAGGTGGTTATAATGTTTTGGCTGATTGCATATGTGAGGTGTTATCACTATGTTATCACTGGCTTTCTGGTGCTTGAAAAGTGTTACTGTGTGATATGAAATAGCCCATTCAGTCTCATTTCTGCAGTCTCACCCTCCCAGAACACCCAGTCATTACCAGTAAGACTTCCTAAGTGACATCACTAATTACAGACAAGGTGTTCCACACCAAGTATTTAATCACAAGTCATTTTATGAAGCCACATCTTGACCTGCTTTAGAATTTAAAGCTTTTGCAGCTCTAACTGCAGTGCCTGAATGCCTTCACAGGTCATTCAAGCCTGACTTTGTCCTCATTCGACAGCATGCCTATAGCATGACTGAAAACGCGGATTTTCGCAATCTTATCATTGGTCTACAGTATGCAGGCATCCCCAGCATTAACTCACTGGATTCTATCTACAACCTCTGCGACAAACCATGGGCGGTGAGTTCTTTTTTTAGGAATACACAGATTATACAAAGTTATGCAATACTGAAAATAAAGCAGTGGTGGAGTTTTGCAACTTATAATACATTGATTTGACTTTGTTAGCTCCAGTCATTAGATTTAGACTGAATCAGATACAGTTACAGTAGATTAGCTGTCATCCACAAGGGAAATTTGCTTCAGCACTGGTACATTACAGAGACCAGTAAATGCAATCAATACATACAGTCTATTACAATTGAATGAAATGCATACACTATATGTCTAGAGACCCTTCTAATGAGTGAACTCAGCTACTTTAAGGTACACCTATTGCAGATGCATGTGCTGAGTTGTGAGCACATAACTTGTATAATCCTTATAGAAAAACATTGATCAATAGAAAGGAACAGTAAAGCCCTCACTATACTGCATACTTTTGTGCTTTGCTTCATCAAACACAACCGATTAGGCTCATCAGTAGATTGACAAAGCTTTCAGTAATTGAATTTGGTGCATTAACCAAAGGAAACATCAACTAAAGGGGTATAAAGTAGAACTGTGTTCACTAGCAGTACAATGATGGAGTTACATTTGCTGATCATTCAACATCCTCACTGTCATAGCTGTAATCAAATCACACAGCAATGTTTTCACATATAGTATAAAGGGTTTTCAGAAGAGTAGGGGCTGTTACTTCAGCAAAATGGGAACCAATTCCCTATTAAACACCCCATTTTGCACATATAGTGTTCATCCACACAGCCTATATATTACTTTATGTTTTTAAAGCTCCTAATGTACATGTATTTTAGAATTGCTTTGGCCACACACTGCTTCCAGACTTACAAGATCTGACATCCGTCTGTTCCTCTTCAAAGAGATGAGAGGTGTCAGCAAATTAAAAAAAACCTCTGTGTGTGAACATTTGAAAACTGATTATATAGTCAGTGATGTGAAGTGTTTTTGTATGCCTGATGTATTTTATGTATTTGTTTTTGTCCTATGTTATGCCTGTGCAGCACTTTGGATCAACAACAGCTGTATAAATGTGCTCTATAAATAAACATTACTTACTTACTATGTGGTTCTATACATGTGGAGTTTCTTATACAGCGAATCTACAGATTCATCACATTACATTTAGAAAAGGCATGCTGACTCTGGCTCAATGGCAAAATCAATGAATGATGTTCTAACTACGACTCTGATGGATGTCTTCTGAAGGATATAGGCTTATTCTCTGCTTCATGTGTTATCTGAAGTTTGCTCAGCTGATCAGCACACACAGAAAACTTGGACCAGAGAAGTTTCCATTGATTGAACAAACCTTCTATCCAAACTACAAAGAGATGGTAAGAGATGCCCACCTTTAATTTACACACTTTTAAAAACAAATGTTCCAAAAGAGTTCTCAGCTTAGGTGTACAATCCTATGAAAGGTGTTTAATTTGTGTAGAGTCTTTACATTATGTGGTTCTTTAAAATTTCACACTCTAAGGTTCTTTCAAGAACCAAAGGTGGTACTTCTATGGAATCCTTCTACATAACTGCTTTAGGCACTTTTATTTTTTAAGTGTGTTGAATGTGTCAAGGTATAATACAGCACTGAACACAACTGCAGTTAAATTAATGACAGAACAATTAGCAGAAACTATAAATAACTTTTCTTCTTTATGCATTGCCCAGGTAACCATGCCAACGTTCCCTGTTGTGGTGAAAATTGGACATGCTCACTCTGGTGTGGGAAAGGTAAGCTTAAAATGCAGCACTGTTCCTGTGAAACATATCAAGTAGTGTAAGTAATAAGCTGTAACAAACCAAATGATAATATTTTAAATTGTGCATTTAAATAGGCTAAAAGTATAGAATGCAATAATGTAGCAAACTTCCTGTTAATCTTCCTGTTAATGTAAGAACTGATATTTTATAAGATTATGCAATAAATTATTACTTTTTCCAGCAATTATTGATTTTATTTAAAGCTATCAACAGACACCAGTAAAAAAATCTTTTGAATCCATCTTCTAAGGTGAAAGTGGACAATCACACAAAGTTCCAGGACATAGCGAGCGTGGTTGCTCTCACACAGACCTACACAACATCCGAGCCTTTCATCGATTCCAAGTATGACATCAGGATTCAGAAAATCGGCAGTGATTACAAGGCTTACATGTAAGTGGCAATGCTGTTGCCTGGAGATGTCTAGTGCACATACTAATGATAAGATTAATCTAGTTATACTGTCTCTGTTTTTTAGGAGAACCTCCATCTCAGGGAACTGGAAGTCCAATACTGGCACTGCCATGCTGGAACAAGTGGCAATGACAGACAGGTAAAAGAAAATGTAATATAAAATAATACCATACACACTCTTTGTGATGAGAATGAGAAGGAGAATGGACACAGGTGCATGATAAAAGACTAAGATTTAAGTCACAGTCACAAAAACACAATTCAAACAGGTTGTGGGGTCACACAGTCAAAACAGCTCGGAAACTTCCTCGTGATACCTGGATGGGAAGTGTGACTGAGGCAGGGGCCAACTTTTGAACTCCAGGAAATTAGACCTTATATGTTTTGCGTGATACCATAGAAGAATGGTTTTTGTGGCCTCTAAAGACCATTCATTCCTTTAGAGAGCCGTGCTTTAAGGTCTTGCATTTTGTGTTATTTAATTGTTTTGTGATGTCACGAAAATGGAGGTATTTACTTTAAACTGAATATCTGCCTATCCAGTCTACAGCAATTTAGCCTTGACTCTTAACATTGAAGTTATAAGGAGTGTTTCAACCTGGACTGCTTTTAAAATGAGGGACATTACAGGGCAGCCAATCAGAACAGTTATTATTTACATATATCTGTCTTAAAGGAACTTTTTGAAGTCAGTGGGGAAAAAAATAAAATACAAGAAGAAAATGTAGCATATAGGCCCTTTAGATTGAAAACAACCTTTGTACTATAAGACTCTTTATACCTGTTTAATAGTTTGCATCTTATTTGTAAAAATGATTTTTAGGGAACTACAGTGATTGTTCTATGGCATTGCTAAGTCTTTGAAGCACAATTTTTAAAAGAATATGTCTTAAGTCTGTTAGGACTTGATTTTTCTATGAAAGGGTGTCTGTTTCAGGGATAGGCTAAAATCCAAAATCATTCCAAATAGTGCCATTTATTTTCTCCAGTCACCAATTTAAAGTTTTTAGAAGTTTCTTATTACTAAAAGCCAGTTCTGTTCATGAGAGATTATTTGGTTACATAGAGCAGATTCAAAAGTATCAGAGCATGGACATAAGGCTGATTTATACTTTAAAATGACCATTAAGTAAAAGTAAAAAGCAAAATTTTTTTTTTTTAACAAATAGTCTCTTGAGGTTTAGAGACTCTTATAGAGCAAAGGGTATAAAAAAAACACTTACAAAGACTCTGTTTTGTAGGTATAAGCTTTGGGTGGACACCTGCAGTGAGCTGTTTGGAGGCCTTGATATTTGCGCAGTCAAAGCCATTCATGGCAAGGATGGGAAAGACTATATTACTGATGTAAGTTTAATGATGCAGCTGGCACTGTAGTGAATATTGTATTATTATTTTTTAACTGACAAAAATACAAAGAAAAGTTTTCCAATTTTTTCACTGAACAACTTATATTTGTATTTAGTAACAAATGATGAAAGACTTAAATTCTTTGTAATCTTGTGTTAATAAATGTTCTTTTTGAACTGACTCACAGTTCCTTGGTAACCCATTCTTGTTTGCAGATACCAAGCCTTTGGTGAATACTGCTTTTGTATTCAATTATGACATTTTTTCACTTCATGCTGTATTACTTATTACTTATGAATTACTATATTTTGTATATATATTTTTCACTGTTATTTTGCCACACGTTTTTTGACTTTGATGCAGGCGTCAAATTCAAAATTTGTTTATATTTACAACATACAATTAGGTTGGTCAGCCAAACCATTAAAAGCCATTTTCTTGTACTTTTGTCACTTAATATTTTAATTTTATTATCGTTATTTATTTTTACATGTATGCATTAAGAGAGAGCAACTTACAATATGATAGCATTACAGCTGTAGGCAAATATGGTGTTAGGATTCTTGCCCAAAGACTTATTATTGTTGTAGTTGATTGTTATTGGTGTAGTGTAATGTGCTTGCCTGAAAGGGGAAATTGAGCCCCAGTTTACTTTGTCAGGTAGCGCTATTACCAACTACAATACACTGATCAATACTGATTGTTGTTGTTGTTGTTGAAGATTGTACCCTTCAGTTTTTCTCCTTGACAGGCTTGTGCTGTATGTCTTTTATCCAGGTGGTGGGCTCTTCGATGCCACTGGTGGGAGATCATCAAGCAGAGGACAGACAGCTTGTTACTGAAATGGTTATGGCTAAAATGAACCAAACTATGGCACAGAATCCTAAAAGACCAACAACAATTCAGCCAACACAGGTACATGAACTGATACACTAACATTTAGTTATTGATCATACATTACATGCATAAAAATTATAAAATAATTGTATTCTCTTGTGTCAGTAACAGTTCAATTACTGACATTATTAATAACACATATAGTGTAGACTGAAATATTATATATTTAGAATTTATTTTTTAATGTTCTATTGCAATGGTCACCAACCCTGCCCAGATCTAACACACCTGATCTAAGTAATTAAGTGGCTTGAGTATCTGCATCTTTTGTTCAAACAATGTATTAATGGGCCCACGCCAAATTTCCCTAGCATTTTAGAAAGTTAGTTTAGTAAATTGAATGCAGTAAAAACAGCTCATAAAGTCCCTATATGGAGATTATTTGCACTGTCACAAAATGGATGCATTTACATACATGTGCCTATTTAGCCTACAGCAATTTAGCCTAGCTTCTTCACATTAAAGTTATAAGTAGCTATAAGTAGTATCTGCAGCTCTGTTGATCATTTTGGACACATGTAAACTCTGATAACCTGAATCTAATATATTATTTGAGGTGGATTTTTGCATGAAACTGCACCGAAATTGCTTTTGTTTTGTAAGTGGTTGCTAGAATGTTGTTAGATGGTTACTATGGTATTGTTCTTTGGTTAATATCTTTGGTAGTTGTAAGGGTGTTGTTTCGTGATTACTATGTTATTTCATGATCTGTGAATATTTTCTCAATAATTAACACTAGCACTGTGTGTGTGTGTGTGTGTGTGTGTGCACATGTTACTGTGACTGATATTGTTCTGCTTTTCTTTCAGAGCTCCACTCAGAAGGAATCTATGACAGACCTGAAGAAGACCCCGCCACAGAAGCCCCCTCCTCAAGGTTGTTTGCAGTACATTCTTGACTGTAATGGCGTTGCAGTAGGCCCAAAACCGGTCCAGGCAAACTGAGGCGTAAGAGAGGGGGTCAAGAATAACAGCGCTCTCCATGTGCTGAGCACTAAAGCAGACGATCAGACAGTGTGGTGAAACAGGGGCGGTGGGAGGGGGAACCATCTCTGTTCTCTCAGAAAATCAGAGAGTAAAGCCTGGACTGTGTTTTTCCCCTATGCAGTGTCAACGTGTACTTTAGCTGTGCGCTTGTGATGGTTGCTTGTGTTTCTCTGTAAAGCGGTTGTTTTCTTCAGGGCTGTTTTACGTGGTGTTACGAGCAGAGTGTGCCTACAAAGTTCAGTGTTGCTTTTGACCCCTCATGTACTGTACTTTCTTTATTTATCCCTGTTTCGTCTTCATTTCGGTGTGAACTTATCAATGGCGTTCAAACTGTGATTGGGTCAGCAGTTTGACATTGTGTGATTAGTATATGTGTGTATGGCCATTGTGAAGATGATATTTATGTAAATGTATTGATATACATACACACTTTTTATTTCCTTTTTTTTGCATGAGCACTTCAAAAGCAGGTGATTGTGTAGAAAGGTGAGATGGATTATTTGTTTTTTTAGTGACATCACTGTTCTGATAATTCACATTAGTAGTGTTTATGGCATTGTGAATGTACTAAATATTGTCAACAGTAGTTTAAACAAAGCTAGTTGTTACAACTTAGTGAAAACCTATTTAGTGTAGTGTTGGTTTTTGAACAACGTAGAATCATCAGCGGAATAATCAGAATATTTTCGCTTCATAGTGACCTCTGACTTCTTTTTCCCCAGTGGATTATGTTCAAGAAACTAACCCAAACCCGTACTCTTCTGAATTTTTGTATCATTTTCCTAGAGATATTTTTAATCGTGTAAGTAGTTGTTCGAGATAGTATGGTAATGCATGCTGTGGTAGATGTAGGATGTTTTAGAAGAATTACTAGGAAATTTAGTGGTCTTTGATTATAGCGGTATATGCCCCATATACAGTTATACACTTACTGGCTACTTTAATAGGTACCCCTATCTTGCATGTACACTTATTGTGTCATCAGCTTCACTTGCTCTAGTGTAGTTCACAGATTGTTGGATTGCTCATCAATTTCTTGGCATAATTTCTCTGTTCATCAATAGCCAAGACCCCCCACACTACCACCAACGGGTGGTGGACTATCTGAAGCACTTCTCATTGGCATTGACATGGCTGTGCAAAGTTAGAATGTGTTGTGTTGGTCCACGTGGATCACACACTTTTAAACATTGTATCTTACTGTCCCCACATACCTTGTTGATCCATTCTGCAGATGTAAAGATACTGATGAAAGTTAATCTTCTAATAATCTTTCATCAGTAGTCAATTTCTGGTCACAGAAACAGGGGGTTGTAGGTTGTATTTTTTTAGGGTTCTTAGTCAGCAGGGACAGCTGTTTTAAAACTCATATAAAAGTATATTCAAAGAAATACCATGTCAGTATCACCGGTGTTGAAAATAGTCCACTACCTAAATAAATCTGCTCAGTGGTGGTTTGGAAATGGTCCTGGCCATTGACGAATTAGATAAAATTAAGCAGAGAAGAAGACTTCAGTCTAAAAGTGTAGAACTACAAAGTGATTCTATGTTCAGAGTGGAACTGATCAAATAGAAAAATATAGTTTCAAAGTAGGTGTCCTGAATGATGTTACCATCAGGAGACTGTGATGGCACAGCCATCTGTGATAGAGGTTCTAGAAGCTGGGAGTCACTTTCACTGAGTGGGTAGGATGGCCTACTGTATAACTGCTATCAGTATCTGTTAGCTGACTTAAGAGAATTGATGGTTTGTGTTCTCTTCCAAGATTATTAAGTTGTCCTTTGATGTTTTAGCAGCAGTTAGAAAAGATGTGGTGGTACATCACTGTATTGTGTTCAAGGGAGTCTTAGCTACTGGGTAGAACTGGACACAACTAATCTGCGAAGGAGAATGCAAAAAAAGGGAAAAAAGTAAGCGTACCTAATAAAATGATCAGTGAGTGTATTTATATATATGCATTTATAATGTACTTTTAGCCAAAGCATTTACTTTTCCTTCCTAATTGTAGTTAGTTATTATTAGTATCACTTTCAATTGTGGCAGCTAGGTTTGGCTGTGATTGCACTAGAGCGGTCACTGGAGATGAAATTCTGAATCCTAAATGAGAAAAAGCCTATTAAAAGGTATC
>JBBPDA010000132.1:31698038-31725759 GCA_037974385.1 Arnoldichthys spilopterus
ATACAAGAAAAAGGTGTATCAGTGTATGAGTGAAAGAATATTGCACAGAAAAATATTGCATATTGCCCAGTAATTGCATGCATTGCGTTGCGTTTTTTTTAATTGTGATGCCTGAGTATGTTCACAATGACAGATAGTCACTTTCAAAATGTAGCCCAAGACAAATTTACAGAATGATTGTGATCTGCTGGTCTGGAGCAACTTCATGTTTTAAATTTTTGTTACAGCACTGTTAAGCTGTAAATATATGTAAAGAGATGTTAGATGCTATTATCCAGAGCAATCTACACAGGTGATTTATAGTCTACAATAAAAACCTGCCCCTCACACTAGTAAAACTAGACTTCAGTTATGAGCTTCCAGAGAACCTAGACTCTACCAGAAAGTTCATACTACTCAGATCACACAGAAAAGAGAGAAGGAAAATTGGTTTGTTTGTCTAATATATAGTTAATATATTGTTAGCTCCTCCTGGGAAAGTGGTTTGGACTGTTGCCTCACAGCAAGAAGGTCCCAGGTTTGGTACTGTGTTGGCCTCGGCACCTTTCTGTGCAGTTTGCAAGCCCTCCCAGTGTTTGCGTGGGCTTCCTCCCACTGCCCAAAGGCTTGTGGTTTAGGTTGATTGGTTCATCTGAATTGCCCATATGTGTGTGTGTGTGTGAATGGTTGTTTGTCTCTGTGTTGCCCTGTGATGGGTTGGCCTCCTGTCCTGGGGAAAACCTTCTTTGGGCCTATAGTCAGCTGGGATCAGCTTCCCTGCAATCCGAAATGGATAAGCAGTTTGGAAAATGAATGAATGAATATTGTTGAATTTTTTTCCATAGTTATGTTAGTGCATAATGCAGGTATTGTGCTGTATGAAGAGGTGGGTCTTCAGTTGTTGTTTGAAGACAGTGATGGACTCTCCAGTTCTGTGTTTATTCCACAATTTATGCTACCACTTGAGTCCCAAAACTGAAAAATGTCTTGATGCATGTTGCTGATTTTTGAGAAAGGGGGGGCATGTCCAGTTGGACTGAGCTTAAAGCTCCAGGGCGGTAAGCTGTGACCCATGTTTTAGTGATGAACTGAGTTATCATTATGCTATTCTAGTAGAAATCACATCACAAGGGAGGGGCTGAGAAAAGATAATTTCATTTAAATTCTTGACCAATTAAATAAAACTAATATTAAATATATCTACACAATGCAGTAATTAAAGCAATGCTGCAAAAAATATGGCACAAGCATGGTTCGTTTTATTAGTTGAACATACTGAGTAAAACTGTACATTTTCACTTAAGCAAATAAACAGAAACACAGTAATTGTTTTTGTAATGCATATGTGTTTTTCAGGGGTGGCCCTTAGCAAAGGCAACTTAGGTGACTGCCTAAGGTGTAAAATTGAATAAAAAATTTAGTTTTTTCCCCTAAGTGCAACTGAAAGGAGTTCAGCTCATGTGTGCTCAATGTTTCCATATCTTCATTTAAATAAGACCCGCCCCTTGTGCCGATTTAGCTAATATTCAGACACAGAAGCAGCTCACCGAAAGCTGATTGCTGAACTGCTTGTAAATAAGAACTACTACCCAATCCAAGCACAGTTAGAGGGACAGTGCTAACCAATCCTAGTGAAGCAGATGGTTGAGCATCCCTGGTCTATACCAGCGGATCCTAACCATGGTCTTGGTGCACCCCATTTTGATGCAACCAATGAATGATATAACAAACTTTTCCAGGGTTGAAGTGGGTGCTGAAGACCATTACTATTACTATCTTGGAGACATTCAGTCAGTTATCAGGTAACAATAGTTCGTACATGACAGATAGGCCCCTCATATTATGTGCTGAGGTGAGTGCGGAACAGTAGAGTCTTGAGATGCTTCTTGAATGTGGAGAGAGACTCTGCAGATCTAGTCTCACTGGGCAGCTCATTCCACAATTGAGGAACAATGAAGGAGAAGAGTCTGGAGTGGTGCTTGATTCCACGTTGGGATGGAATCTCCAACTGCTGGTCCCTCACTGATCTGAGTGATCTGGTGGGTGTGAAGGACTGGATCAGTGTTTCCATGTAGCCAGGAGCTGATCCATTGATGATCTTTTAGGCGAGCATCAAGGACATAAACTTGATTCGTGCCAAGAGAGGAAGCCAGTGCCAGTGAAGCAGTGGCGTCACGTGACCGCATTTCGGTACAATATACAAGAGGTGCCTAAATCTGGCTGATTTAGGAACAGTTCTCTTCTCAAACACACTCACTAAACCTGGCAATTAACAGGTAAGGTAAACAATGTGTGTTTCAGCAGGAAAATCACCAAACTGTGCTGGCCACCAGCCCTCCAGGACCAGATATTGGCATCCGCTGTAATATACCATGCAATGCAGTGTGATTGATGGTACTCATTGTACTTATCAATGTCCCGTAGTTTGCGCCTAACCGAGGCTTTCTCGCATGCTTCACTCGTGGGGTGTAGGGAGTAGGGAGTAGGCATAGATAGGAGCATTTCGGAAAGGACATGATGAATATAGGCGGCACTATGTTTTTGTGCAGTCTCTGGTTGGACAGTTAATGGAGGCGGTGGCCATTATTGTACGTTCGTCATTGGTCCGGATTTGCGGTTTGGCCGCTCCCCGATTGACTACTGGACCCGTCACTCCAAACGGACATGCGCAAACCGCGTGTGGCGCAGCGGAGAGGGGGCGGAGTCAAACGCCAGTGAGTCACGTAGCTAACTAGCCTCTAGCGAAGCAAGTAGGTGAGTCCAGTACGTTTTAAAGCTTTTTTTCTTCGTTATTTAATATTTTTGTCGGTTAATATTAAACACAAGACACATAATCTTAAATTGTAAGCAACAATGTTCTATTACAAAAGTAAATAAATGCTGCTTTCCGTGAGTTCTCTTAGCTAGCAGGTTAGCCAGATCTCCTCGTTCAGGTCTCGTGGCCTAGCTGCAGCGTGGCTGCGCGGGAAAAAAAAGTATTTTCGTGTTTATATTCATTTTAGAACGGATAATGTGCTTTTTAATGCAATATACGGGGCTTAAATGAACGAAACTCGTCTTTCAGTCGATACAGGGAATGTTAATGCGAGTGGATAATGTAGTCGACACCGATGGTCCTGTGCATGGTGCACTGTTGCGGCCCACCGAAGAAACGCTGAGCTGCACATTCTGGGCGCAACCCACGTTGCCTGACGCTCGTTTCTCCATTTCTAGTGCTCATATCGTCTGTCTAATTTGCTTAACGTTTTATGTGTATTAGAGATTATTTTCTAAATTGTACGATTTCGCTCTGATTAAGGGCTACAAGACCGGCGCCACTTTCTCCAGTGGGTTAGTGGGCTCAAAGTTTTTTAGTTTTGGCATCCTAAGCCAGAATCTCCGCTTAGGATTTGTTTTAAAGTATGTTAACTTGGTATATCGGATATTTGTGTAAAGAGAGCTGATTTACTGATTCCTGACTCATTCCGTGGGTGCTGATTTACATGGCACATGTGTCTCCTCTGAGTTGGCTAGCCAAGTTACATCTGCACTGCATGCACGTTGTAAGACCATGTATAGGATTTTAGCGATATAGCTTAATAGAATTTAAAAATCTGTCGATTTGTACCCTACAGCTAAATGTATGGCCAGGTTTGATAATCCTTCATCAAAATTCACTGTTAATGAACCTTGGCTTATGCCCTCTAGCAATGAATTTACCACCAACTTGTTCAGAAGCACAATTTTACTTTTCTATATCAATGGGTGTCTCTTGTTCTGTTGACATCTTGCAATATTTTACCCTGAGTTCTCTCTCTTATAGATCATGGATATGAGCAGCAGTGAGTGCTTTGGATGTGGCCGTTCCGGGCATTGGGTCAAGAACTGTCCTAATGCTGGCCGTGGCCGTGGAAGGGGCAGAGGCCGAGGAAAAGGTAAGTGCAAGCCACACTGGTCACTGTGACTGAAACAGTAACTGCAGTTTACTTAGTAGTTATTGATTGTCATTCCTCAGATCTTTTCTGTTACCGATGTGGAGAACAGGGGCATATTGCCAGGGACTGTGAACAGACAGAGGATGGTAAGACACTTTCTTTTACACTTGTAATACTTAATGTTGTGTATTACTATATAATATATGAATGAGAAGGGCTTCTTAAAGCTAACCAGGTGGGTTTTTCTCTTGTTTTACAGCATGCTACAATTGCCACAGGAGTGGCCACATCTCCAGGGACTGCAAGGAGCCCAAGAAGGAGCGGGAGCAGTGCTGCTACAATTGTGGTAAGGCTGGTCATGTGGCTCGAGACTGTGACCATGCTAACGAGCAGAAGTGCTACTCCTGCGGAGGATTCGGACACATCCAGAAACTGTGTGACAAAGTGAAGTGCTATCGGTAGGTCTCCACTTCGACATGTGAATCTAGGGGGACGATATTGAAAACACATATACTTAAGGCATAGGTAGTTAGGAATAAAAACCAACTGAACAATTATTTTTAGACAGAACCACAGATAATGTCAAACAGTTGAGTAAAATGCTGATATCTAACCAAAGTGGGGGGGAAACAATGTGTATAGTGTACATTTGTGTTATTGGGTTAGCAGACAGTGTTTCATAATGGGTCAGAGTTTCAGTAAGGAGTTTAGTCTTTTTATGATTTTCTATTTTAATTGAATCTTCATTCTCCAGTACTGTAAACCAAAATAAATCTCAATTGCTGCAGAAAACCAATTCAAATGTGTTTATTCATTATTAAATGCTTTCACTCTGACATGTTGGAATACTGCTTATTACAAAAGCAGGTTTTTAATTGGCAAATTGGTTACATTGTCCATCCCTAATTTCTGTGGTTCTTGGTTTGCAGGTGTGGTGAGATTGGCCATGTGGCAGTGCAGTGCAGCAAGGCCAGTGAGGTGAACTGCTACAACTGTGGCAAGACCGGTCACCTGGCCAGAGAATGCACAATCGAAGCATCGGCATAACTGGTTCTCTCTGTCGCCCCCTCCTTTTTCAGATTGATGGTTGGTTGTATTATTTTCTCGGAATCCTCTTCATTGGCCAAAGCTTGGCAAACAGAGGCTTGTCCCAGGCCAGTGAGCTTCTTGACATGTTTAAACAAAAAAGAAGGGGTGGAAAAATCTTTCTGCATTCAATACAAAATGTTTGTTTAGTTTGGTAGAGGTGTTATGTATAATGCTTTGTTAAAAAAAAAAAAAAAACCCTTTCCATGCCGCTGGTGAGATCAACAACGACTGGGGCACAGTGTGCTATGTAGGAACTCTGGGCTTGAAGTGAGCCTGATCATGAGAGGCAGAAGTTGGGAATGCCTCAATTTCTGTGTTCTAATTTTTGTTTAGATTATGTTGGGGAAAAATAAGAGTTGGCTTAAGAGAGTATGACCGGGATATCAATTTGCAACACACGAATCCATCTTAATCCGGGCCCCACAAACAGTGGGCATTAGCTTGTGAAGAAATGTTGTATCGATAATGCTGGTAACACAGAATTCTGAAATAATGAGAAATCCTAAGTTCTTGTGAGGTTGTTGTTGTTTTTTTTCTTTTTTTTTTTTTTGACTTTTTTTGACTTTTTTTGTACAAAGTCATCTGTTTGCAACCTAGCAAACGTTGCTCATTAATGCCTAAAGATTCCAAAAGTAATTTTAGTCATTTCTATCCTAAATTATCAAGAACAATAAACTTGTGGATTTATCGGTAATTTGCAAAAGGAGAATGTTTTCACAGAAATCAAATATTATTTTTGTACAATATCACTTGGACTACTGTAAGAATATCATTTGCTTGTACTCAGTTTTTAAGTCGGAAAGAAGATGCAACTTAAGTCCTATAACATAGAAAATGTAATTTTAAACTATCAATAAAGCTGGAGGAGGATCAAGAAAATGATTGCATTTGTAATATTTTTCTCTTCAAATGACAGCAATGACAGAAAGGGAGAACAAAGATTGAGGCAATACCAGGGCGATCATTTTTTATTATTTTTTATATTATTATTTTCGTGCTGTGCTGTTTTTCCCTTTTCCATGTAGGTAGCTCTAATGATGAACACTCTTAGACTCCGAAGGCCGTTCTGTACACCATTATTTTTGACTGGCTTTGACTTGCAGAAATCTAGTTTCTTTGGTAGATTGCTTTTGCATCTGCTCTTTCAGGTTGTAGTTGACGAGCTAGCTACTATTCTGAAATTAAAGCCCTACATTCTTCTAAAAATGAAGGTTAATGATTTCTTAATGTACTATCCCAAATATGAAATAGTGTACATGGCATTCATGACTTCATTGTTGGTAAGTCTGCAAACCCCTTGTATTATGTTTAGAGTAGTGAGGCAGTAATGTTTGGCTAAGACAAGTAATTTTGAAATTTGTAATTTAAAATTGTATGAGATGTGATCATCAAAAGGGGATTCTCCTGGATTGAAACTCAACCTGTTTTCTATCAGGAAACGATTACGACCATTTCAATAATGTTGAGTGCATCCCAGTATGTACTATCTCAATTTTATAGATTTTCTTATGGGGTATTTGTCACACTTCTTACAGATCTTAATCACAAAAGGATTCATTTATTTAATGGGGGGGCAAAAGTGATCCATAACTAATTGTCCCTGTGTGGCAAAATAATTACTCAGTGAACAAAAGTTAGTTAATAATTGGGATCGGTTGGACCAGACAAACCCTTTCTTGATCACTACCAGCCCTGTTAAATCTAAATACCATTTAAAAGCCTTTCCGTGAAAGTAAAGCAGGCCAAGAGGTCTCCGCAAGAAATCGAGACATTGTATAAGATGACAGGTTATTGGAATTTTTCCTTTTTCAAATAGTTACAAAGACATTTCTAAGGTTTTGGCACTCCCAACAATTCACATCAAGAGCAATTACCCCCAAAAGCCTAAAACTTGGAACAGAAGAGAATCTTCCCAGAAGTGGCTAATCTAGCACAATTTCTACAAGAGCTCCGTGCCAACTGATCTGGGAGGTCACAAAAGAACCTAGACAAGCATGTAGGCCTCACTCACGTCAGGAAAGGTCAGTGTGCATGATTCCACCATTAGAAAGGGACCAGGTAAAAATGGTGTTTATGGGAGAGTTGCAAGGTCAAAACCACTGCTTACTAAGAGGGGCATCAAAATTAAGGCAGGCATTTAGTAGATTCCAGCTCCACACAGACTTCTATCATGTCAAAACACATATTTAGCTTGGTTCTGTGAACAGTGCCACTTTTTGGCTGTATGTATTGAAAGTTTGTTAGTGTAGTACTTAAGGTTTCAGGTATGTTTTTATCATTTTTTCTAATGAACAGGCAAGTGGTTTGGCTTATATTAGCTAACCACTTAGCTTGTATTTTCTAGCAGCTGCTTAGCAAACATTTGCAGCATAATACAGCCTTTGAAAAAACACTGAATTTGTCACTTTTGGCTACATTTAGGGGAAAAAAACAGCATGAACCCTCCCTCAGATGCTGAAAGATACATGATATAGTAACAGTGCATGGACAAGTGGGATTTTGGGTACAATTTATTTAAAACATGAATTTTCATATTCAGATATAGCTTATATAATAATCAGTAAAGCTCACTTGTGTACTAGGGTACTGGTGGACTTTTCCCACTGCCTCTCAGTATGGTATGGCAACCTTGCCACAGTAGACCCTAAAGTACTCCAGTGAAGTGGTTAAAATTGCACAACACATCATTGGGACAGTTATTTACCATTGAGGACATCAATGCCAAATGCTGCTTGAGCAGGGTGGTAAGCGTTTTTAAAGGATGCATCTTACCCCAACTATGGACTTTTACCACTGCTTCCATCTGGTAGGGGTTACAGGCTCAGGAAGAGCTGCTTCTGAACTCCACACCACATCCTCATTCTGCACTGTTTCTGCACTTTTGCATGTCCTATTCTTGTAAAGATTGATTTTGCACAGAACATTATTTATACTGTACATACACCAGCTGCAAATTTGTAAGTTCGTCTATATTGTACATATAACCCTCTTCAAATCTGTACACTTCATTTCTATTTGACACATTTAATACACTACATATAATCTTTATATACTGCTCTTTATAGTCAATAAAACTACATACTGTAATTAAAGATTTTTTTACACTAGATGCTAATTGCATTTCATTGGCTTTGTACTTGTACTCTGCGCAATGTCAAAGCTAAATCTAATCACTATTAAACCAAAGCTATATATAATTTTCACAATGATTGCTTATATACTCATGAGCTTATAATTGCTTCACCAGTATTTATTAATTGTGACAATATTACTCAATTTTTCATAATTTATAACAACTGTTTTTTTGGTGCTGTCCTGTTAAAACTGATCTAGGTCAGTGTCCATGTCCTCTGTATAGATTGGCTGACCTGTGTTCCTTCAGACATCATAAACATGGACTGTTTCTGCAACTTTTTTGGTTAAACTAGAGGGATGAATAGCACAATTTGAATATTCATGTTGTGGGCCTATTGAAACCTTTTGCAGTGAGAAAAATGTAGGAGCAAAAATGTTGGGTAGTTACAGCAGATTCATGTTTCCTTGATCTTTATGTTGTGCTGCTTATGCAAAGCATCGATGATCTGCGGTAGGATCTCCATGTTGAGCAGAGGTCTCTCCAACTCGTCGGCCCTTTGGCTGGAAGAACCTGCTCCAAAACTCATCCTCTTCCTGTGTTTGGGCTTGAGTGAGCGGAGGGATTCGGCCTCAAGGCCTACGTGCCTTTCTCCAATGCCCAGGATGAAGGTCAGATCTTTGGCCAGACGGTAACACCAGAAGAGCAAGCCGATAAGGACGCAGAGCATGAAGCCCACCATGAAATTATAAAGTGCTCCAGAGCACGGATGCTGCACACAGTCTGAGAAATGATCCTCACTGAGCTCAGCTATGGCTCTGTGAGCTAGAGATGGTGGACTGGCACACTTTGGGGCCACTGGGGCCACAGCTTTGTTCCTGAGAAGCCAAGCTCGCAGGTACCGGATGTTACAGCCACAGTGGAAAGGGTTCTCTGAGAGGTTCGCCACCCGAAGCTCCCGGAGTGTGTCAAAGTGCCCTGCTGGCACGGTGCTCAGCCGGTTCTTCTGTAGGTACAGTTCAGCTGTGTCTGCAGGAAACTTTGGAATTTCCTTCAAGGTTTCGAAGATGCAGTTAACCCTCAGTCCTGCAGAGGGCAAAGTGGTGCACTTGCAGGAATCTGAGCTGATTTGTGTGAAGGACAAGCTAAGAAGAAGCACAGCAAACCCTGGACCCCAGATCATCCTGCACCTGTGGGAGCATCATAGAAATTAGGAAATGTACACAAGTTATGGCCTGTGCAACTGGCCATAATTTTTATTTAAAATATAGCATATTTAAAAGCACATTTTAATTTTTATAGTTTAATTCTTCCCAAATGTGTTAAACTTAGCAAATGACAAGAAAGTGCACAAAAAACAGAAAAACTGGAGTTGTTCAAACTTGCATATGATTGTACACATCAGTGAAAACATTCTACAATACTCATTCAGTGCTGTATACATGGTGAACACCCACAATAAGCAAAGAGACCAATACATTAATTGGCTTTAATATATTTTCAAACAAAAGGCAATAGAAAACATACAGTACTGTGACACAGTCTAAGGTACTTATGCAAATAGTTTAAAATCATTTATAATGACAGCAGAAGAGTGATTAAGGTTTTGCTCCTGGTAATTTTTTGCTTTCTCACCCAATTTCAGGCAAATGAGATCAAATACTTACACTTCACCAGTCTACAGGAAAATGGGTGTGGTTTTTGCTCCACATGGCTTATACAGTATATGAGGTTTTTCTTACTAGGTGGGCAAGTCCTTTTGTGCTAGGGCCCCATGAAATGGAGTAGGCACAAAGCACTTTTTGGGCAATTGTTCAGCAACCGTTTCAGCAAGAATTTCAAAATTTGTATGGCAAGTTGGCCTCTAGGAGGCACATAATTCTTGTTCGTTACAAACCATTTGTGAAGTAGTGGCACCTTGTGTAGCTTCACTAGCTGATTTTTTGTGACCTGAAAGGTCAAACTTTTTTGCTGCATCATTACAATGTTGATTTGAAGCATGACACATTTTGGGAAATTCTGTCTCAGGAGGTGCAGCAACTTCAAAACCTCCAGTATTACTCCTAAAATGTGGTATGGCTGGTGTTTTAGCGGAAAGAGTGTTTCTGCCACCAAAACCACATTTTAACATAAGACTAAATGCAAAAAAACAAGAATGATGAGCTGTTGTGCATGAACAGTAGTTGATGTTGTGTGAGCTGGTTAGAAGACACAGGTTTGGCTCCAGTTTTTTTCCTCCGTGCCTCCAGCCACTGCATAAATGTGTGAAGCTCCATCATCAGCAGCTAATTTCACCCAATGAAGGACTGATTGAGCCCAAAGATGCTATTTGGGCTTCATCAAGGAGAGGTCTTGGAATGGCTAAGCTGACACACTGATACACAAGAGCATGACTGTACTGCTAATTTGATTTGTATTTATACTAATATTAGAAGAGAAATAAAACAACAATAATATAAATGTATTTTGTATATTTTTGTAATATAAATGTATGTAAAAATAATAAAATGTATTTTGTTCAGGTGCCTCAGGTACTGTAAACTGGATGCTGAAAATAGATCATTTTTATCTGAACTGAAATCTATGACATGCACGCGACACTTACCTCTCAGTGTACAATCTGCACAAACAATTGCATTTATGGCTCCTCACACTTTGTTAGAAAAATATACTTTATCTCTGTTTTAGTGATTATCTGAAATTTTGACGGCCCTCCAGTCACAGCCTTCTGCTCTTCTGCGTTTGCAACTTTACCCTTCTACAGGCTTTGCAGGAACAACAGATGACTTACACTGATCATGTGACCGTAAGGCTCTCTTCCTGTGGCCCTGTGATAAGACTATCTATAACGTCAGCGCTCAACGGCTGTGAGGAAAGACCCCGTTTCATTTTTGCCTCTAGTAGACAGTTTGTTCAATGAGGGGCTTTTAAAGGCATGGTTAAAGGAAAGTACCATTAATTTTTAAAATTTAAAATTAAGTTTCTGCATAATTATCTGGTTAGAATGTAAACAAAAGTCAATCAGAGTGTTTTGGTGTGAAGTGTTCCATTTTAGAGAAACTCTCTGAGTCAGAGTTGTTTACAGTGGCAGTGGATGGAACCAGACATCCTTAAACGCTCCCTCACAGAATGGTTATGTGGAATGGTTTTGAATATACTGCCTGTTGGCTGAGACCTTGTTTTACAGTAGTTTTGAGAAACAAGAATTTGTAGTGCACTACAAAGGGAGTAACAAGCCATTTGAGACTCAGTCCCATTGTGAAAAATGAGATTCAGTTTGGTGCTGGGATTGTTAAAGCATTTTTTTGCATTAAACACTACTATTTACATTTATTCATTTGGCTGACGCTTTTATCCAAAGCGACTTCCAAGACGTGGAGCAGTACCTTGCTCAAAGGTACCTCAGTAGTGCCCGAGCCGGGACTTGAACCAGCAACCTTTAGGTCCCTAGCGCAATGTCCTAACCACTAGGCCACTGCTGCCCACTATATTGTGATAAGGCTTGTAGTTTGCATCCTCCCACAGCAGTTTATGGTTTCTTGGCAATAATAGCATATTCTAAACAAATTAGGAAGGACTAGAAGAATAATAAAATTATACATAATACCAAAAATGACAAATCAAATTTAAAGCCAGTGGTGGCCTAGTGGTTAGGACATTGCGCTGGGGACCTGAAGGTTGTAGGTTCAAGTCCTGGCTCAGGCACTACTGAGGTACCCTTGAGCAAGGTACCGTCCCTCTGCTCCACGTCTTGGAAGTCGCTTTGGATAAAAGCATCAGCCAAATGAATAAATGTAAAGCAATAAGCCACTCAAGGCCATTAGTTGGTTTTATAATGAGTGATTTTATCATGGGTAAGGGTGTTCAGGAACACTGTGAACCTAAGTAAACCTACAAACCTTACAAATAGATTTATTATCTAACAATTAATGCCAAAAACAACTGAACTGTGATTAGACTCATGGCTTATTGTTTTATTTATACTTGAGCTGAAAAATTTTAATATAAATATAAAAATTATTTTAAAAACTTTGCAGTGTAATTGTATTATATATATTTTGTCATCTTCCCTAAACAAAGCCCTAGTTTAAGCACTTCTACACAGTAAGAAAAAAGTGATCGTCTTTATATCATTTTATTTAATTTTATTTCTCAACATTGTCACAGTTGAAGTTTTACATTGATCGGATCTTAAGCACTTACAAACAGACTGCATATCAAAATGAAAGCATTCATTCCCTTTTTTCCCCAAAATCCTTCCCTTTCCTGAAACATGCTCTAAGGACAGCAGCGGTCTGGTGGGTCGACGTGAGAGGCAGTGAACTTTTTTTTGTAGTTTTTACATTTCCAACAGTCTGTTTCTAAAATGCGCAGCATCACAGCTCAGTACGGATTAAAGCGGAGATGAACCAAAACCCTATAGCTTTCGTCCACTTTGGACGAGACGGGAACACACCCTCCATATAAATGAGGACATTACGTTATGAGGAATTATACTATGCACACTATGTACAGGTCGATCTCTCCCACTTAGTCCACTGACAGATTTGTAACTGTTACATATTCGGTTACTTCTGCTATTCAGACAATTCTGATGTCCATAGCTCATATTCACACAACAACGTGTCCTCTACTTATGGACTTGTGCAATAGTAGGACTTGTTCCTTCCTTCTTTTCCTGTCTTTTTTTGTTTTTACAGTGGATATGTCAAATGATCTGCATGCTGCACTTCAGTAAAACACAATGCAGTACGGAACAGCAATTGCAAGTCAACATCGAGGGTATAAAAATGAAAGAAAAAAAAAACAAAACCTTTTGAATCCAGGCTGAAAGTCCATCAGCTCACAGTGACTGTACTGGGTCCATGCAGTGCTTCGTTGGGATACGTTCTCGGACTCCGCGACTGAAGAACAGTCGAATGAATTAGGCCAGATGCTTTTCATTCCTAATCAGCTTTTCGTAACATAATTTAATGGATTACGAAGATACATAGTTGATAAAATATATAGAACAGACAAAAAATTCCACATGTTGAAAAGACACTACACAAAACCTAAACGGTATAAATTAGGTGTACTTCAGCATTTTTCAGTTTAATTTTTAACAGCTGCATCTGTAGAGTATTGTCGATCACCACAGACCATCATTTCAACATCTTTCCCAATACTCCTACTCTACAAAAGAGTAGAAATCCCATTGACATAAAATACATTTATAATGGAAGTCAATGGGCAGATGTTTCAGGTTTGCAGTTCTTTGTAAGCACAGGGAAATAACTCTCCTCTGCAGTCGATTGTGTGCTACAGATGGAGGAGATGTAGATTAGGTTGGAAAGCACAGAAATATTCCATTAAATGAACTGGGATTGTAAAAAGGAAGCCATGAATAAATATGCAAACCTGCTGCCTGCAGAAAACAACGTTAAAACTTATTGTATAATGATCAATTATATAATGATCAGTTAGCAATGAAATATAGTTTTATTTGTTCCACTTGGTCACCAACTCTGCAATACAGCATTAAAGCAATTTTTTTTATTATTTTAAAGCAGGTTTTTATGTGCTTCTGCAGGAAAAAAAAAAAAAAAACCCACTGCGCATACATTTAATCTTTCCCAGTACATTCGTCATCACGCTTCATCATCTGGAAGGAAAGATATTTGCATAATTTCTCACCTGAATCTCTTGAGGAAATAACAGATGCTGATCTATTATCTAGTATGTGTTTGTCTACATGATTGCACTTCATCGCCAAAATAACACTGATTTGGCCAAAAAAAATCACATGATAAACAAGAGGACACACTAGATCACCTGTTTCCACTAAATCCCAAGTGAGGGGTTCACTGTATTGTGGTACTGTGATGCCATAGGTGTTACGACAGCCACTATAATGTGTTTGTAATTGTGGAAAAGGGGAAAAAAATGACATCACTCAGCATAAGGAAAGGACTCTTCACAAATCATCACAAATATATTGCACGTACAAATAAAAATACTTCAGTCACTGGCCCTCATATGGTTTGTGCATAACTGTAGGATATGTGCAGGACAAACATCAACTATCTACACTACCTTTTATCTAACCTTATCCCTAAAAAATTCAGATTTTTATTTTTTTCTTTGAAAAAATGTAAAAGAAAGCTTAAAATACTAGCTAGCAGTTTTTTCCACTTTCAGAAAAAAACTATTTTTATATTGTTCATTAAGTAAAGTAAAAGGATCATCCAAGTGCTCAGTGAACTGGCAACACCCATTAAGCTCTATAAAAAGTGCCCCTTTTGCTCATGGTTTGCTGTTTTTAGTCTGGTAGCTTTCACTTTCGGTTATTCCATTTCATACGTAAACCTGAGGATCAGTAACTGTATCTACAACCATACTGCTTACTTTAGCAGCCTGAATCTTTCCCAGTACAGTCCTTATCCTTTGACACTCTGGGTTATGCCACTGCTTAGGGCAGTGTTTCTCAATCCTGCCCCTGGAAGCCCACTGCACAGAACATTGTAGAGTTGGCCCTGCTCTCGACACACCCAGTCCAACTAATTAGCTCATTAGCAACCTCTCCTTGAACTGAAGTGGGTATGTTACAGCAGGAAAAACCTTTCAAATGTGCAGGGCAGTGGGCCTCCAGGACCAGAACTGGGAAACACTGGCTAAGGGCGTGCTTTCTATTCTCCAATATTACTTTTGAAAAGGCATCAAAAGTTTCAGATATATCCATATGGGACAACTGACCATGACTGCACCTGTGACCATATTATTTGACTTATATTTGACCATAATATTAAAAAACTGAATATGTCTATTTTTTTTTACAATTTTATAGAACATCTTACAATGGATGCAAATACACTACTAAATACTATTAAACACAGTACAGTATACACAGAGCAGAGCATATGACTGAGTAGATATGCTATGGTTATTGGCACATTTATATATGATTGCTAGGACAACAAATGAAGCTGTTATCCACAATAAATACAGTATTAGGACAACTACTCTCATGACTGGTCATTTTGCTAGCCATCCAGGAGAAGGAGAGCATGTTCAGGCTCTTAAAAAATACAAAGCGTCCTACAATGAGCGACACAAACCTCTTTCAAAATAAAAAATAGCATCTCACAGATATGTGTAGAGTGCAGAAATGATAACAACAACAAAGTCATAAGAGACTGTTTACAGTGAGCTGTTGTGAGGAAAACACGGAGCTGTGTCTGGGCAAGCCCGTCTCTCATCACCATTGACCCTCTGGGTAGGAGAATGTGGAGGAGATAGAACCACTATTCAAACATTATATATCCAAAAGTATCCAGACATCTACTTTGCCAATTTATTTTCCAAAAGCAATAATGTTGATACACAGTTGGTCCTGGAAACCAGCCTTTAGTCTTCTAAGAAGGCTTGCTATGAGGATTTGATTGCCTTCAGCCAAAAGAGGTTTAGTGAAGTCAGGTTCTGATGTTAGATGATTTGATCTGGAATTTCATCACACCAACTCAGTCCAAAGCTGTTCTGTGGAGCTTCATTGATCCACCTAATCTCTGAGATGTTCAACAGAGCTTTATCACTCCAACTAGTCTCAGAGGTGTTCAGTGGAGCTTCATCTTTCAACTCATCTTACAGGTGTTCAATGAACCTTCGTCACTCGAAAGAATATGATTCCATTGGTTTGGGGTGAGAAGGGGGCACACTTACGGAGAGCTTAGGCTTCTTCCCAGAATCCAGTCATTCTACCAGTGTTTTCCCATAAAGGCAGATGGCTGTGCTCATTGTAACACCTACATCAGCAATGGGTGCATCTTAAAGTATCTGGAAGTAAACTAATTGTAAGGGTTATCTGGATACTTTTGGATATAAGGTTTAGCTTCCATCCCTTTTGACGCTACCAAAACTTCACCGTGGCAATGTAAACCTCCGAAAAGCTTCAGAAAAGCTTCTCCAGGGCTGCAATCACTGAGCAGAAAGCCTCTCCACAGTTTAGTCCAACCTGTGTTTTCCTGCTTTTCAAGCCAAGTGAGCTTGGTGCATCCATGGGAGCCCACAATAGCTGTAAGTCTGGTGTGTGTTCATAAAGTTCTATGGCTCAGAGTGTAGCCGGGGTCACACCACTGTGCTGATGCCACAGTGCTTGGGTTTGGAGGTGGCCGTCTGCTGTTGCTCTCTATGGTGCCGGTGATGGTGGTGGTGGTGCGCAAACTGAGGGTGGTGTGTGTGGGCATGTGGGACAGGGGTGTGACCTGAGTGCTGTCGGTAGAGGCGGGGTCCAGGCCCAGGCTGGGGTGGGTGATAGTGGTGATGGTGGTGATATGGTGGAGGGTTCTGTGGAAGTGGACAGCGCTGTCCATGGTAACCATGCACCACCTCGGGCTCCATCTTGGCCTGGGCCGTGTGGTGCAGGTTGGTGGGGTGCGGCTTGTGGGAAATGAGAGTGGGGTGGCCCGGGTGGTATGGAGGCAGAGGATGGCGATCAGGAGGGTAGCCCTGCGCCGAAGGCTTTCCCCGCTTGCTACCAAAGAGCGATCCCAGCAGGGAGGAAGAGGAGGAAGGAGGGTTGGGGCCAGGGCGACACTCCCGTGCTGAGGAGGGAGCTCTCCGGCGCAGGTGAGGACTGCTAATGATGGAGCCCTGCAGGCAGAGATAGGCCAGGCAGAACGGCATCAGAACAAACAACACACATATGTACCCTCCTAAAAATACCTTTTTTCCCAGAACTATATAAAAGAAGAACCACTTCCTAAACAACCTTTTGTTCAAGTGGTTTCAAATTAGTTTTTTAAGGAACCATCCACGGAAAGAAAAATGGTTCCTTCATTGCTTCTTTTGCTGCTGTGTATCTTCCTCTCATAGAATTTTTTTTTAGCAAAATGAACATCTCTTAAGTCCTATTAAATATTTTCTCTCAAAGGGGAAATGGTGATGGCCAGCACTCAGGTCTGATCCTGAGATAAGAAGGTCCAATGGAAAATATAACAATTTTTTTCTAAAAAATAGACAAAATTTGACCTTATTACATAATAACATATAGTTATAAAATAGTGTCATCAGTCTAATGGTCAAATACTGCTTTTAATACTTTTACAGGCCTAAAAGTTGGAAGCAGCACTAATTTTGTAAGAAAATTAAAAATAATTTGTTTATTTATGCAGAACAAAAGATTTGGCTAAACATGTTCTACAATAATGTAAGTGGAAAAAGATTGTTAATGAGTTATGCTCCTACTGATTATTCTGCAGAGTTTCATTGCAGTTCCTATCACATCCATCTGATCCCCCCCCCCTATTCAGATGCTCCTGGAGGCTTCATCAACTAAATGAGGTGTGTCATGTCAGGAATGTCTAGAATTAAAAACTGCTCAATATACGGAACGCTTATCAAAACAAGTGTGAAAGGGCTCCTGAGCACAACTGTCTAAATACTGGTGCCACCATCAGCTAGCAGAGCTAACTTAAAATTAAGTTTGGCAGAAAATCTGAAAATATTATGGAATATTCTAGAATAAAGCATCTTTGTTTGCATTAAAGATAAATGTGTATAGTGGTTTATGGAAAATTGAAAAAACTGAAATATTTTTAGACAGTTACTGCTTGCTTCCATGCTTTTGGACTGATGTGTATGTATCGTGTCAGGTCTATACATTCCTATGGATATTCCACATTAATATAAAAAAAAGAAAAATACTGGAATATGAAATATCACATTACAGTTACAAACAGATAAATGGTACAACAATAAATAACAGATATAAGATACTCACAGCCTAAGTAAGAAAACATAATGCACTATTTAGTCCATATATTTACAACTATTCCCATATATTCACAATATAGTCTACATCCATAAAGTGGTTTTAGTTTTATCATTTACTCAACTTTTTATTTTACATTTTTATTAACCATGTGAAGCAATAGAACATGGATGACTGAAACTGATCCAGCTGATAGATGCTGGCAGGATGTGACAAGGTGACATGTAGGAGAGCATTTAAAAGAGCATTCCATCCAAAATCCATCATTTGATATCAGGAACAGAGTTTCTGTTATGACGACATCTCACATTTAAGTTATTTCCACTCAATCCCAGGTGAGGGGTCCAATGTATTGTGGAGGCACCTGCAATTCATAACCCTTCTGCAGCTACTGGAAGTTAGCGATGACATCACAATATCTGACACTTTCTCAAACACATACTTATTTCATTGGATGGGAAATTTCAAAGAAGGAAATATCCTAAATGTCAGTGGATAGTATCTGTCACTGTCATAAGATAAAATAAAATATGCAAATATTATTTAAATTGGGGTTCCAAAGTCTGTATATGTGGAATCATTTGATGGGATAAAATATGTAGCATAAATCATTTTTCATCAAATTCATCAATTGATTTTACACAAAAACAAACCTTTTTTATATCATTTGTTTGTTCAATAGTTTACATGAAAATGTCAATATCTCACATTTTTCTTTTCTTTTTTTGTCAACATTAAGTTCACTTGGGATATTTGTGCAGTTTTGTACCAAAAGGTCATTATTCACATTTATGACCACACCACCTTTTATTCCATAGAAAAGGTGCCCTTAAGACTGATATATGTAAATGAGCTCTGTTCTGATTGTGTTCCCTGCATTGTTTCTCATTCATTAAGCACAGCAGGCTGAAACACACCTTTAAAGGTTCAACAAGAATGTTTATAAGAGCTCCTTATAAGTTAATAAGGCTTATTGCAAATGCATTGTTTTTTGTGACATTGCAAAGACTGCACATTGATTATTTTCCAATAATGTACTGTATGGACTTTAATCTGAAACATTTAAACTTATTTAGACTAGGTCAAACCTTTATTTTAAATTAAATAGAAAATTGGTTTTTCATGAGAAGGAAACTTTAACACATATCCATGATTTTACTTCCTCCACAGATAAAAGGTTTTCACATGACAGTGACCACATTTCCCCATATTACCCTTGTTCTGTAACTCTGAGATGCTCATGCATCTCGACACCACCTCAGACGTTCTGGTCTTGGTCACTTTTCTACCTGGACTGATGGTGCCACATAACCTGCAATCCACTGTTAGCTCCATTCATGAAGGCTACCTGGATTAATGGTGTCACATCCTGGCCAAAATCCTACAAACTACCTTGCGGCGAGACATTAGATATTAAATTATTTTGGGGTGGAATGCTCATTTAAATGCTGAAAGGTAGAAAACAATAATAAAAACACATTATAGAACAAGCCTGGGGGAGAAATCTCACATGCATCTCGTTAGGATGATGAGAGCAGATCCTACACATGCAGAGGAAGTAACGGCAAAAAACACACTCCACATTTTCACAGTTCAGCTGGACAGTAGCAGTTAGAGTACTGTAGGCATTCAGCTATAGCAAACTTTGCACTTCCATCACTTATTTCAACCTTTTAAACTGTTGTTCCTTAAGTGGTCTTCACACATGATTAACAAAAGAATCTCGTTGTTAAGCAAATCAGAGTAATCTGTCTATAAACAAAGACGATTTTCCAGACAGTAAGGGTCCCAAAACATCCCACTTAATGAAGGGTTATGGAAAGAGACATGAACAATGAACATGTGTGTGCTAATGAAATCCACATCCTTTCTGATTTTTGTTACATAGGTCCAATCAAATACCCTGGTAATGGACCCATTTTATAGCACGTCACTAAGAAGGGATGGACAAACTAGGCTTGTAGTATCAAGTACACTCCTAAAAATGTCCTAAATGCTGTTTTTTGGGTTTTTTTTAACTGGCCCACACAGAATTTTACAGATTACAATTACTGGTTGTATTATTCAGACATTTGTTCTCAAAATCACCCTAAAAATAATCAACCAACATTATTTTATAAGTATTTTTGTTCCTGCAGTTTAAAATTTGTCCAGTAGGGGCCAACAGTGCATTAACAGTCAGCTGCTCATGTGCCCTATGTCGCTCAAGACGCTGCATTTGTAGCGTCCGTCGAGTACAGCTTTCGTGAGACATTGTAAATGGCAAGGGTGTAATGTCAACTAATTAGTATCATTATTTTATTTATCAATATTTGATTTCAGGATTTGATTAAGCAACAGCAGAACGACAGCATTCAGTCTTCTCCTTCTCACCGCATATTCTTGGTGAGGAACATTTAAAATAGCCAGAGGTTCTTTAAACTTCTACCTTTAAAGGTTCTTCACACTCTGACATGTTATTTTATTTACTAAAGTGATTTGTTACAAAAATATATTTAGTTTCTTTTTAGTACAGTGTTCCTCCACATTTTTACTTGATCCCAACTCGCAACACATAGGAATGAAGCAAAAATGTGAGAACCAAAAGTGTTTTTGGTTTATAGTAGCATTCAGCTCTGGACCTTAAATCCAATTTGTGCTCCTGGGTTTTGTAATCACAGCTAGTTAAACTGTCTATGTAAAAGATGGGCCACCTAGTGCATGGTTCTTCAGTTGTTACGCTAGTTGGGCATACTTTTGCCATTTTTTTGCTCAAACACACCAAAGCAACTCAAGTACCAGGTTCATGAGATGTGTTTGAGCAGAGAAATCACTAAACACTGACTGAACACTGAACCTCCAGGAAAAGACATTGTAGAAGCCTGGACTACTGTCATGACTGGGTGTGTTGGGGTAGGGACTGGAGATTGAAAACCCTGTCCTATGACCCTGAATGTTGACCTGTGATAATGAAATCTAATGCCTGAAACTGGTTTCAATGTCTGGAGTACACTTGTACTTGAACCATGCTACCTAACATTGAAATGACCATGCCATAAACATGTCATGGCAGATGTCATATGCTAATTTAAGATTATATGAATGGACACAGTCTGTTATGACAGCATATTTATGGCATAGTTATGTCAATGGTATGTTGCAGGGTTCAGGATAATCTGTTCTATGGCATCACCCCAAAAAACTTTTTATTTGTAATAGTGTTAAACAGCTTCACTTTGTGCCTCTAGAGCAGTAGTACCTAACCCTGGTCCTTGTGTTCCCCTGCCCACATTTTAGTGCCTTTCTGCTCGAACAAACTTTGTCATTGAGTTTGATCCGGTGTGCTAGAGCAGAGAAGACACTAATGCAGGAGCATGGAACTGAAAACCATGTCATAACTAACCCTGTTGTTACACAATGAAGAACCTTAATAAATAAATAAACATGGGTTACAACAAATGGTTAAATGAGCCAACAGGAGACCAATGGTTGAGCAATGAAAAACCAACAAGAGTTAGTACAGAACATGCTTGGTGTTGAAGGGACATGGCCATTGGCCTGCTGGACTGCCCTTGAGGCCACTTGCTGGCAGACAAAGCCTGACGTCCGGCAAACAAGGCAAGCAGCTCATGCATGCATGTGAGCAGGCAGGCGGGTTAGGCATCAATAATCAAGTTTTACAAGGAACCAAAAACTGAAAAATGTAAAGAATGAGCTTGTCGGAAAAAACTATGAAGCGTAAAGAGGGTGCAAAGAACATAAACAGTAAATGTTTGGGTTTGTTTTTGGTTTGGGTTTTTATCTGTTTTTTGTTTACAGTGCACATCAATCAACATAGAGGAAGTAAACTAGACATCCACTGCTTCCTACTTACTTCCATATTGCTGTCTAGTGATCCTGCACTGCTGCGGCGCCCACGCTTGCCTGCCCGAGACATGCAATACCACAGATTAGAGATGGGCATCAACACCTTATGGGCAGCTAGTGGTGTACACATCTTTGTTCATTCTAGGGGGCGCCAAAGGGACATGTGAGCACACAGCAAGCCTAGTCCAGTCTCTTTAAGGAGGGTGGTCAGGGTCTGAAAGGGGGGGTGGGGGGTGACTGGAGAAGTAGGGGGTGGTGGGGCAATAGTGGTGGTCTTGCAGGCATTATTGTGGAGTGGGAGTTTTCTAGTGCCAGTTTCATTTAATTGACCTGTCATACTCAGTTAATGAGTTCTTTAGTGACAACTATTGTAAGGTTGAAGAAGCTTTACAGGACATTGGCAAATATCCCATTCAACTCAGTGAGAAATGATAGCAAGGTTTGTTGAGGTACTATAAAATGAGTTTCCAACTTTTGTCAATCAATTCCATAAGAAAAACTCCATGCATACGTCAATCTAATATGTGGCACACACTCATGATTTGGTAGCTGAAAAAATTGTAACATTATCTTCCAACTAGAAGAACTTTTTTCAAAGTTCTTGGAACTGCTGGATGAGGTTCCCCCTTTTTTTTTGAATTGAGAATAATCACAATTATTGGAATGACATTTTAGCTCCTACTTTAGGGCCGGTCCTTTCTCAGAATGAAGGAACCACAGACGCTTCTGACCTGAGGAATTTTTTCATAGTTCTTAGAACCACTGGAGGAATATCTCCCTTTACTGTGTGTTTGTGCCACAGAAAATGAGGATGATAATAGATCTTAGAATATCTTGAGAAACTCCTGCTCCTAGGATACTGTTTGTGTGGTGGCTAGAGCACTGCAATGGTATCCCAGGTGGTTGCTAGTGTGTTGCTAGGGGACTGTAGGGTTATCCTGGTTGGTTGTTATGGTGTTGTGATGTGGCTGCTATGGTATTCCACATTGTTGATAGGGTGCTGTTTCTGTATGTGTGCTGTAATGTTATAAGTGGGGTGCACAAACTTTTGCCCACAAAAATCCACAAAAAATTGCAGATATACTTCCAAGGATGTGTGCCATCACCAGTAATGCAAATGTCTAAATGCGAGAATTTTGCAGAAAAATCAGACTGATCAAAGTTTTGCCAGTGTTCTATTAAGCTTGTCCAACCTAGCGATGTGCCAAAAAAGGAAACATTTGTGTGCATGGGTAGATCAGTTGGTCATACCTTTAAAATAAATGGTCTATACTTAGTGAAGTGTCCAGATGAAACAATTTTCTTTTTATTATTTTACTGTTGACTCGCTTGGAGAGAAATAGCTTGTTGTGTTCAAGAATCAAATATTTAGACTCGCATAAGACGATCATTATTGATCGAATGGATAATATAAAAAAATCCCAAACAGTAAATGGCAGTTGACAGCCATGTATTATAGGCTGCTGTGTGTGGACTTCCTTTGCAAAAACATCCAAAGCCATTCTACTGCTGCCTTTCAATGAGCCACATAAGCCAATACAAGACATGGCACACACTCAAAACATGGCAGCTGATGAAAAGATGACTGATAGCTAAAAGCACTCCTGCAAACACACACATACACCCGGCCTGCAGATAACCTCATGAGCAGCAGGTAAGTAACAGTAGCTTCAGTGGAATAAGGGGGGGGTGAATGAAACAATGCTTCATATACATGACTGATTACAACTCATGCCACACTCTGTGAGTAAAAGCTTCCGATGAAGGCCTTCGTCAGTGATGTTGAACAACTTGGACCAAGCAAAGGTGGAGCAGGGACACTTTCACGGTGTGACACTTTGGTCAAACTCAAGTGTTAGTAATGTTTTTGAGAGTAAATTGATGGGAAGTAACACTACGAATGGCTTTCTGTTCCATTTATGAATCAGACTCCTTTTATGGATTTCATTCCATCATTGCTGATGGCCAACTGACGGCAAAAATTGAACCGAGATCAAAAGGGTTTGGCACTTGGAGAAACTTTATTATCTTGGCTTTATGTTGAAATGTGAAATAATAAATGCAATATTGACTAAACTATTGAGGTCTTTTTTATAATATGAAACTCAAATATTCACTATAATGCACCACATATGCAGCACAGCCAAGCACTGAATCGCCTCAAGTGCCTTTGATCAGATCAACATTATGGTCAGTTGGGTACTGTGTCTGATGTATGAGACTGATGATTCACCAGTTAAATTCTGAAACACCATAGAAAAATACATTTAGGATACAAATAAACATGGGATGTTATGTGGACAACGGGAGAATAAAAATGGGAAATTTAACAGATTTAACATGTAAAGGACAAAGTGAGTCACATTTTTTTAAATCTAGGCCACAGACTGGTAAACAACAGTAAACAACACAGAAAAGCCTGTAAACATGACTGTGAAGAAAGGACATTGAACTATTCGTCCTGTCAGAAATCCGATTTACCTTTGGTGACTCATCCATTACTCAAATCATCAAAACATTCTCTAACAAATGAATTTGTCAGAGTTGATATACACATTTTTCTCATGTCCTGGCCATTAGCTTGAAAGCTATTTTTTTTACCTTGTTAATTCATGTCCTTTTTATTATATTTAGCACAATCCATTGTGTCGTATCATTCAATATACCAAATATATGTCTGTTCAAAGGGCAGGGAAAAATCATATTGAACCATAATCATAGCTTGTTTTTTTTTCTCCCCCTCCCAATAGCCACACCTGTCAGCAAGTAAAAACATCTCCACTCCTGGCTGTGCATGCACTGATCTCATGGTAGCTGGTTAGCATTAAACACTTGGCAGGCACCGTTTTGTCACTCTCTTCACTGGATTTACTCTCATTGTCATGTTCAGCTATGTATTTAAGGGCGCTGGAGGCAAGAGTGTGATGATTCAGGTTAACTGGTTGCTTTAAACTTCCATTACTTGTTGGTTACAAACTACAAACTTTAGACTTAAAGCAATAAATAGGTAATTAGGTCTTAAATGTTTTTAGATTTAACCCGGACATGAGAAAGATGCATTATTTCATGGTTAACATGTGGGGTAAATGTATACATTTGATTTGTCACCATACTATTACTTTAAATGCCCTAAATCAATGCTTACCATAAACTAAACCTAAGAAATACACAAAACAAACTATAATCTGCCAGAGAATGAGCAGATTAGAATACCTTTCCACCAATACACACCTATACACATCTAAACCTTCAGCGCACCCAAACTCACCTGCTTCAGAAAGGTCACGCAGGGAGCTGCTGAGGGCGCTCCTCTTTAACCCCTCCCCCATGGCATACGTGTCATCCAGGCTGGCGCGGCTCATGGTCCCATTGCCTGCCTCTTTCTTCAGGCCTGACATGCTCTGAGACATGCTGGGTCTTACTACACCTTTCTGCTTCTCCAGCTCAGCTATAGACATGAAAATGTGCACAAAGTTAGATATACCTGCCTTCATACAAACAGTACCTTTGTTACATTGTTAGTCAGTTAAAAGTATGTGAGCTTGATTCATACTTAAGTTAAAGTGAAAATGTATGCACTTGTAAATGTAATAAAAGTAAAAGTGTCAAAAGAATATATATATATAAAAGATATTGCAAAATATTTTTAAAAATCCACCCAACATTTCTGCTAGAAATGAGTAAAATAGCACTTTCCATCCAAACTAGTGGGATACTGAGTATCTAAAAAACCTCACACACAAAACAGCAGACTCCCCTCTTTCATTTTCTTTTTTATTTATATTTTTATATATATTTATTTTTTAATTTATTTTCTTAATTTTCAAGGATATAATTCCAATATTTATTCAGTTTTTTTAAATTGCAGCATTGCATTGAACATGGGCTGTAACTGTATTCTATCTAAAGTGCATCTTTACCTGGGAATGTTGCACTGAGGCGGCTACAAGGGACAAATCTGTTCATTATTGTTGTGTAAATAATTTTGTTAGTGCAGTTTTCTCTATATTTATTATTATATTTCTATTATATATATACTATTATATTTCTCTATATTATGGGATGACATTTCCTGTGGTTGTGAAAAAGCTGCATTTCAAAAGGGTCAAATTACTGGCCTGCATCAAAAGAAACATAGCAACTAAGGAGAAAGCTGAAATGAAACTGGAACTAGGTTAAAAACTGTCAAGTGCATTAACACCTGGAAGGACACTGGAGCAATGGAGAAAGGTTATGTGATCTGGTCAAAGGTGTCCAGAATAACCCAATTCCAGAGCAATGGGTACATCAGGGTAGAAAGGGAAGTGCAAGTAGAGATGCATCCACCATGAATAGAGGCCACTGTACAGGCCTCTGGAGGCAGTGTGATGGTTTGGGGTTGCTTCAGCGATCAGGTCGAGGCTCAACAATGTTGTGTGGCAATAAAATGAGTCAGCTGAGAACCGGAATATACTGAATGACTAAGTTATCCCATAAATGGATTTTTCCTTCAGTGATGGCACAGGCAGACTCCAGGACAACTATACCAAGAATCATTGGGCTCAGATTGTGAAAGCGTGGCTCTGGGACCATGCAGAATCATTCTTACACCTGAATAGCCCCCAGAGTCCTGTCATTAATCCCACTGAAAGTTTTTTAATGTGCTGGAATAGACTTTATGCAGTGGTTCAGCTCTGCCGTCATCGGTTCTGTTGAAAAAGACCGGGTGGAACTAACTTTGTGACATTGCATAAGGTTGTTGAATTAATGTCACACTGATGTAAAAAGCTAAAAGGTGGTCCACCAAAAAATGAATCTGTGCAGGGTAATTTAACCAAACTCTAGAAGTGTTATCAGACCTGTGTCACCTCGTCAGAAATTTACATTGGCATTAAGTTCCTCTAGTAGCACTCACCGCTGACCTTACTCCTGGTGGCGCTATAATGAAGCTTCACACCTCTTGCTGTCTGATGGTATTAAAGCAGTGGTAAGGATGCAAAACTAAAAAGCAGTTCAAGGCACCTGTGGTGACTGTTTGTAAACAGTACTGTTTGTAGGCAGACTTTGCCACAGCACAGCTTCTTTCTGCCCATATTAAATCCAGTCATCACACTGCTGCCAAATCAATCTCTTCTAGAGCTTTCAGTTTCTGTTTATTTCTGGGTCAAATTTCACCTTTCCTGCTGCTCTGATTGTTTATACTGTTTATGTTACACACAGTAGAGTCCTTGCTCTCCTCCAGACACATACAATAGTTTAGCCTTGCCAGTGATGTGGATCTTTACAGTATAGTAAAACAGTTATTTGTGACCAATGCAGATAGGAATTTGGCCCTTGACCAAAAACTGCATACTCTAAAACATGAGCAGAGTTTTGCACATGAATATAGAGTTCATCAAAAAGTTCACTATCAATTTTGAGACAAAATGGGTGAGGGCACAAGGCCCTGAACAAAAACTCCCCTTCCTTTGCTAATGCAGTGAGCCTTTGAAGGGTTTACATGACCAGTGTATGTGAGTTTGTGTGTGTCTGAGTATAAGAGATATTATGGCTGCCTACACTCTATCCGGTACTTTTCCATTTCCTGAACTTCAGCAATGGACTCCCGCAAGTCATCTGTGAACTTCTTACGGTCCTGAGGGTTTGGAGCATTGAAGCTAATGAGGACCTTTACATCAGCTCCTGGAATGGCTGAGGTGAGCCGAATTCCATTTGGGTAATCTGCAGGGATGAGAACAGAGGGTTACTTAAAGGAAAAATGTGATTAAAAGGTTAAGAATAATGGAAAGCGCACAGTTGCCACCAGTTACTCTTATACAAATAAGAACTTGAAGTGTAAATGCATTATGTATAAATGCCCATATACTGTATATTGCATATACTTGGTATACTGTATACTGTATATTATACTGCACTGTATATGAATACTGTTTATCGTGCATATAGTGGGCAGTGGTGGCCTAGTGGTTAGGACACTGCCTTTGAGACCTGAAGGTCTCAGGTTTGAGTCCCAGCACGGGCACTACTGAGGTACCCTTGAGCAAGGTACCGTCCCACTACACTGCTCCCCGGGCGCTGTTGATAGCTGCCCGC
>JBBPDA010000132.1:31725859-31740777 GCA_037974385.1 Arnoldichthys spilopterus
GTTAAATGCAGAGGTTGCATTTCGTTGTGGTGCTTGAGTGTGTTCACAATGACAAATAGTCACTTTCACTTTCATATTGTGTATTTCCCATAGTTGTCTACATAAACCTTTGCATATTGGTATCATTTTGTATGTTGTCTATTACGTATCATATTGTATTGTATCTAGAGCTGGGCAATATGATGATATTTATCTTTATTGTGAGAACTGTAGCCACATTATTCTTTACTGAGCATATATTGATATCGTTAGTACTTAAAAAAAACTGTCAAACTTAATTTTTCATTTTAAGGAGAGCATCATTAGTTGCCTTTAAGTGTAAAAAACACTGAATAAAAATTATTTGTACTTATACTATATATTTTTTTGAAGAAATTCTCCTGTGTTCCATCTTAATACATAAAGTGACATATCGCATATCAGGGAATTTTTTCAAAATATCTTAATAAGATATTTTTGCCATATCGTTTACCCTTAACTGTACCTTACATGTATTGTATTGTATGTCTGTACTCTATATGTGCATCCTATTTTTTAAATTAATTTTAGTACTGAAGCAAATTCCATGTGTGTGCAAACATACTTGACCAATAAAAGTGATTCTGATTGGCCATGTAATTAAAAAAAAGTATGGGTTCTAAAAACACAGTTATTAGCTAATATGATCCAGGAATGAGACCAATGGAATGGTGGAATGGTGCTCCTTCTTTAAGGCTTATGTTCCTTACACTGGTTCTCAAACAGCAGCACTTGCATTCCGTAAAGGGAGAAAGACTGTCTGAAGCTGTACGTCACTGAGTTTTTCTTCTTCTGGAAGATTTTTGTTACCTACAAAGTCAGATAAGACCAAAGAATAGGGTGAACTGAGTGGAGCTAGAAAGCAGTATGTGGTATTTCAGTAAAACTGTGGTCTGCCTGGGGTCTTGCACATACTGAAAAACACACTGGCAATGAATGGCAAATATGTGCATGCTTCAATACAATCAGAGCACTATTTATAGGTTTTATAGGTTATAGGTTCTCACCACTAAGAGGTCATTAAAGAGGAAAATTTCACGCTGATGTAACCCAAGTTTCTGCAGCTTGTTGGGATCGGGCACTTCAAACAGACGGCAATAGCACACCAGCCTGCGATGGGGCAGGGACAGGACCTATTGTTTACACACACACACACACACACACACACACACACACACACACACACACACACACACACACAAAAGCACAGGCAGGAAGGCAGGCAGGTGACAGTTTAATTAAACAGTGACTGCAGAGTGATGCTACAGAAAAAGTCGAGAACGGGGAGAAAAGCTCCCCTTTAGAATGCTTATCCGCACAACTCGCTTAATGTAAATAATGAACTTTGCAAACACGTCTGCAAGCAGTGTATAACCCCTGTGAGTGGCCAGTAAAAGGTGCCTTAACCAAGCTTACTGTGGAGGCCAAAAACCAAATGACCTCAGAGGCTGCAACAAGCTTATGTCAGCTTCCACATTGTAAACAAGGCAATGCCCTGCGGACTCGGAATTTATTGCTATTGACTCTGACCAGAGAGTGCAGAGCTACACAATCATCAGCGCTGTCTACCAGGCACAGCATACCTTCACATTGTCAATGTTACATCAGAACCTAACACTATTTTTTCAGGTTTTTTGCCAGGTAACAGTACATGATGAATGGACTAATAAAACTGGTCCAAAATTACCCTACACAAAAGTGACTCTGCAGATTGAGTGTAATTCATAGTTACTTCTTCTTCTGATATTTGTACCATCTTAAGAGGTAAGAATGTAGTAATAGGTTCCGTACCAAAGGCTATGGTAACCATTCGCACTAGCAAAATATTCTTGCATCTCTAAACCACAGCATATACAATAAATGGAAAAGTGAACTTACACATCCAAGACCATGATGAAGAGATCCAATCTGCAAAACAAGGAGAAAGGAAATCAGTGATGTTTGTAAAATTACAGATATTCTTACAGAAATGAAGCTCACAGCAATGACTGGTGTTCATAAATTATTTCATAACCCAGTGTTCATTGAATGAAGCAAATTTTCTTTAGAAAAAAGTTACCACTAAAGATCTCGGTCCATATTTGTTTTCAATGACTAACATTTGTTTTGCTTGTGGTTTGAACACACAGGGCTTCATGGTTTATGCTCACTGGGTGTCAGTCTTTCTGTATAGCATGCTCAGTTAAAAACATTCCAGGTCAAGTAGCTTACAGAGAGCATTGCAAAAAACACAATGTAATCTCCCTCTCAATTACAAAAATCTCATTGCTTGCATTGCAAATTCTCTAAGAGTGTAAAGTAGAAACAGTGATTTTATTTTATAAGCTGTTATTGCAGCTCTTCCTGTCTAAGTTTCTGTTAAGTCCAGTTAGTAATTAATAGTCAAGATCAGTATTCAAAATGGTTAAAAAGTAATTACAACCTAAAACCTTAAAACCTTGTTTTTTCAAATTGTGAAAAAAATAACTGATGAAATCATTTTCATGGCTAGTTCAGCATCTGCAGTGCCCCCTGGTTCAACTCTGCTATAGATGCACCTATCTTATCTCAGTACTCAATTAGCCATGTCACTATATGCAAATTAGTTATTAAATGTTTTGCCGTCTGATGATGACTTCTCCCTTGCTCTCTGATGAACTGAGTGTGAAATGTGAGCAGGGCAACTTTTATGGCATGTTCATTTGCTTCTCATCACCTTAAAAGAAACTTGTAAAGTCACATTAAATCATAGAGACTGGTTGTCTGTTCGTTTGGTTGGTAGCTTTTAATTTAATGATGTGAACAATACTTTCACAGAGATGGATCAATGAAAATGTTCATTGAAAAAAGTATTTACTGCTATCTTTAGTGATTGAGCCTGTCTGTTCACTACAGCAGTAGTGCCAGTTTTCGTCCTGGAGGGTTAGTGGTGAGGACATTGCCCTTGGGACCTGAAGTTCAAGTCCTGGCCCGGGCACTACTGAGGTAACGTTGAGGAAGGTAACATCCCGCTATACTGCTCTATGTCTTGGAAGTCACTTTGGATAAAAGCACCAGCCAAATGAATAAATGTAAATGTAAATGTTTCCCTGCTCAAGCACACCTGGTTCAACTCACCTGTTAGTTGCCAGGTGTATTGAGTCAGTCTGATGAGGGGAACTACCGAACTGTGATGGACACTGGGCCTCCAAGACCATAGTTGGGTGCCCCTGCACTAAAGTACTGCTATTTTCACTATTAGTTCACTGTTTTACCAGCTTTGATGGATATTCTGGCTGGTGATACATTATAACTAATTGTACTTTTTACCTTCTTAAACACTTGTGCAACTTCCTTATTGTAAACTTAACAAGTTTATGATCCCTACCTTAATGTTCCATTCTGGCAAGTGAGGTCTGACACTATTTACAGCACACTGTCACGTCACTTACCGGTTTTTTGCCCACAATCAGTTTCTCCACCTTCTGCACCTGAGACACATGGTCTTCATTGGTCTTGAGCTCCTTCTGTCGAATACGCTCGTAGATACCGATCAGCATCTCACGAGGGATGTCCTCACCATCATCAACCCCTAAAAGACACACAAATACAGTAAATGGGGATACTTATGGGACTGGCCTCTTCTCATTAACCTGAAAAGTGAGAAACAACAAGAGTAAGATTTCTTGAATTGTGTATTCAAATGAGCTTAATTAGTAAAAATGTGTTCATCCTTAATTACCAGACAACTTTAAATGTTTCAAATTAAACAAATTAACCTTTACCAAAGAGATTTTAATGACTTTTACCAGTTTATTAAGCAATATATAAGGGTATTTCTGAAACCATGGCCACTTTTAGAACCCAGCAGTAGATTATTGGATGCACTATTGTAACATAATGAATACAGATGTTTAGTCATAATTACAACACTAAAGGCCAACATTCATAAAGCTACATGACTATGCCTTTCAAAACAACAGACGTAAATATTTATGAAGGCTTATTCCAACAGCTGTCACATACTTGAGAGGATTCACAGCAAAACAAAACAAAAAAAGCAGCCTTTGTAAGTCGTTGAAATAAGCCTTTATAAATGTTAACGTATGTTTATGTAATTTGTCATCAGACCTGTAATCAAGACCATCTTTGTCAAGTCCAAGGCAAGTCCAAGACCAGGACTAGTCAAGACTGAGTCCAAATGCTTAAGTGAGCACACATTGTATCTGTAGCCAAAATAAAAATAATGAGCTTGGATGCATCATGTGTAGAGCATGCAGAGATGAGTTTTGGCAGGTACAGGAATGGTCAATGCCCAGTCTAGATGGCTTTTGAGATAATTAAAAATGAATGGCAGTTTTCTGAACAAGCTCACTTAGTCAACAATATATTTTAAAAAACAGCTGGACTTTAAAGACCAGCTAGAGTATTTGGACAAGACTGAAACAAGTCTGGATGCAAATACCAAGGCAATTCTGAGACAAAAGAAAAAATGCCAGAGTCCAGACTACAGCTATGGTTGTTATGAAAAGTCTACGCAGATGTTATGTATCCCTACAAATGCTTTAATGTTTCAATTTTGTTTTTGCTAATTTCCATGAACTTATGTAATTTATACCATTTTTTATGTCCTAAATCCATGATTATATTCCTCAGACATAATTAGAAAGTATTTTTAGTGTAAAATAAGTTAGTGAATTGCAAATGTATATCTTTTTAAATGAAAATGCACTGTGTAATGTAAAATCATTTAAAATCATTTCTATTAAAAAATGGCCCACATTAATAATGTATATACTTACTGCAAACACTGAATATTCTAACAAACCTGCTCTTGATGAAAACATTCATCAATGAGCACTTGAAAATTACTTAATGTTCATTTTAAGTGCAAATATATTGTCAGCCATCTAACAGGCCAAGCAGTTTACCACTTATACTTAAAAACAGTGAAAATGTCTTTACCATGACATGTCTTTACCATTTACATGACATTCCATGTAAACGGGGAAGTTTGTAATCAGGACCATACTAATGTACAAATCTCTACCCTATTTCCTCTCAGTCATCTTCAGACTGTTCCTCTGTCCTCTTTCAGGCCTGTTTCTGTTTAACAAAAGGGACCCAAGTGCAGAAGCCACCCAGAACTCCAGCCTTGGTTCTCTTCCTCTACTTTAGTCATATATTAAGGGCATGGGCCAAACTCACATAAACTCTGTTGTGGTACGGACATGTTGCTGTAAAGACATTTGAACTGTTTTTCTAAAAATCCGGGCAAACTGCCTAAAGTTGTACAAACACAGCTAAATTATAATGCCCCTATTCTCTTTACTCACCTCGAAGGTTCTTGACAAAGTCTTCTAGTTTCATCTTACGCTCTGGCTTAACATTGGGGCTGTACATGTCTGTGTTGAGAAGGATAATGGCAAACGCCAGGATGAAGATGGTGTCTGGGTTTCGGAACTGACGTACCACTCCTGGGTTGCAGATGCAGTAGCGTTGGCTGATGAGAAAAAAAGGCAATTTTGAGAAAAACTGGGGCACAACAGCCTCAGAACCTTATATATATATATATATAGTACATCTATAGACCATATCAGGACAGTGACATCCTGTCTGATGAATGCAACAAGATACAACATGTGTTTCATCATAGGGTCTTAAGAAAATTGAGGTTGAGGGAAGGGTGTACCCTCACCTGAAAGCCTCGATTAAGCGCTCAACCTTCTGGGCCTCTCCTTGGACCCTGATGTGTGCCTGGAATTTCCTGAGTGCTTCGTCCAGTTCCGTCCCTGAGAAGTCCATTTCGTCCACCACACAGCTGGAAAAAATGCATGCAAACTTCTGAGGTCACTTTTAGAATGCTACAATGAGACATGAATGAGACATGAATGAGACATTTTTGAAGCATGTTCCAATGAGAAGAGGCAAAAAAATTAACTGCTCCATCTACAATGATCAAGTGTCCTGGTGTTTTTGTTTTCCAGATGAAATCTGCTGGGACTACTCTGGTACGCTAAGTGATGAATGACTAATGACTGTGTGTGAAATCTATGGCGCATGGGAAGTGTGTGAACAGCTGCCAGCTCAGGAGATGAATTCATTTCCAGACTAGGCTGGAGTTAATTAGCCAGACACTGTTTGAGTTGATGAAGAGGGAATCTGTACAGACATGAGGCAATGCTCAGAGGACATAATGTAGACTGCTTTCACAGACACTGGCCTAATTGATATTATCTGGAAAGACATTGAAATGAGGGCACAGGAGGTACTTGTGTGGAGATTGAGATTTTAAAGGCATCAAGTCAACTAATTGGCAATAAATATATCTAATTTGCAGGGAATGCTAATGATGAACCTTCTGTAAAGTCCCCATTGCACCAATGCAACAAACACTACTATGTTTTAGGCTGAAACCCTTTCAGAACTGCTGTTCAACAACATCTCCGACATCAGGCAGTTTATTCATGACCATTCCATGTAATGACTTAGGAATTTAGACTCTACTTTGTTGTATTTTTCATTCCATTATGTGCCAAATGTGACAGGTCAAGACTGCAGAGAAACTGGTCATCTTATATAAAGTGCAGTGACTTCCATTACAGAATTTAAAAGTTAAATTAAAAGTTTTTCTTAATTCTGAGCCACTGGAAAACCCAAAGATCATGACCATCAATTACTGGTTTTCAGCCTTTTTTGTGTGTACAGAGACTTCTTTGGATTCTCTGACTATTCAAAATGAGCAAATATTTTTCATAAAACAATAACATTTCTGTTTTAACTTTGATGTATTGTCTTTGTTCAAATTTCAATGAATTATTGTTTTTTTATAAATTGCAAATCATCAAATACTGGTTAGAGACCATCCCAACCTTTCTGGAAATGGGGTTGTACAGAAAGTTTGAAAAATGCATAACTTCCCCTTACATTTTGTCCAGATTCATATTACTGTTAGATGAAACTGACTATGCTAACTGACTATTATATATGCTAATTCATTCATGCAAAGACCAGTACCATCCATTCATCTCTCCATCACACACAGTTTGTTGAAAAGGGTTAACCCAAGACAGATTCACTAGTAGTGTGATTAGCTCATGCCCAGCTAAAATAAAGAAAAAATGCTTGAATGTTATGTATCAAACCATTTACTTTTTAGTTTTATGCACTTTTAAAACACTGGCAGGTGACTGTTTTTAGAAAAGGAAAGCAAACACTTACTCTAGGACATCCCTGTTGAACTGTTTCTGACGGTTCCCTAAGAACTCGCCAATCATCTGCCGGCTCAGTCCCTTCCTCTGAAGGAGAAAGTGGGCCACGCCCACAGGTGTGTCTGGAACAAACCCTCTCTCAGTCAGGTACTGAATCCCTTTCTCTGGCTTTCTGAAAGTGGATGAACAACAGCTGTCAAATGCTGCACACTCCGCTCCACCCCCTCCACTCCATGTGACAACTTTTGAAGCAGACATATCTGCAATAAGTGTGCATATTTGCCTTTTCTGTATTAAGAATATAATGATGAAAATGAGATGAAACATTTCAGATGGAACCTAAAATGTGGGTTTCTTCCTCAAAGGACACCTTTTAAATAGCATAATTTCAAAGAAAGCAACCAGATAATGTTCCCTGACACATTTAAATGATTTAAAAATGTAAAGCAAAATCTACACAATCTGCTATTTTTCCCTCATGTCTCGTTCACTATCTTGTCTCTACTGTTCTTTCTTTTTCTTTCTTTCTTTCTTTATGTCTTTTTTTCTGTCTTTCTTTCTTTCTTTCTTTCTTTCTTTTATTCTTTATTGTTTGTTTATTTGATGGTTGCTTTGTTTAATTCTGGATAATACACTTTGTACCACATTGTTGTACCTTGGTAAACATCATTGTACCTATACAGCACACTGCTTTCTGACAGTTTAGCATTTCCATAAAGCTCATTATATGTACAGTCCTTATTTTCTGTTTATATTAGTTGTTTGTTGATGCCCTGTGTAAAATGTAGCACCCTGTCTTGGAGGAACCATATTTCATTCTTGGCTCAACACATCTGCTGGGCAAAGGAATGGCAATAAAACTGAACTTTGACTTTGACATCAAAACAATAGGAGTGCCAGGAAGTGAGAAGAAGTAAAAGGAACAACAGAATGTCTGTAGCGCAATAAAACCAAGTTCTCCTCTGTCATGGTTCACATTTGACATGAAGTATAACTAAATAACTGAATGAACTGGATGAAATCTAATCTGATGCATGTTATGCATATTTAACCTTTGGAATAAGTCACATGAAGGAACAGAAATGCTTCATACTTCCAAACCCTTCCTGATTAAGAACTATATGAGGGAAGAATATGTATCTGGGGCAGACCTCTACTGGAGGGAGTCAAATTAAGGGGGGGGGCACACTGATGTCAAGTTCATTTCCCCACAAAAATAAACTGGACCTCCGCTCCATATGGTGGTGTTGGCTTGCAGGGGATTCCCCCTGAGATTGTAAAACTAAGATTGGCTGAAAATGTGCACTTAAATTCATGTTTGTCTAAAAACCATGAACAACTGGTCTAAATAGGCCACATCATGGACAACTGTTTTAAGACTGTAATGTGCTCATTAGTATTCATTTCCTTCTTTCTCAGTGCACAAATACCCAAGTATCAAGCCCTTTCTATGCTCCTTTTATATATTTTTACATTTTTAATTTTTATATAATAAATAAAACTAGCCATTATGAGTGAAAAAGTGACTCAAAGTGAACACACTCAAGCACCACAACAAAATGTGACCTCTGCATTTAACCCATCACACGTGCACATGAGGAGCAGCGAGCAGCCATCATCAGCACCCGGAGAGCAGTGTAGTGGGACAGTACCTTGCTCAAGTTTACAACAGTGGTGCCTGGTCCAGGACTTGAACCTGCGACCTTCAGGTCCCAAAGGCAATGTCCTAACCACTAGGCCACCACTGTTTTTAAATTGTTCTTTTTTAATTTGTCATTTTTGGTATTATGTATTATTATTTCATTGTACTGTTGACCCAACATATTTAGGCTATATCTCTCTTACAAATAGGGTATTAAGGTTCATCTTTGGCATCCACATAGTTTTGCATGTTAAGAAATGTCTGGAAGCTGAATGTTTTGGACTTTTGTTTTACTATCATAACAACAGCTCCAGCAACAGGTCATAATAAATACAAGAATTGGCTAAAATTAGACTGATTTACATCTTTCCCAAGTTGCATATTCACACTGCGTCTGTGATTCAAATTCAAATATGCTGTGACATAAAACGTGTAGTAAAATACCCATTTTTTTAGAGCCCATGATGTCCTCCAGTCTGCATAGATATGTTTAATGCAGAAACATTTTAATTTGCTTCATATAAAGCTCATTTCTGCTCGTTTCTATTAGTTTTTCTATTTCCTTATGGGATTTGGCTAACAGTGGGGCTATATCAGCTGTGCATGGACATTTGAAGCCTATAATTGCTTTTAACACACATTCAGGAAAGATATTGCTGTATTACACATTCTTTCCATAATGCTTACTAGCATCACTGCTAAAGCCAGTACTGACACACCTTCTATATTTTGGCAATACACAACATATGCAATGACACAAAAGTGAGATCACTTTTCTGCTAATACAGTGAGCTCATATATTTACACTACCAACATTTGGACACACCTGAGCGTATGCTATTTAAAAGAATTAGACAACTATTCACTGTAATTTTGAGTTGGAACCCAATTAACAGTTCACTATGGATTGTTTGCCTGAGTTATGCATTTAAACAAATCAGTTGCTGCTGTGACAAGTAAGGGTGGGATCTCCCTATTGCACTGAACTGAAGTGCAGGGTATGATATACAGTAGTATTATATTGTACTGGTGGATTGTGGGATCTTAGCCCCAGTAGGGTTGGATTTGGACACTATGAGACAGCTTTCCTTTGAGATATCATAATTTTATAATGTTAAATGCTCTAATAAAATTTAAATGGAAGCAATAGCATACATAAGCCACATTTTCAGCCACTTGTTATTTTTGTACAAAATGTAATGCATACCACCACTGTATCATATCAAACCAAATTAACATTTTGTAAGTGTTGTCACCCCTACCTCGATAGAATGCCATTACGGACTAGATTACAAAGTGGGAATGTCTTCATTATTTTTATAAAATATGGAAAATTCTAATAAAAATGTTCTACTGAGTATGTCTAAATGTCTAAATCTAACTTTTGGTAGGATATATCTGGGTTTCCATAATAAAATAAAAAATATTGTTGCTAATCTTGATTTCAGACAAAGATTTCTAAAATTACAGTGTGGCACTGAATGGGGCAAGATTCTTTCTCAGACAACCTAACTAAAAAGCCTGGCAGCATTAAAATTCCACCTCCATTTCTTTTGCCAGTACAAACATGTCCCTCAGATGCTACCCGCTAACTACAAAAGTTATTGTATTGAAATTTCATGTGAACACCATGAATATGATTCAACATGTTCTTAAGCAATCCTCTCAATCTTCTGATCTCCACAGGTGATAAAAGCATTTGTTTTCCCTTGCTGGCTCAAACAGGAAACTCTATACTTACTTTGCTGTAGCTGCAGTTTGTTTGATTTCTTTTAGCTTCCAGTCAACAATAATGGAATTAGACACCAGCCTCTACCCACTTTTTTAAAAGGAGAACATATTTTAAATACATGATCTCCAGGTCCCATGTGGATAGCATACAAGAATGAGACATGGGTGCATATATAATTCTCATGCACAGTTGTGTGCAAACGTTTGGGTGCCCTTAGTAAAATTACATTTTGCTAAAAATAAGCATATAGTACTCAAAATTTTATTAATACATTTTATGGTGCATTTTATATTTGATATTGCCTTTTTTTACCTGGTATGTTAAACAAATACATTATGTTTATTAACTTAAATTTCTATTAATAAAGAGAAAATGCTGCACTAATTTTTTTTTTAGAAATCTGTCACAATTAAGTACACATAGAAAACAATGTAGAAAATCAACAAAACATGTAATATGGCCAGGGCTGTTCAAACTTTGCATATATCAATTTTTCTGGTTATAATTAAAAAAGTAGTATGATTCAGAAGAAGCCTAAATGAAGCTTCATATAAGGACTGCAATTAAAAATAATATTTCTAAATAAATCAAACACAACAGTGCATGCAGTAGCCACTTAGAGAGTGTAGTACAATAACACCAACCAACAAATAAACTTAATGAAATGACGTTCATTTCACCTCCAGAAGATATTATCTCCCAATTCCTGTGCTATGGTATATACAATACATACTTGTTGAAGAGATTGAGTCCGATGCGGTAGTGCCGTTTGCGGATGATGTCATTGCTGAAGGCAGGCGAGTCCCAGCTGTTGCGTGTCTCTTTATGGTACGTCTGCTTGCTGAGTGTTTGCTCCCTCACGCTGTCCCGAGACGATGACTCTGAGCTGCAGTTGATGGTGTCGGTAGAGTTTGAAGTGCTATTGATGCTGTCGTTATCTCCGTCTGAAAAGTCTGATTCTGACTTACTCTGTCGGTTCCCATTAATGGCCAGATGGCTCTCCAGTTGTCGATGCCTGTGCCTGATTGGCTCCTCATCCCGAGAGAGGGAGGGCCCTCTAGGAGGTAGACCATGCGCTATGTGTTTGGGGCTGGCCTGTGGTCCGGCCACGGTCCGCTCATAAATGTTCTGCCTTTTTACAGAGTCGATCTCGGATCGGTCACTCATCTCTGCCGAGCTGTCACTGGGTGGTTCAATGGTTAGCAGCGGCAGGTGATCCATACGAAGCCTTGGCTCTTGACACTCTAAAGATGGGGTGCTCCGGCAGCTGGTGTCCGTGTCGACTTTGTCCTCCTTGTTGTCCATGGACCAGTATTCCTGGGAAGAATTGACCGACTGGGCACGCTGATCTGACTCTGTGCTGGATGCTGGGTCTGCTGAGTGATGGGTAAGATGGATGGGGGGAGAAAGGTCCTCCTCGTCAATGAAAAGTGTCACATCACTGTAGGAAGCCATCATCTCGTCAAGCTTACGTCGGTCAGTACCATGGGCAGGCTTCATCTTGTAGGGCAGCTTCCCTTGCAGGTCCTGAACCTTCACTGTTTGGTCTTCCTCTTCATGCAAACTTCGACAGTTCAGGGCATCATCGATAGATTCCGCTAGTGATTTGACTTGCCTAGAAAAAGCATCCTCGAGCTCCGTAATAGCGTCGCTGAGGTCGTTCTGAGCTGAAGGTGCTGCCATGTGCACAGGAACCATGTCCCCAATCTCGGTCTGCACCATGGCTCCCATCTGACTGCCCTCATCAGTCAGGGACACCTGCTTGCCCTCGAAAAATGAGCTGTGGACTTTCTCAGGTCCCTCAAAGGAAAACTGCATCCTCATGTTGGACAAAACAATCCGCCGCGACATGCGATTCTCTGACATCGAACTCCTGAGACGTTCAAAGTTCTTGTTCATTTGATACTGGCGGAACGCCGTCTGAATGGTGCGAGCGGCATGGCGGCTGATGAAACGCCCCCCATATTTCCTCTCTAGCATCTCCACCTGACAGACCCAACAACAGACATTTAAAAAGTGGCCTTAGTAAAACACACACACATACATGACCCAGAAAGGCGATGCCATAGAAGAAGGTCTTTCCTAGACCTTTCCTAGAACCTTTAAATGGATGGAGCCACTGAACTGAAGGATACTTCAGGAGACTTTATATCCCTGTCCTGGTGAATATATCCTATGCATACTTTTTTGCTTTGTCTCATCTAGCAAACCTGATTAATTCATAAACAAGCTTCTTGTGAGTAGAGTCAGGTATATAGAGTATGAAATACAAAAAAATTGCAAAGCTTGTGTCTGCCATGGCTAAAATTGGGAGAACCTGCTTTAAGAAACCAAAAAAGTGGTGCCCAAATCTGTCTTGGAGTCATAGTTTGGTAGTTCACCTCCTTGAACACCACCTTTACAATTGTTTCTATATGTTTGTATATATTTTATTTTATATTCTTAATAGCACAGTGTGCAATGCAAGTACATATCATGGATATGTTTCCTCATCATCTGTTTCCCTACCTGCTTATCCTGTAGATCAGTGGAGAGTTCATAGCTCTCAGAGAGCGAGCGCGAGCGTTTGATGGCCTCCTCCTCGGCTTGCTTGCGGAGAATAGACTGCGAGTGCTGAAGTTTGGGCCTCCGCGGACGCTGTGGCCCAGGCTGGGCAATCTGGCCGTACCCCGAGCCGTCAAAAGTGTCAGGGCTTATGGAGGAGCTGTGGGTCAGGGGGCCATAGCCTGTCCCACGGTCCAAAGAAGGGGTTGGCTCGCTGCTCTGCACTTCCCCCTCCACACTGTGAAACACAAATAAATGATCAAATTTATTTTAGATGAATGTGAAACAAGAAAAAGTGAAAAATAACACTCTAAAAAGCAAAAACAAAGTGTGATGCATTGCATTATAGGACTCTTCTTTAAAACAGGCAGTAAAGTTTATGCAACAAATTTTGCTGCCTTCCTCCTTTCCTTCCTTCCTAGAAGAGCAGGATGACTACATCCCACTTGAGTCAGTCAGTATTGCCAACAATGGAAAATATGTTATAAAAAAATGCAACCATTTAAGACATAATAACCAAGAGCAATGAAAGCGGAAACTGTCTTTTAGAAAAATGATAAAACATCAGAATTACCTTCATGTTTTAGAGTCAAAACTCTGTAATAAACATGAAAAATACTGATCATCACTTAGAGATGTATGAAAAAGAACACCTCCAGTTGAAATACATTTTACAACAACTTCAATAATGCATTTTTACTTACACATGTACATTTGCTGAGTTTGACAGATTGGAAAAAATGAAACCAAAAAAATGAAAAATGTACCAGAGTTTTTGTGCAAAAGCCACATTTTTTGTCTTAACATGTTAAAATGGGTCAAATAAACCATAACTAATTGAATGTACCTATTTTCACATGTTCACTTACTGTCCCTTAGAAAACCAACAAGATGTCATATGGGGTGGCCAAACTTTTGCACACAACTGTACATGCACTACACAGCTTTACATTACTTGTGAGTTGTCATAATCAACGTATAGCTAAAAACCTATGTAAGGTGGAATTATTTAGACCAGCCGTCAGAGGTGATGCAACAAATCCAGCAGGTACAGAGCGTCAACACAGCAATTCTCTGCAAGGTCATTATACACCTGAAGCACACGGTAACAGCACCTTACTGCCTATGTTAATTTAAAGCCTTACTCACTCACTCTTCCTCTCCACAACTCGCCTTCTGAGGAAAGGGCTCCGGTTCCCAAAGAACTCCCAACTCTTCCTCCAAATCTTATCGGCCATCATGGAGGAAAGAAAAAAAAAGCTCAAAGTGCAATGCAGACAAAGTCTGCTCTGATGAAAGCTAACAAAGGACCAATCATTTACCCAGAATACCATGTCATGCCAGTGCTGTTGCTGTGAACTACGATTTAGTGGTTATAAAAATCAACAGTCATGTTTGCATGAAAAGTACACAAAAGAAGAAATTTCCCAACAAGTTCTAACAGCATGCTGAGGTTGTCATATGCAACTAGCAAATGGCTGACAGGAGCAGAGCAACCAGTGTGGAGCAGGTTAGAACAGTCGCTACGTCTGTGGCTGTGTAAACAACTTTCACTTTGAACAGGAGACACTTTCACCTCACCTGCACTACAGGCCCTCCTTCCCTGCCAAGCCAAGCCCCTGTTTATATATAAATATATATATATATATATGTTTGGGTACAGAATGTATTCAGACCCCCTTCAATTTTTCACTATTTGTCATATTGCAGCCATTAGCTAAAATCATTTAAATACATTTTTCCCTCATTAATGTACACACAGCACCCCATATTGACAGACAAAAAAAGAATTTTTTAAATTGTTGCAGATTTA
>JBBPDA010000132.1:31743742-31782941 GCA_037974385.1 Arnoldichthys spilopterus
CCATAACATTACAACTGTTCTGACAACTTTGTATCATAACCAATCATTTAAATTTTTTGCAACAGGAGCTGCTCTTTAGGATCAGACCAGACAGGCTAGCCTTCACTCCCCATATGCATCAGTGAGTCTTGGTTGCCCATGACCCTATTGCCTATTTATCATTCACCAGTTCCCTTCCTTGGATCACTTTTAGGAGGCACTAACTACTGCACACCTGGAACACTCAACAAGACCTGCTGTTTTGGAGCTGCTCTGACTAAGTCATCTAGCCATCACATCAAAGCCCTTGCCAAAGTGGCTCAGCCATTTTAAGCCACCCAGAGTCGCTCACCCATTTTTCCAGCACCTGTTCACTTGCTGCCTAATATATCCCACACCCCTGCACCCAACTTTTGCACTTTTACTTTTATAAACAATCCATTAGCAGGTGCAGAAGTGCAAAGTGTTCTCTATGATGGATGTGTACTTTTTACACTGAGAAAACCAACTGGGATGACCAAACTTTTGCATATGACTGTGTAACATATGAGGAAATGATGTGCAGTGTTAAATCCAGACAACTCAGTGCATCTGTAATTCTTCACTGTGCTACTCTCCATATCATATCATATAAATAATCTCCATTATGATACAACTGCAATTCAACAGGCTAATATTTTACTGGAGATATCAGAGAATGTACAAATAATGTAGATGTAACTGACCACTACACATCATAAACACACACTATAGCAAACTGACATTGAGGCTACGCTACCACTGCTGAACATAGTAACACACTCATAATGCGATGAACCAAACAGATACTAAGCCAAAGGTCTATGTATCAGCTTATTGCACAAGCAAACACAAGCTTACATGTAGCTTACATCTTACACAGACAACTGCTGTTCTTGGGGTGGTAGTGGTTTGGGCTACTTGTGACATGCTGAAATTCACACTTATTGCATAATGGCCCATGGACCGAATCTCCTCCGCCATCTGTCAAGGCAAACTGTGACGCTCTACTCTCTCTTTCCTCAGCGGCAATTCCACCTAGCAGGCTGCTCGAAATGCCAGATCTGCATAGGCCATGCAGAGCCATCATAATGTACACAGCTACAAGAGCAAAGACGACTTAATTTTTAAATGTACTTTTGTCATGATATACAGTGTTGAGAATGGGCTTTACACCTTTGAGGAGGCCAGTTATGCTCTCTCAGACTCTGGATCAAGACGGGTCCAAGCTTAAGCATAATTCACTTTTATACCAGTATACCTCCCACTCCTGCCATACCACCCACTACTTGCACCCCTGATCTTTAGGCCTTGCTTACACTAAAAAAGATGGTTCTTTGGTTTGATGTATAGAAGAACAATATTTGGTCCCCAAAGAACCTTTGATGGATGGTAAGTTATGGCAGACTGTTCTTTCTTTTGTGTTCTGTTCCCTCATAGCCCCTCTGTACTGCTTCCGTCAGCAGGCCTCTGCATTAAACAAGCTGACACACTTTGATCTGTCAGGAAGAATTTAACTCAAGAACTTTAGAGTCGCTGCAGTTAGCTTATCTCCGCTCAAGATTTTTTTCTTCGTACTATCTTAGGTAGTTTTTCCTGCCATTGTTGCCCTCAGCTGGCTCAGTAACAGTATGGACCCACATTTCTATAAATCTGCTTTGAGTTGGCCCATTGCGAATAAGATTGACTTGACTTGACTTGTTTGTGGTCTTAGGTTTCTGAACTTGTTACACAGGCTATGAACTTGACACGGATGATGAAATTGTACTGCTTGATGTTTTTGGTATCAAATTCAGCAAAAACTATTTTAACTACACCAGGAGCAACCTCTAAACACCAGGGGCAGTGCACTTTAGAACAAGTGTTTTAAAAAGGATTCACATTCGAAACACAGAGAGAAGCTATTAAATCAATGAAAGCACTTGTGTATAATGTGCTTTGCATCTTTCTTATTAATTGTATTTTCAGTACATATACAATACAAACTTTTAAAATGCACATACAAAAAGTATTTGTAAACTAAAAGGCTCAAAATTCAGTTTTGTAGTAATATTTTATTGCAAATTGCATTGCTACTTTGTTGCAAAGGATAATCAATTTAAGAATATTATTAGAATTATAATTTTTAGAAGTTTCTCATTAAAGCATCCACTTTAAGATCACCAGTTTGATAAACATTGATATATGCTAAATGTTAAATTTATTGTAATATCATTAATCTCACTGTATTATCGTAACTACAACTTCCTACAACTTTACTACAACATTGTTTAACCATAGAATCATTTTTTATTTCTATATATTTGTAGATGTATATGCAATTATTAGGTATGATCTATCTATCTATCTATCTATCTATCTATCTATCTATCTATCTATCTATCTATCTATCTATCTATCTATCTATCTGTTTTCAAACTTGAGTGCTAGTGCATCTGTCTCAGCGGAAAGAAAAATGATAGAGCAAATCATAAGAAATCCTACTCTAAAATATATCCAACCAAAAGCTGCAGCACAGTCTCAAGACATAAAGAACCCGCCCATAAATTACACAGAAGTCAGTTCACATCTCCACGTTAGCTGAATGAGCAAGAAAAATTCCACAGTGTAGCGTCAACACGAATTTCAGTCAGGCTTTATGGAGAGGCCATCCACTTTTTGACCTATGGATTCCACTTTAGTGGGTGTTCTTTGAAAAGCCAAGAAATAGTAAAGCAGCTGGAAGATAAATTGCAATATCCCTGACTGGTGCCAGAAACCTATTTTTCATTTACTGACAGTTATTGGTTTTGCAATGAACAGAAAATGCTTTGGTAGTGTTAAACATCCCCACAGTGTACAAACCACAGCAATCTGCTGGATTCTAAGGGAGAGAATTTCTACAGAGGAGACAATATAATACTATCATGATACTTTGGCAATGACATTGACAGAATAACATGGTAGCCAGTTCTTCATGGTTAAAGCTTGGCCCCCCTCTGGTGCTGCAGCCATTCAAAGAAAAGTAAAAAAACATGGCTGCATCCCAAACTGCATGATACTACACTAAATAGTGTGCAAACAGTAATACACAACCTTTAGAAAAGCATTCATTAATGCAAAATGAGGGGAAAAAGTGTGTAGTTCGGGAGGCATATCAAGACTGCAGAAAGAAAAACACTCTGATAGCTAAATGAGAGATGGCTAAACCTAAGCCATGAGGTTAACTCCTGTTAAAGTGTATAGTTAAAACATTTGATAACAGAATATAAAATATTAATAGTAATATTATCTAATGTAATTCCTAAAAGTAATTGAAGGTGCAAGGTGTTGGAATATGGCATGACTCATCACAAGCTGAACTGAGTTGGGCTGTCATGGTTGCCATTCTTACGAGGCAGCAGCACTGAACATGTGCTAATTCAGATGCTAAATTAGGCTTCTTATGAAATTTTTTTTTCTCATTAAATTTTACTTTCACACACATAAATATGGGAGAGAGGGTACACTGTACTTTTCACTATATTCTTATTCACTTTACCTCTGCAACTGGGTGCTGAACTTCCACACGGACAGACCCCAGTCAGTCAGAGTAGGCAGCCGCACATCCAGCACAAGAACTGTAAGCACAGGGACCCCCCAGGGGTGTGTGCTGAGTCCTCTCCTTTACACTCTCTTCATGCATGACTGTGTGGCTTCCCAGAATAACACCAGTATCATCAAGTTTGCATTACTGGAGGAGATGAGACCACGTAAAGGAGGGAGGTAGCAGAGATGATGGCTTGGTGTCATGACAACAATCTTTCTCTAAATGCTGAAAAGACCAAGGAGATGATTGTTGATCTGAGAAGTAAAGGGGAGCTACACACACCACTGTACATGGGTGAGACAGAGGTGGAGAGGGTGAAAACCTTCAAATTCCTCAGCATTCACATCAGCGAGTACTTCACCTGGTCCCACAACACCCGGCACATCATGAAGTCCCAGTAGCAACTGTGCTTTCTAAGAAGGCTGAGGAAATTTGGCATGTAAACCAAAATCCTCAGTACCTTCTACAGGAGTATGATTGAGAGCTTCCTCACCAGCTCCATCACAGTCTGGTATGGAAGTTGCACTGCTCAGGACAGGAAGGCCCTTCATTGTGTGATAAAAACCACACAGTAGCAGCCTTCCTCCCACTACAGGACATTTATCAGACCAGGGTCGTCAAGAGGGTCCACAACATTATCTGAGACATTACACACCCCCAGCACTCACTTTTCACACTTCTGTAGCAACAAGACTGACCAACAGCTTTTTCCACAGATAGTCAGGCTTGTGAATAACTCCTTAACACTTTGACCATTTACATCAATGTGGATTGTCTTACACCACTTTATTATCATATGGTCTGTCCACTGTTTACATTGTCTACATTCATGCACTTTGCACTTTAGGTCTATCTTGGGTTACAGTGTTGCACATTGCAATATAGGACCATCTTGGTTACATAACTCTATTACAATGTTAAATGTTAATAATCTGGGTTTTTTTTTCATCTACCTGTTGCACACAGTACTGCATAACGCAGTACGCTCTTTCAGTAGATAAGTTCTGACTATGCCCATGGGCCTCAACACAGTATTAATGTGCTTCTTTGACATGAAAGCAGATAATAATGTTATCGAAGGTGATAAAAAGAACATAAAATACATATTAAAAATGATTAAATAATTTTAAATACATTACTATTGATACTTGATGCCAATTGATCGATATAACCCAGTATTGAAAAATATCACAATACTACACTGTATTGATTTTTTTCATCCACGTCCATTGGATATAGTAAAGAGTTTATAAATGCCAAAGTCTGGCAGTGACCATCATCTGACAATGTTGCTTCAGCTGATTCCATAACCTGCTTAAAGCTTTGCTAGGTACTGTTGTAGAATGGTGCCCTTCTACAACTGGGAATCCAGTTTGTGTACCACCTGTGTCATGTCATCCTTGGATGTTGACCTTGAGTGTTGGTCTTAAAATGACCATGCCACAGAAATTGTTTGTAGAAGAGCAACCATGTTCAAATTCCAGTCAGTTATCTAGTTGAAGAACAACATATGATTTTTAGCAGAGCTGTTTAGCTCTGTTCACTCACACCGTGTCAGTCTAAAAGACATAGTAACTAAAACATCTTTCCCTCCAAGGGACAAAGAGAGGCTGGAAAAGGGTCAAGTAAATTTGAATGGCATCAATTTGGGCACATAAAAAAACTATGTAAAAAATTGCAAGAAGAAAGTAGAGCAATTTTTCAGAAAGTATGGCCAATGGTTCCCTGGGGTACATGAAGATCCTGCAGGGTCACAAGAGGTCATTTATAATAAACAAACACATTGTCAAAAGACATTGCAGTCATTAAGCAATGTAGAGTAGGGACTCTGATTTGTCATCCCTGTGACTTAATACTGTACAAATTGACTATGAAGCCACAACTTGTCTTATGTTCATTGGAAAGGAATGGTGAAGGCGTGTTAGTCTTTGGGCTATCAGGAGAAGGAAAATGGCCAAAAAAACAGGCAATTACTCTGAAAGCAAAGGGCAATTTTAGTAGTTGAGATGAAATAGATTTTGCACATCTGCTGAGAAGGTTAACAGGTAAGGGTGAAGGTGTGCAAGTGTGTGCGCCGGTGTGCAAGATAAAATCCATGACACTCTAAATGCATTGCATTTTCCCTACAGGCAGTCTCACCTTCGCACTACGGTGAAGCCAGAAAAAGAACATTCCGGAAAGAGCAGCTGGTGGAGTGCACGTGACAGAGGAAGGACGGTGCCTCATATAACATCAGTGGCTTACACATTTAAATAACGACAAATTTAAATACTCCACACATGTCTTCTAACCAATATAAAGTTCCAACAGCTGCAATGTTTTAACATATGGCTGTGCACATAGTCCCAAATCCTACCTCGCTCTGAATTAGACTAAATCATGGGTGACCTCCAGAAATGCAAGGCAAGCATTTACAATACAATCCATTTAAATGGAATATTTTTTTAAATATCTTCCACAGTATGCGTTAAAATTCTTTCCAGATTCATGAGCTTAGCCAGAAAGACCATAAATACAGTGTATAGCAATTCCGAAGCCCTTTATCCATTAGAAATAAAGGGATCACTTGGTCATGGAAGAGACATTACTAAACTAAAAAGCAAATGAGCAGCATAACTTTAACCCTCAAACAGAATATAGTAAAGTCTATGAAAAATATCATATTCGGCAACAAAGCCAGAAACAGAGACTCAGTAGGCCTTAATGACTTCAGGTTGTCACCTCCATTAAGCAAGTCTGGTAATGCTTAACTCTCCCAGTCATAGTCCTGCTTAGAATGCTATAAATTCAACGGCAAAGGCAAAGAATGATTAACATCATAGGAATGTTGGGGAACCATATGGAAGCAGTGGCTCCTAAAGGGGGAGGGGGTGTTGTGTTTCATCTCCCCGGTGAGACTGAGTTGAGGTTGGTTGCTTGTTTCCTGACAGGCTGGCAGGAGGATGTGGAGGTATGTCCAGCTGCCAGTGATTTACATAGGAGGCAAGACCCTACTCACCATGTCCATACAGCTGAGCGCCTGACCCATTTTTCCCCTGACAGCCCCCCTCATTTCCCTCCAAACGTCCTTCAAACTTTTCCACAAACTTCCCCATCAATACCTTCACAACCTCCTACCCTAAACTTCCTTACTCTTCCCTTTAAACATGCCTCAAGCTTTTCCATTAAGTTAAGTTCATCATTCCCTCCAAGCTCCTTCCAAACCAAACATGCCCACACTTTCACCCCCAAAACTTCAGTCTTTGCACCAAATTTACCTCAATATTCTACACTTAAATCTCCCCCAACCTTTCTGCCTAAACTTCCCTCAAGCATCTCGTAACTGTTCCCCAGACAAACAGAGCTGGAGGTTAATGTATTCCATCACAAGTTGGGGAAAATTCCAACATTCCCAGTCCAGTGAGTAAGCAGGGATAGATGGCAGGAGGCGAATAAAGGGGCTGGGTGGGTGTAGGGCAGAAAAAAGTCCACTGGATTTCTGGGAATCCAACCTGTTAATGAAGAGCAGGCCTGAGCAATGTGTGTGTCTGTGTGTGTGCCTCCAGTTCCCCATACACTGCACTATCACCCTAAAGAGTGACAGCATCCTCAACTGGTTCACCATATGTTCCTGAATAACACAGCAAAACAGATGTTTTTCTCCCACTCTATAGGCGATATGGAGATGCTATATACATTACTGCCAAGGATGTGGTGTCGGCTACAAAGGGATGAAGTCTATGAAAGGGACCCTCTAGTCAAAATCTACAATGCATGAAAACATGCCTACACAACTCTTACAGCAGTGACGCAGTAGTCCCTAGAGTGAAATTTTCCCAGTTTAAATACTTTAAAAACCCTTCCCTCAATGATAAATCTTGAAGGTAACAACAGTTTTGAAGGACCACAAATCCTTTGAGGTGGACATTGTGGGGCAGCAGACTTGATGTTTCTTTGGGAGCTGCCTCACTGGTTCAACGTCTAAATCTCTCTCACAGTCTGCCAATTGGAACCGACAATTTCACACTGGTAAAAGTACAAATTATCCTGCAGCTTACTGCCTTTCTTCCACTTTGCAGCTAACCTCTCTTTGCCACAGTTTGTGTTGTGCCTAATTCAGGAGAAATGGTGAAAAAGAACACCTTTAGCTTTCACTTTCACTATTTTACAAACCTGGGCCCACTGGTGACTGTGGGCATTCTTCCAACAATTTGCCTTTGATAAAGGTTCTGTTCCCCCTCAATGACTACTGTGCCTAAAGTAAGTGCTATAGCACTAAGGCTAGAAGAATAGGTGTATTTATTTGCCTTAAGATCAATGTGAGCAGCCAGGATCTACAGGTTTTCCAAATGGTTTTATGGGGAATTCACATAAAGTATTACTGTATGACAATAAATACAAGCATGGCGGCAATAAAATACTGTGAATTCTGACAAAATAGTGAGAGAGGGAGATTATGTTGGGCTGATACATAGTACATAGCCACACAAATAGGATAAACACCCCTTCAAGGTGCAGAATTGAACACTTCATTGGGGCTCCAATCACAAATGCAAATAGTGCATTGCTGCTTTCAGAGATGAGCCAAGACCAGCTTGGGACAGACAGCATGGTGTAATGTAGTTGGCAAGAAGCCTGAGGAACTGGCAAGGCAAATGGTGATGGGCAGGGGAGAATGCCAGACATTATGCAATCAGCAACAGCCCCATCAAAGGGTTTCTTTCCTAATAAGCGCAGTTCCGATCGGCTGGTCGGTTAGAGTGCTGGACGTTAAAGCTGGTTCTTACGATAGCAGTACTGTAACGCTCATGTGAAGTTGAGGAAGTTAAGATCCCCTTATGCAAGCTGTTTCCTGATCTGGTCTGGCACTGTTGAAATGTGACACTGTTGAGACTAATATATCATACCATAGAAGATACCTTCTGTCTGAAGGGCATCCACTGCAATGCCATTGGTGTAGCTGCCTGGATGTTCCACAGTTTATTGTCATGTGCAAAACGTACTGCAGACTTGCTAGCTCCAGGACAAAAATGTGTGTCAAACTGCAAATGCCAAGCAAAGGTTTGATAAGTTTGATAGAAAAAAAGATTTAACAAACGTGCATGCTCTTCCTCACATCACGCACTCATCATGAATGGCTAAAATGTATGTAATATTTAACAGGTTGGGCACGGACCTCTCAAAACAACACCCAGTTCTGGAGAGTGGTCACTTAGATGCCTTCATGAATAAACCACATACACTCTTCTCAAGGATCTCTCTGGTTCTAGCAGCCATGCATATCCCTCCCAAACTTCTTTTAGAAACAACGCTCTGCTAACAAAGTGTCACACGTCTCTCATTCATTAATAATTCACCTGTTCCTTGCACATAAGTGTGGATAGCTCAGTGCCTGTCTTCGTCTGGGAGCATGTAAAACATGCATTGTCAAAAGGCTCATCGGATGGGGCCAACCCACTGCTCCTAACTGTCCTTTCCAGGTGGGTGGGACAGTGTTAAAACATCAAAATGGGCTCATTTGCATTTTCATCTTGTTAATACAAAGGTACTTGGCCATGCTTGTTGAGAGCGGGAATGATATATTGTCTGTTTAGACAGGGATAATTACAAAATGATGGGGATTGTGTTCTTATAAAAATTTTTGGCATGTTAACGTTCCCAAATTTCCCCTTGCGAATCGATAAGGTGCATTTATTTATCTCTAGGGTCGGCAACATACAAACAAAATATTAGATCTGCAGTAATACATTTTACTGAAATACTGGTGAGTCAATAATGTCACATGGTTCAACATTAGTCTGCATAGTTCACCAAAATCTCACAGTTCAATAACACAGTGATGAAAACAGCAATGTTATCGATTAGTGCTCACATACATATTGTAGCCTCCAGTGATATCAGTAGATTTAAGGCTAGACTCAATGATTGATAAACAATATACTGTGCACCCCTGCCATCCATCCATCCATCAATCCATTCACCTATACATCCATCCATCCATCCATCCATCCACCTATTCATCCATTCATCCACCTATACAGCTATCCATTCATCCATCCATCCCATATGTAGAAATTCATCTCTATCTACATACAAAGCTGCTGTGGCACTTCAGGGTCAAAGAGGGTCAATGATTTCACTTAATACTAGGTGCCCCCAGAGACCACCACACCATCTTATACAGGTAATAAATATAATTCTTTCAAAAGCAACACCCAGCAAGTAACCCCTTCTAACTTACAAGCTCATTACCAATTATAATGATATGATCATACACACATGGGCACACACCCACACACACAGCCTTACCAGCCATCAAGCTCCAGCTCCAGCAGAGACTGGGTTTTCTCCGAGTTGCACTGTAAACACCACATATCTGCCTGGGGAACAAACAAGCAGACACTCGTGGACCATCAGCCCACTCCGGGCCAGCCGGCTGGAAATGCAGCCTGATAACTTGAATAATCCATCGCAAATGGACGAGCTTCCCTCTCTCTCTATGTCGCTCTCTGTCTCTCTCTGCACTGGCCCACAGCTCTCGAGGAGGGAGTGTGAAGGCAGGGGGGTGGGCGCTTGAGAGGAAAAAAAGGGGGTGTGTGAATGGAATGATAGGCACAGAGAGAGAGAGAGAGAGAGAGAGAGAGAGAGAGAGAGAGAGAGAGAGAGATGGAGAGAATGAGAGGGGCAGAGAGTTTTCAATATCTGTAAATTTTGGCACAATGATCAGGATAAAAAACTCTAGGTCCAGAAAAAGCGAGTGAGAGTGTGTGTGCATGTGTGTTTGTGTGTGTGTGTGTGAGAGAGAGAGAGATGGCAAGATGATTCTACTGGCTCTCTTCAAAGGCAGCAGAGGAATGTTAGTGTGGGTCGGCAAGTGGGGGGACGCACCTCTATAAATAGTACCTTCTGCACAGAGAGAGGAGAGAGAGAGAGTGAGAGAGAGAGAGATACACAAAGATATAGTCATACAGAAAGAGAGAGCGAGAGAGATACAAAAAGAAAGATATAGTAATACAGAAAGTGAGAGCGAGAGAAAGAGAGAGAGGGAGAAAGAAAGAGTTACTCTATGTTACTGCAGAACTCTCAGGTTTTCTGTGCTACAACACTGCTTCTCTCCCCTGTTTGCTTATGAGTCACACCAAACACATCAGGGCTGTTTAGACTACACACTCTGTCCCAGAAGGACACACACTCCATGTTACCTTCTGCATACAAACCCGCAGCACCCTTCAAATATCTGACCCTTTTTAAGGCTGATCTCCATATGGAAACCCAGCAGTCATGCATGAGCTCCAGTCCAGGCGGCTAATGGATATGCAGGAAGCTCCAGTGCCTGTGTGGGGGACTACGGGTAATTGCCCCAGTGTTGACTGGGGGAAAGAAGAAGGAGGGGGTGTTTGAAGTGTGACTGGACCAAAGGCCCCAGAACCAGGGGTGCTTGGTGAATAATGGTGACTGGGGTGACAGAAAAAGTCGAAAATAATTCCCAGATGGCCATGCGCTTTTTACAAGGGCACCTCAGAGTGAAACTGGTGGGGTCCTCTAATTAGCAGGCTGGACGTCCGTCTCCCTGTGGAGAAACTGATTGCTTTCTTTGGCCTCGCTGCATCTGAAACTTCAAAGACATATTGCCAGGGGGAAACTGTGTTTCTGCATGTGTGTATGTGTGTGTGTGTCAATTTAAACATTTGTCACTTTGAGCTTTTTGGGATGATATGGACGACAATGACAGCAGACGCCTGTGAACTGGTGAATGGACAACAGCTATTTTAACCCTGTGCTTGTTGCTGTAGCAGGCAAGGACACCTGTCCATTGTTCCATTAGCATTTTAAAGTGAAGCAGCCTTTTTAAAATAGAAGGCAATACAATCTCCTGCACTGGCCACTTTATTAGAAACACAATTTTGTACTTTCACTGACTGGCCACTTTATTAGAAACACCTCATACACCTTACAGGTCTACTATAGCTGTGTAATTACATACAGTCCATTTGTTACCCAATTCATGAGCCGTCCCAAACCTCATTTATCATTGGTCAGGTTTTGAATATGCTATGATTTCATTTTGCTCTAACATGCCACAGCAGCAGCTCATTTCACTTGATTTTTAACATGCTGTTTTTTATAATACTGGACTAAAAGCAGAAGCAGCGCAACCCTTGGCAAAGCAGAACATTTCAGAGACAGTTTTCAACTGGCCGGGACTCTTGGGTGAAAAACATTACAGGAGTGTGTTTTGTACATGTTGTTGGCGTGAAAACTGGATTGGGATATACTGTAGCACATAACATTTTTAGACATTTTGCAAGTTTCAATTTTTTCAATCTATAAAAAACTCTTTCTTTTGGGGAATTATAGTGTAGTGACAGGACAATGTATGTGGATCTAGTACGAGTGTATTAGGTACCAAGCTGTGGCTGGGGCTTTAGTGCCACTGTAATGCTGAGTAATGTGTAATGAAATGCATGACAGCAGCCTGTGAATGGGCCCTTGTGAATGGGCAGTGGCTGTTTTCTTTGCATTACATGAATCACCAAAACGTATCTGAACCAGTGACTGGTCAGGATATTTGCAGCTTACAGCAAAAGAAAAAATGTAATAGTTAGAGGGCTCATTAGCATACACAGATCATCCATAACATTAACAGCACTTGCCTAATATTGAGTAGGTTCATCTCATGAAACCCAAAACAGCTCTGACTGCAGTGCACTGTGTTATGACACCTTTCTATCATACCCAGCAGTAATATTTTGTGCAACAGGACCAGACAATCAAGCCTTTATTCTCCACATGCATCAGTGAGCCATGGGTGCCAATGACCCTGTTGCCAAATTCACCAGTTGTCCTTCCTTGGATCACTTTTTGTAGGTAACTGCATACCTGGAACACTTCACTAGACCTGGCATTTTGGAGATGCTTCGACTCAGTGTCGTCTAGTCATCACAATAAAGTTCTTGTCTCGCCCATTCTTTCTGCATCTAGCACATCAACTTAAAAAACTGCCACCTCCCTGACAGGTGTCATTGTAAATAAATAACTATATATATATGTATTTATGTATGTATGTATGTGTGGCCAATATCACAATAACAATGAACACAATTATATATGTACAGTATATGTGGTATCAGGGGTCCAATTCTAAATTTCTGCCTCAAACAGCTATTTGTTTTCATATGAATTATATATTATGGACCCATGGTTCTCGCAGTGATTGTGGAGCAGGTTTTCAGTACATTTTAGAGTTTTTTTACTCAGAAAAAATGCATAAGAATGCTCTCATTTTCACTGAGAAAAATGAAAAATCAACAATGATTTGACCATTGGAGCCAGATTCCTTTAAAAGAATTTTCTCCAAGCATGAGGAAGATTCTCACAATAACACTTGGAGGAAATCCACGTAGGCCCCTTTTCCCAGAGTAGCATGTGTGGTATAAGGTTATGCAGTGGTATAGACCCTTAAATCATGAAAGTGGTCTCCCTGTCCACTCGCGCCTTCTAACTTTCAACATATATCTAACTGATGAGGTTTCCACTCACCCTTAAACTTCCACTCACACACTAAAACATGAGGAGCAGAAGTGACACAGCTTTGACTAATCTGTGCTGAGATTTACAGCCTTCATCCAAAGCCAGTCCTGCTCTCCTTCCCAGAATGGGAACCATTTGTGGCCTGCTTATGATTACTTCATTCACTTTCACCCAAGAAAATTCCCAATGATGGAACAATGTATTTATATTTGTATTTCCTTTTCATCTTTGAAGCATTCATTTTTCACTTAATAGACATGTTAGCGTAATGAAAAAGTCTGAGCTCAATACTAGAGGCAAATTACATTAATAACAGGTGTCAGAATGAGCCATTGGCTTTGTGAGCTGTCTGACATGTTTTATTAGCATTTTGGGATCCCATCATAATCATTGTTACAGCAAGAGTTATAAGGGCCAGCAAAGAGAATCAGAGTGAAGCATAATAAGCATAATAAATTCCAGTCCCACTGTAATATTTAATGCAAGAACAAGCTAATATAAAGGCATGATTAATAGGGCCCATTGTGGAACATGGTTGAACATTGTGGAACATTACAAAAAAACTAGAAATTCATGGAATTTGAAAACTTGGGAATTTGGGACTGCTAAATCTCTGAAAATTTTTTAATTGGTGTATTTTGTACTCATATCACTTGTAATGTTGGCCTCAGTGTTGTCCTTGTCTGCGTTTGTCCCTTGCTGTTACCATGTGCTTTTGCTCCACCTTAGTCCTGCCTCCTTATTAGTGTGTTCAACTGTGTTTGTTACAACTAGTTCTTAAATTATGTTTCTAGTCTTGTCTCATGTATAGGTAGCTGCACCGTTTTAGTGCATCTTTGTTTGGTCTTGTGACATTTACCCTATGTTATTCTAGTGATTGTGCTGCTCAGTCTTGTTATTTTTCTTTACATCCTGTTTCAACATCTTTTTCATTGTGCCACCACCAGGATATGTTCACATTGGTATTTCTTTTAGCAAAAACTTTTCTTTGAGGAAATCATGTCAGGCTTCTGCATACATTAGGCTGTGCACAGCGACCAAACATCATTAAAGGCATGTGGGTTAGCTAGTTGATTGTGTGAATGAACTGTTAAAATTTTAAAAAATGAACACGCTAAACAGCACTGGTGCATTTTTATCTTTTTAATCAAAGAATAACCTAATTAACTTTTCACATATGGAAATGGAAATGTAGTAATAGCAAATCCAAGAAATTCAAACTTCATGTCCTTACTTCTACAATGTTTTTTGCTTTATTTACCATAGAATGAATGATTAAACTTGGATATAATAAGCCTGGAATTTAATAGGGTTACTACAATGTATGAAATCCCGATATAATAATTGCAATATTAGCATTTTGTCCATACCGCGCAGTTCTGATGTAAAGTGTAATTTTTGAAAAAAAAGATTTGTCCAGACACACTCATATACTTGATCCCTTCCAAGCAACTGTTCGGACAAGCTGTAACTCTTGCCAATGGATAATGTCATGGACGAGGATTCCAACTGGAAAGTCCATGAGTCTCCTGACAATCTCCGCTCCAGCTCAACGCACGTGCCTGCACTACAACTAAACCCCAAAGCAGCCACATATTAAGCCTTACATTACTCCCACACCATTTGAGCTTCACTACTACAGTCTTTTTTGAAATTCAGCTACAGAATGAGCCTCAGCTATTAGCAGGAATGCGAGTAGAAATTTTTTTCAGCAGCTTACACCGGGCCTCTACCCGCTTCTCGGTCTTATGAAAACAAAGAGGAAAAAGGCACTGAAGAAAAATGAAATGAAAAAGAGGGGGCCTCACTCGCAAGGGAGGGTTAAATGTGTTAATGCAAACCAGCAGGTTCGAAAAAGACCAAAAACTCTTTCATAAACCATAATTTCACAGCTCCTGCTCCTCTGGCCAAGCAAAGCCCATCGCCCACTGATGTCATGCGCTGTTTCCCACCTTTGTTTTTGCTGGAAAGCAGATGTACAGGGATGGACAGAGTACAAAAACGAGAGTGTAACGTGCAACGGCTTGGACTGGAAGAGATTAAGAGCAGTGATGTCATGGTTAGATACAACAGCATTCTTTGGAAAGAAAGGAGGAGCAGATGGAATGTGTTGGATGGGGGGGCATTAAAAGGCCGGAGTGTAAACGGCTTGCTTCCAGTGGGTTCCCGAAACTGAGGAGTCTTTGGCTCTTGTAATTTAAACTATAAAGGGATTGTATGGATGAACAGGAAGTGACAGTAATTAGAGGATGTGCCTCTGATGGTGAAGGAAAAGCTAGAACAGATGTGTTCGCCTCCAGGACCTTTAGGAGACAACTGAAGATCAAAGATCACAAAAACTCTGTTCACAACTTCCCCACAGGCCCTGCATCACATCCTCATGAAATCACTGTCGGGCTTCACTATGTATTTCTAATGGGGGCACCATCAGCTGTAGAAAGTTACTTTTCCACCTTAAGGCACCAACAGACTGTGAGATTCCAGCAATCTTATAAGTTTATTGCAAATCACACAGAGTGATATGGATCTAATAAACTTGGGTAGTACATCAAGTCTGATGATACTGAATCGTAGCTATGATGCATCAATATACAAGAACAAAACATTGTTAGCATGTGTCATCCAGCTGTTTTGCTATTTTTAACAACTGATTATGGTTCCAGTGTTGCACTGATCAGAGATGCATTCCTATTGGTTGGTTAAGAAATTAAAGCCGCAATAGAGGCCACACTGTGAGATGATCATCCTAAATTTCTGACACAAAATTTTGTCCCTGTGTATCTTTGGTCACAAGACTGCAATAATAGTCATTATTGAATCTGTATCACAGTGCAATGTAGGGCACCACGTCCAAAGACGCTACCACTTTACTTTCATGTTGGTCACGCCTTTTTTGTACTTCCAGTTACTAATGACTTTTAAAGGCCCATTGTTTTCAGAACTTTGATGAAGGTCTAGTGAATGGTTAACACAAATTAAGCAAAAGATGGACTACAATTGCTAACTGCGTTCCAGAAATGTGGTGCTCCCATCTACAGCTCCCACCACAGCAAGGCTGTAGCCACAGAGTCAATATTAGGGGGGCATAGATACTGGGGGGCATAGGAAGATGAGACTTGTTGCAGGGATGGAGGGGTGGGGTGATTATATATTTTCAGTAGAGGTATTGGGTTACTAGCTAGACAGTGGTGTGTGCTTGTGCCCCATAGCTTATGCATACCATATTTTAAATCAGTATTTTGAAAAAGACATTTTGAGTAAATTTGAATATTGGTGGAGGTATGTTCTCCCAATATACACTGATCAGCCATAAGATCAACACCACATACCTACTACTGAGTAGATCCCCTTAATGCTGCCAAAACAGCTCTGGCTATAAAGCAGACTGTAGTCCAGATGGGCTATTCTTAATTTCCCACCTGCATCAGTGAGCCTTGGGTGCCCATGATATTGTTGCTGATTCACCAGTTGTCCTTCCTTGGATCACTTTTGCTAGGTACTGACTACTGCATACCTGGAACACTCACCATTACAATAAGGCACTTGTCAAAATGGTTCAGACCCTTACACTTTCCCATTTTTCCTGCTTCCAGCACATCAATTTCAAGAACTGACTGTTCACTTGCTGCCCCACCTGACAAGTGCCATTGTAATGAAATAACTATATAGTCAATGCTATTTACTTTAACGTCAGTTGTGTCAATTTTATGGCTGATCGATTTATACTATAATTATGGCCTTGTACCACAGTTCTTAAGCATTACCAACATACTTGTACTGTTTATCAAGGGACATCCTATATAACATCCTCTTTTCTGATGAGAGCAATTCATTTGGAGTGAATTATCTAAATCATTCTGTATCCCAATCAACAGAGCAGAGACTTGAGAGAGGAAAGAGAGGAGAAAAATTAGGGAAATGTGCTGTCAGAAGAAAATGAGAGATGGTTATCTAAACTTGATTCATCTGCACAATGAATATTATCTCAGCAAGCATGCAGAAACAATTCACACAGAATGGTTCAAGCTGTATTACAGTTTTATATTGCTAATACGTAATTAAAATTCATCCTGTTTATTCATAAATGCTGAGGGCCCAATGTACAGTGCACACTGCCTGTGTGTTAGGTACAAAAGTGCTGCACAAGCCTAAACGTGTTCATGGTGAAATGTAAAACATGATTCTTTCCACAATATGTGTAAGGCAGGGTTGCACAAAATGAGATATTACACAAGTGACTGACCACATGTTCCACTCCTTTTACTAAAGATCTGAAATACAAGTTTTTTTCCAGATTGGATGTTCATGTGTAAAAAGACAAAACACAGAATATGTTCTGATTTGGCTGAAATATGGGGGCATAGTCCATGTTCTAATTTCACAAACTCTGTTTTCTTAGCCAAAGTAGAATAACTCCCCTTTAGCTGGGAAATGACTCAATCAACATTGCTCTTCATCTCTGAAATTTCATCTTCTGCTTTGTCTTAAGCTTATTTTATGTATAAACTGTGCCTTTTAAACCTTGTGCATTTGTGTGCAGTTTAAGTAAATCAGATATTAAATTCAGGCACATTGTGCTCATACTGTGGTCACATGCTGCTCCATATTATTGTCATGTATTATATATCAGTGCTTAGAGTCAAAGGTTAGCACATCTACTGAGCTTCCCTAAGAAATCCACAGTAAAATCAACAACACAAAATTTAGGAACATAAAAGCACAAAAAGGAGGAGCATGCTGTGTTTATGTCTAAAAGGCAAATAGAACATGAGTCATGAGTCAGTTACTCAATAGCAAGCTAGGAATACCCAGCAGCCTTGTGTGGCCATGGAGAGAAAAAATAAACACAGCACAGCACGAGCACATGACACAGCATTCCAAGCAGCACTAGGATACAGATGGACACACACACACCAGTAAGAGTGTGCAACTCCATCTGCTGACTAATAGCTAATATTACAACTTACATATGGGCTCTCACTGTGCACTGTGGTGAACAATACCAACCTGAACTGCTGCTTACAGGGTTTACTGTGTACTGATCATCCAATGCTTGTAAAATCACTCACAGAGGCACTATTCGACCTTTAGTTCTATAACCCCATTTTCAAAAAGCTCAAACTCCATGTAGGATGTACATAAAAACAGAATGTGTTAATTTGCAAATCATGTAAACCTGTATTTAAATAAAAAAAAGCATGTGGCAACAAAAAACTGGAAAAGTTGTGTAATGCAGAAAAAAAACACCTGAAACAATTAGGTTATTTTTGGTTAGGTTAATTGACAACAGGTTGGTAATATGATTAGGAATAAACAATAAATAAACATTCCAGAGATATTTTTGGAAATAAATACAAGGAGGGGTTCAACAGTAAACTGAAAAACTAAAATCACGAATAATTTCTTGATTTCTTCATCTACAGTAGAAATCTCATCTGATTATAAGTGCAGAGTTGAAAAGCCAGCATACAGGATAATATTGAGGTATATTAGTGCATATGGCATGGTTGCTTGCATATGTGGGAAAGCACCATTAATGCTGAATGATATATACAGGTTTTGGAGAAACATATGCTTCAATCTCTTTTTCACGGAAAGTCTTGCTAATTTGAGCGAGATGATGCCAAACCACATTCTTCACATAATAGTACAGCATGGTCACATAATAGTATAGCCTTTAGTCCAGATATGTCACCCAGTGAAAACATGTGACAAATTATGAAAAGAAAAAGAAAAAAAACAGCAGCTGAAAGCCTATATCAGACAAAAAAAAGAACAACATTACAACAACATTTCAACATTTTAGTTTTCAAAACTCCAGCAACTGGTTCCCGGAAAGTGTTGTTAAGAGAAGAGGCGACGCAACACATGGTAAACATGTAAATTTTTTTTTAAACATTTTTTTTAACATCACATTCATAATGAGTACATATTTTTTATTAAACAAACTAACTGAAAATTGATTAAAACAACTTATCAGATGTTGAATCTGAGAAATTAAATTTGAGTTTACATGATTTGCAAATCATCACATTCTGTTTTTATGCACATTTTACACAGCATCCAAACTTTTTTGGAAACTGGGTTGTGCCAGAAACAAATCATGGGTTTCATTGTTGGTGTTGATATGTACTGCATGTGCAGTGTGACACAATGACATTTCCCCATTCCTCCCAATACAACATACAGCAGCTAGCAGTTTTAATTTGTAGAATACATTAAACTGGCAATAAGAGTGAAATTAAGTCAGTGAGACCATACAATAAATACCCCTCTTTTTTGGCACACTGCCTGGCTTGTACTTTATTTAATTTCTCATTATAATGTAATTTGCAGTGTAAAGTGCATTTTGGATCTGTTAATCAGTGCTTAGATTAGAAAGGGCCTGGAGTGACATCATTAAACTAGCACACTAGGGGGCGGTATTACCCACAGTTTAGCAATGCAGTCATGTGCGCAGTGTTATATTGCTTGGAATTATATATTTATATTTCAAACAATTATATAAAACTTGTACTGTGACATACCACAGGATATTCTATCTTGGTTACTGGCTCTGAACTGTATTGTATTTTATACTTTAGTGTCATACTAAGCAGGATAAGCAGGTCTAAACCTTGTTATCTACATTCATGTACAGCTTAGATATATTGCTTATCCCTGACATAAATATTATACACATTAAAGAGTGAGAGAGAGGGGGGGAGAGAGAGAGAGAGAGAGAGGGAGGGAGATATCCCAAAAAGCAGTGGAAAAGGTCAAAGGGTTACACCTGGGCCTGGATGACATAGCTGTTGGAATTCAGGCTAAATTCTTCTCACACAGCTGTTACACTTGAAGGTTACTGAGTACAAAATGTCAGCAAACCTCATGCCAAATATTGTAAAGGTGGAAGAGCTTCATTTTTGTTGTTACACTTACTGCCACAGTCTCTTATTGGAGTGGTGTGGAAGGAGGAAGTACCCCAGTGTAAGACAAGCTGATATTCTAATGAACAAGTCGAAGAAAAGCCCCTTTTAGAGTCCACACAAATAACCAATGGCATGACAATTCTGAAATGCAAAGTCTAATTAACTAATTTTACACTAAAACAGGCTTCAGATTGGTGCATTCTGTTTGTGTTGGTTAGAAACCATCTAAATGAATTGAAAATGCCATGAAGTGTGTTTGAGAAACTATATTTCCATGTTAAAATAGCATATTATAACATTACCTGGCATTTAACAGAGAAAAGCAGAAGCTATCTTAGTGATGACCTGAAGTAATGTAAGTTGCTTTGTTCAAAGGTGGACCCTTGCACTTCCACCAAAGCTTTCTAATTAGCAGAAAGAGATTTGAGGGGGTATGCCATCCCCGGGCATGTCATCCCCTTTGCTAGCAAAATGACCAAATTGCACCCCCTGTGATAACCTGCCATCACATAGTGTGTTTGTCGATTGGTGGTGTTGGAGCAGGTGGTGCTCCCACTTGGCCACCCCCCAGTTAAAAAATAACAAATCACTCACTGCCTGCTGAGTAATAATACTGCTTTCACTCTTTAAAACAAGCTGGAAAGGGTTCAACGCATGATGCCGTAGAAGAACCAATTATGGTTCCCTAAAGAAGTGTTGTTGATGAATGGTTCTTCAAAGAGCCTTTTTTAGGATTAAAGAACCATTACAGAACTGAAGGGTTTTTTTTGTTTTTTTTTTACATTTTAAAGGTTCTTCAGACTCACATATCTCTTTTACAAACATAACTTAAATGAAGAACTTAAATGGTTCTTCTATGGCATTGGCCAAAGCACCTTTATCTGTAAAGGGCGTGTTTTATTGTAATTTATTTAGGCTGCATTTTACTATTATTTACTTAAATTAATGGTATCACAGCACTGAACAACAGCAAGGCTTTATATATTGGTTAATATCCTGTATACACATGACAATATCACTCCATTCGAACACAATTAATCCACACAAAGCTGTATTTGTGACCACACAAACTAAAAGCCATTAAATCCAGTAAAACGTGCAATTTCACTAATACATGTGATGCTTTGAAGTTACTGTCATTTAAATGCGTACATTATCTCCACATAAAACTCATTTGTCCTAGGGTTTTCTTACATTTAGGCAGGAACTGTGTTAAATCAATATATTTTATTCATGAGAAAATGATCTGAATGAAGTCAAAGTATTATTTTGTCATGTTCATTGGCTGATGAGCTGTTTAATTCATTCAAACTTAACATAAAATGCAACAATAATTAAGACAAAAAAGAAAACACGTTACAGACTGTAACACTGAACCAAAGCTAGAATATCATTCATTCCCTCACTCACCCAGGCTAACAGCAGCCGCATGTCCACAGCATTTTCTTCCAGGCCCTCAACTTCTAGCAGTTACGACCAGAATGACCAGAGCCTCCTCCCTCTGCACTGCTCTGCCCACTGCAGGCCTCTGGCATTCTTACCTCTGTGCACTGACTAACTGACTGACACACACACACACACACACCCAGACACACTGAGGCTACTGAGTGGAACTGAGCGCCGCCCTGTGCTGCTAAATGAGCATGAAGTGTGCTGTTTTGTTGATGTTGGCGTTAGGAACACGTCCCCTACCACATATTCCATACAAACACACACTGTGATCTGATGCAGGCCTGTCATGACTCTGAGTCAAACAGAAGTATAGTATAGCAAGGAAATATTGTTCTGGTCTAGACAGAGACATGGTTTTAGAACAGTGGGAGCAAACTGTTAGAATCAATGAAAGTAAAACTACACTGTATTCAACAACTTATTCTCTCCAAAAATTCATACAAATCTAAACAGATTTTAAATGTTTCCAAAATGATAAACAGAGCTGCAGATAACATTAAAATGACAAAGAAAGCTGTTATAATAACATCAATACCCAAAACAAGGTTATAATAAAATAAATATCCATATTTCTAAAAATAATTTATTATATTGAATAATTAAAAAAATAATTAATTCATGAGAAAATATGACATTATAAAAAAGTGATCAATTTTGATGCACTTACCTTAACTACTTGAAACAAACAAACAAACAAATAATAACATTTTTATATATGTATAATATATAATTATAATTACTTAAAAATAGTAAATGTTTCCAATTTAAAATATTTCAGTATTTCAAGTTATTGAATTAAAAAGCAAGAATTATCAGCAAGGCAACTCTAAATGGAAATGTATATTTTATATAAGTGTATATATATAATTGTCAAAGAATAATCAACATTTTAGTTCTATGGCTGTTAAGGAAGAATGGACTAAAGTGTAGAGACCACAACGAGCTTCCACATGCACTGTAGGTACAGTACTGGCCTAAAACAGTGGAAAAATATGACCTCAATGTCACTTCTGCTGTAACCACAAGAATTTCTAAGAATCCCCCCCCACTGATGTAGATTCATATCTCGACTGAAGCTTCCATCAGTCCCAGTAACGTAGCGAGTTCCTGTGTCGGTCCACATAACATTTAAAATACTAGAAAGAATCATGCAACCTCAGAAACTTCAAACAGATACACAAAATTTAGATGCTAATACTGCTGAAGTTGTTCCTTTTTTCACATGACCTCACTTTCCTACTTTCAACAAGTTCAGTACAGTGCAGTTTTGCCTACTGAAAAAAAACCACTGTAATGTTTTTGGAGAAACTGCACCGTCAGCCTTTCATGTATTTGTTAAAGGAAATCCTGCCCTGCTCTGCGTCTCTTTTTCCCAAAACAGCAAAATCTGATTAACAACAATCAGCAATATGTCAGAGAGAGATGAAAAAAGCAGTTAACTACTGCTGCAATCAGACTACACTTCTTTTTTTTAGTTGTTAAATTTAATCCTACAAAAATGCTAAAAATCTTCTTTGGTGATTAAATTGACACTCTACATATACCTCTGAATTTTTAAAAATATGTTTAAGGCCAACATCTTCTGTCAAAGCAAGTTTTGAATAACTTCTCAGGCATTTCACTACATATTTAAAATCATGTTATGTCATTTTTGTGTTTATATGAGGTAGCTTTATAAGGCATTATACACTTCAGACGTCTGGTTCCTATCATCTGGTTCCTATCACCACCAGTGTTCAACCATTCATCTTGCTAGATTTCTCTAAAATGAAGCATTTTAGAACAAACAACTATGAATATCTATACTTACATTGCTATGAGTTAATTATGAAGTATTCTTGGGTAATCAGTGGAATTCCCCTTTAAGAAGTGTTGACTGTAACACTGTAAAATATGCTACAAGTTTGCTATCTTTGCAGCATCTCTGGTTCAGATGTATCCATCAACCATTGAAGAAGTAACTGTAAATCTCATCTGTTATATCCAGATCAGTGCCAATAGATTACTGAAAAAGTGGCATTCTTTTCACTTCAGAATGTATAAAAAACCACAGGCAGGCTTCACACCAGCCTCTTGCAGTGATATAGTGAAGGGTCAAAGAACTGTACTTAGTGTTGCCGGGCTGCAGTTTTGACAGGGGTGAGTCACGTTTGTGCTGAGAAATGGGTTCATGACTGAGAAAACTTGAGTAGGCGAATTCCATTCATGCTTCAGCAGGAGCAGGAGTGAAGCAGAACCTCGGTCAGCCGGGTCACCCTCGTGTTTCTGCCTTAAGTGAAAGGTCATCAGGCAAAAAGGAAGGAAAGGACTTTGTCAGTTTAAAACTATATGCCTCTGAAGCCGTCAAACTAAATGCAATACGGACTAAATGGCCACTTTATCGGAAACATCTGCTTTGCACCCTCTTGTTAGCCACTGCAGCCAGTCTGTTGCACAGTTTGTGTTAGCCTTCCTCTAACCTTAATTAGTGGTGAACTTCTGATCACAGATAATTTTTGATAATTTCAGTTGATGGACCACTCTTAACCCAGCAGTGACATTAATACGTGTAAAATCCCCCAGCAGCGCCATACACACTACTGTGTCAGTGTGGGCCGAAAGTGGTCTCCCTTTCATACAATATCCAGCCAAGAGCAGCTCAGGTCCGAGGCCACTGGTGAAGATGGATTTATGAAAATGACAAACTTTGATTTAATTGTGCATCTATCAGATCACCCATTTATTTATTCTTTAATTTGTTACACACAGGCTATACTGTTCTGCTGGACATCATGTGCATTTCTTTTCCTGAGCCACCGCAATGGTGGTCTGTAGTGAAGTTCTAACCCACTGCCTGTTTCACCAAGACGCCTTGCACTGAAGAGCTATTCATGTCTCAACATACAGAGAGCATATTGTCCTGGACAGCCCACCAGTCATATACTGAGCCACTGCCACGGACTGTCCAGTCATACAGGCGACAGAGTACATTCAGTTAACCTCTGGTTCCTCACGCTGCCTTAGTATGCTGAACTGGTACTGAGCTTAACCTAGATGTGAGAAACTGCACAAGAAAGTGTGGATTGTTTTTAAATGCTTAAAGCCAGCTGCAGTTTAAAGGGCTTATATCATGAACTGCAATATCAATACCCTGAATGAGCTTATAATAAATTTAATGTCCAAACTAAAGTTAGATTAAAGGTAATATAGAGAACATTGTTCTATTAAAATTAAGTCAAAAGTCATTAGGAACTCTGTGAAGGATATAAAATAAAACAACATTCAGCATTATGTTTTATTAAAATTAATAATAAAATGATTATCTAGGATTAAGCTACAATACAGCAGAATGCCTATAATTTTAAACCTGATCAAATTTCCATGCACCTACTACTACTACAACTACTAACAAAGCAAAACAAAACAAAACAAAACAAAACAAAACAAAACAAAACAAAACAAAAATATTAAAATACAACATGACATTAAATAGAAAATTAAAGTGTAAAGTATTATCATTGCACATCCATGGAAAAGTCTACATTCATTTCATCTGCTTTAATTTTTTAGCAAGAGGCTGTTTAGACATGCACTCAGTAGACTATTCCATACAGACCATATATAAATAAAAAGCCACAAAAACAGCCTTTTTTGAATTCAGTGTTTGTGTGATATTACATGATCCAGCTCATTTACATATATCTGAATAACAGCCTAATCCTGCCCATTTGTGCTGAAGTTAAAAGGAGTAAGGAGTTTCAGCCTGGACTGCTTTTTTAATTGAAAACATGGCTATGTATGCCAGTCTTAAAGGCACAGTAAGGGATGATGAGTGAAAATGGGCCTATAAAAATGAAGTATGTGCTCTTGGCAGAGTAAACCAATAGGAACATTAAAAGTGGACCTCAAGGGTAGAACACATTGGAGGATATAAAATGCAGGATGTAAATGACCACATTTTTGTTACTATGAAACAATTCTATGCCAGGTAAAGTTATTTCCTAGAACTGCATGTCCAAGCCAAGAACCATTTAGGAGCAATGGCTTCTACTATGAATTTGGCACACTGGATCTCCATACTGAAATAAGCTTAAACTGTGGATTGTTATTTGTAATAAAATATACTACACATTCAGGCTGTATGTCCATGAACCCCTCCCTAGTCTCTGTATTTTCTGGCCCAGTGGATTGCCCCATGGGCCCCACAAAAGACACACAGAACAGGGACACAAGCCCAGGGGAAAAATACAGGCCATAAACATCATGAGCAGGCAGCAGGGTGGGACGGAGTAAAGGATGTGCGCTTTTCCACTGAAAAATCATATACATTATAACTGTGAAGATCAGCTCATTAGAACAGACTAAAATGCACTAAATAAAACAGCACATTGAACTGACTTGCTTTAGTCAGTTCCACATGAATAAAATATATCAATACAAGCTCAGAGTAAATAAACTGAAAGACAAAGCTTCACTGATGTGAAACAGATGCACACATCCTAACCAAGTTAATGCACTTTACTGTAATCAGCAGTAGCTGAAGTCTTATTATAGGAGAATTACAGGAATTATTCAAAATTTCTGCATAATTCAGTGCTTTAGATGTAAACAAAGTAGTTCAGTGCGATTGACATGAAATGCACCGTTCTAGAGAAGCTTGCTGAGTCAGAATTTTTCACAACAGTTATGATAGGATGTTGTTCATCCAAAAAAGCTGTGTTGCAGAGAGTTATTACACAAAAAGGGTATTCATACATTGCAAACTGCCTAAGAAATTGCTTTGTGATTGATTTTAGTTCAGATTTTGGCCAAAAACAGAAGACATTCATGGAACACGCAGGGCCCTGTAAGGTAAAACATTATTCAAAGACTATGTATTATTTTAGATATTACACATTTAAGTTCACTGGTCATTTTGGATAGTAAATTAAATGGCCATATTAGTACTGTCATCATTGTGGCCACTGTAAAGGAATCTGTGTTGGTAGGTGTTTCTAGTTTACACATAATTTACATTAAACCACTCTACTTGACCTTGTTGACTTTTCAGAGATTGAACTGTACTGAAATTTTGAAAATAAATGGAGGAAGCCTCTTTAAACCACATTTACAATACCTCATAAACATAATAGGGATGAAAATTGATATCAGAATTATATTGGTATCAGCAGATAGTTTGCTTGAAAAAATAATGTTGATATCGACAGATAAGTAGATTTGAACAATATATCAAACTGTTATCTGATAAAGCATTTATCATTTATTTTTAAATAAATATAAGTTACATCCAAGTTGTATTTTACTAATCTAGGTAGATGTGGTCCCAAATTCTGCATTTAAAAAAAAATCAGCATCAGTATTGGGGTCAGCAGGTTTTTTACTTAAAAAATATCGGATATCATGATCAGCCTACAAATTCCACATTGTTGCATCCCTAAATCGTAATTCTGGTACTTTGTCCAACACTAGCTTCTATTATTGTCACCTGGTTTACTGGATCTCTGGATCTGTTGAGTTAAAAGGTAAAAACAGGTGAAATGTCAGATTAACCCATTTATGCAGTAATGAAGAGAAACCTTTGTTGTGGTGAGGTAGGGAGAAAATTAATTTTACATTAAAAGAGGTGAAAATACTCCAGTCAACATTGCATGCTGCAGTGCCTCAGATGTGTGGCATTTGGGAGTGGGTTCTGAATCATTGTGCAGTGAAGATTCCCCTCACACCAAACCACTTTAAACTCACTATATGGCTCATGTTGTTCAGCACCACAAACCTCTTTAAATCACCACTTTGGTAAATTCATGTATTTAAATACAAAGTGAAATTAAACTAGAGACATTTACACAGAATAACAATGATATCAGACTGTAGAAATAAAAAAAAACTAGATTTCAGTATACACCCACGTTAAACCTCTGCTTTTATGTAGAGCAGTAATTAGTGAATAAAACATTTCAAAGGAAGACGAAATACAGGATGCAGTGAATGCAACAGCTTTTTAAACTTTGCAGTCTCATGTATAATGTACAGTCCATTTGCCTTGTACAAAAAATGAACCAACCAGTAGGCATGATCAAACAGATGTCCACCGTTAACTGTGCACTGCACCAAATCAACCAACCCCCCCCCTTTAAGACAGCAGTTCTTATTAAAAATATGGAATGCATTTAAATTACACAATGTTTTTTTAAATGTAAAAAAACGTTAAATGTAATCACTAGTGATATGCTAACACGTTAATGTGGTAAATGCCATACATTTTCCTAGTTTGAACCTTTGAGCTATCAGTAGTAGTGGAGGATGCACTGTATATTGCTTTGATTTTCACAACTGTTGCCCTCTCTTTCAAATACAGCTTTTAAATGACAAGATTCCATTGATGGCTCTCGCGATAAGTTATTTCCAGCTTCTGCCATGCTAGCAATTTATCTATCACCAAAGAACATTGAGACCATTTAGGGGCCTATATTTTTGTACTGTATTTGTATTTTGTAGTGTACTTATAAACACCAATGGGGAATGGAAGTTTACAACACAGCCAACTTGACATGTTTGTTTCAGAGAGCTACAAGTGAAAATCATTAAACCTAATAGGAGACCACACACACATTTTTCGGGATTGTCCAAAATGACCAGAATATTGGCGAAATATACAAAGTGAAATTAAAACATGCCTAGATATAGAACTGCCTTACCTTACTTCTTACTAGGAACTCTACCAGAACATGTAGAAGAAACAGTCAAACATTACTGCTTAGAGTCCTGATGAGAGGATAATTACAATCTCCTAGCTAAGGCCACAGGTATGGGGACTTCTTTGCCACAGGTTGTCTTTTTGAATACTTTTTTGTGTGTAAAGACAAAGGTGTCTGCATCATCATCCTGTAGATGCTACGCTTATACACGTATAAACAGTTATATGGCCGTTTTCTCTAAATTACCCTACAACAATCACATAGCGTAATATCAGTTTGAAATATTGGCCAAATGTAAATATCTGTCAGATGCTGATCGCATTTTTGAATCAATTATCTGCTAATACTGATATAATCTATATATCTTTATCAATATAAAATTAAACACAATAAAAATTGTTTGGAACTTATCTTGCTGAAGCACCCTGAGAATACATGGTCATTGCAGAACCAGATCAGGGTTTTCAGAAACACATGCAGCAAGTCAAGGCTGAGTTCCTTCGTAACCTGGAGCCAGACATCAGTGGTCCCCTAATACTTTCGGTGCTTTTCATTTGTGCTAATGACCAGGGCAAGGAGGCCGTCCGCTCTGTAAACCGTGTCAATGAGATGAGGTCAGCATTCCACATGAGAAAGGGAAAGCAGGAAAGACTCCGCTGTAAAATCCACAAGTAGCTCAGAAGATCAATGAGCATTCATTAGACCAGTGCTGAATGGACAGTATACCGACTGATTAGATGCAAGCGAAGGAAGCTATAATAAATAGCAGAGAGCAAAGCAATGGCTGTGTGAGGCCTACACTGTATATGAATAAAAAAAATAAATAAAATCAGTGAACCAAGAGGACTGTTCAATTTGTTTTTCACTTTTTGACATAATTTGGAAATGTCAGCTGCTATTTGCAGCTGTCAAAATTTATTGACGAATGGACTAGAAGAAATTATGTAAAACTGCTTAGAATAAAATATTTTACCCTTGGCTTAAGCCTTGAGTGGTCTAAGTGGTGTCTACATGTTGGCCATATCATCAGTAGATTATGGGTTCAATCTTCAGTTGTGCTTTACTCTCTCTGGGTGAATAGGATGGCCCTCCCTCTCCCCCATCAACCATTTGTGATGTAAGCCAGTGTGGACATCTGTTAGATGATGGAACAGAATTAGGGTTCAGCAGTCTCCACCACAAGTTACGCTGTACAATTATGTTATGGGCAGTTTGAGAAGATTGATTTGGAAGAGTGCTAGCCTTCATTCTCCCACTTGGGCAGAAGATCATACAAAAAAAAAGTTTTTACTTCCCTAAAAAAATGGGTGCTTTTTGGAGATTGACAGCGATAATATGCTAACTCTTATCTATTTGATTGAATGGAAATATGTGTCATAACGAAAATAAAGTTATTTGGTGGAGCACAGTGTTAAACTGGGTTTTTAAAGATTCTTTAGTGTGAGGTTCTAGGTGTGACCTTTTGGGTTCGCAAGTTTCCTGAAATGCAAGATATTTTCCAGATAATTTCACAGCCGGCACTGGTAGTTTCACTGCATAAATATAAGAATTTTCTGTTCAAACTTGCAGGTTTACAGACTTCTACTCTCCTCTCGGATATTACTGTACTATATATATATATATATATATATATATATAGTGTAAAATGTACAAAAAGTGCTAAATTCAAGCTTCCAGCTGCCTGATATCAATATTTCTACATATATAACTGTCCATTTTTTAGATAACAGTGTATTATACAGTGTCAGAAATGGAATAAGCATGTCTATCATAGATCACTGGAACAACTTAATACATTTCAAGGATGTGATGGCTTAGACATGCAGTTAATATAAAGCTTATAAAACTTACTTTACTTTTTAGCTACATTTGCACTGCAGCTAGAGTGCAAAACTAAGATGCAAACATCATGTATTAGCTATATTTGAGGTGAGGAAAAGCTAATTTTTCACTAAACTAAAACTCTTAATCTGAATAAAGACCATAGGACCTTCTGTGAAGACAGAATAAGTGTGTTATGATACAGCAAAGTAATAAAGATGCCACCACTTTTTTCTGTAGATACCACCACATTTTCTGTTCCCTTCCCTTAGTTTACCCCAAGCTTTAGGAGAAGCACTCCAGTGTAACCATCACCCTTAAAAGACTAAATGTATCTAATGTAACACTAACATGCTAATCCAGGATTTAGCACTCCAGCTCCACACAAACACAAAGGCCTACACAAAGACAGACACACACATACATTTGAACACATCCAATCCTGCGTCAGATGGACACTGCAGTCTATGTTCACAATACACCTGCACATGTTAAGCAATGCATAACATACGGTTATATAAACTACAGTCAGACGTTTTACATATTAATTCACATGTTTATAACATTAAACATGTAATGTATTTAAATAAATATTCTCTTTGTAATTCAAAATTTAGTACTGACCATATCCATAGTAGAACCAGAAAAGCTTAATTCATCACAATACCACAGAATATTGCCTCATTTCCCACCTGTGCATAAAAGACACCTACCTGTCCAAATCCACATGTCCATTACAGTCTATAGAGAATAAAAGAAGCACTTTCTGTAACCCAGTGAAGGAAAAGACCAGGAAGCCACAGGAAGAAGAGAAGTATGAGCTGACCTACAGCCTCATGGACAGCCCAGTCAGCTCATTTCCCAGAATGTCAATATTTGAGACCCATTCTCTCTCTCTCTCTCTCTCTCTCTCTCTCTCTCTCTCTCTCGCTCTCTCTGTGTGTGTGTGTGTGTGTTTTCTGAAGGTGCATGATAGGTGAAGAGGATCCCATTTGCCTCTTGGTGTCCACAGTGACTTTTTTATTTTTAATAATTCCAGTATGATTAACATTCCTTTTCTCTGATGGATCACTGTCTAGCTCCACCTTATTTCCTTGGCCCTCCAATCACTGCTAAGCAACCATTTCTACCCACCATTGCCTTGGTCTGTTCAGCTACTGTGCTAGATTTTGTATATAAAGCTGAAAAGATGGTCACACTACGTGCCTGTTCTTGACAACATTACATACTGAAAAATGCATTCAAAGACAATAACAGAAAAAAATTATATGTTTGCTAATCTGTGTGTTAAACCTCACCATCAGCTGAGTACCACATACCATCATACCATCGTGTCATCACCAGTATCACACATACAGTACGAACCACACAAAGTGAGTCATTACATTTGCTGGTTACATGACAATATGAGTTAAGGGGGCTCTGCACAGCCCAGTACAGCACACAATGGTCGGGAAAGCTCTGAGTGTGTGGGTACAGCATAAGCCACATCTTATAAGCAGCAGCTTAATAAAAACATACAGCTCATTCAGCCCATTTATGTGAAAAGGATGGTCACGGTCAGGACTAGAAACAGTTTGCAGGAAATTCTGCTTCTCTGTGCCTTTCCTGCCTGTCCACCTTCTGCCCACTCAGCTTCCTTTCCATGAATTAAGGATGTTGTCCCGTTCTTTCTTCTGACAGTGCCGTGGCCCAAGCTTTTAGCAGGTGGAGAAAAACACAGAGGAAACTGCTGATCTCTCACTCATTTCTCTAATTCACAGGGACCGGACATTCCTAGAGCTGGTGTTTTATAACTGATAGAGTGATCGGAAAGTCAGAGGGGGTGGGGTGGGGTGGGGGGATTGTTTTTGTTAATAGAGAACAGGGACTGTATTTGTCGACCAGGAGTGAGGGGACATATTTATCAAGGGGGTGGAGGGGTAAACTGATCTTTCAAAAAGTGGCTCTTGACAAAAAGTGGAAAAGAAATTTTTCCAGTAATCCACAGGTTACCAGTCATTTCCTGTGGAGTTCTGTAGAGAGGAATTAATTCTGTCATTCCACTCTATTTAGTCATCTAGATGGATGGATGAATGGATAGATAGACAGATAGATAGACAGACAGACAGACAGACAGACAGATAGATAGATAGATAGATAGACAGACAGACAGACAGACAGATAGATAGAGAGATAGACAGACAGACAGACAGACAGACAGATAGATAGAGAGATAGACAGATAGATAGATAGATAGAGAGATAGATAGACAGATAGATGGTCAATTTTAGTCGCTAATACTCTATAATGGCCCATATTGCAACATCAAATAAAGTGCATCAGAGTTCTACTGAAAATGGATCCAGACTAACTTGGGTAAGGGGTCTAGTTATTTAGGCAATGAATGAAATCAGGTGTGCTGAGACAAAGCACAAATATCTTAGTTTGAACCCCTGAGCTATGCAATATTCTTTCATTCATGTTTATAGTACATTATGGGCCCTTTTTTCACCTGGTATTAAGTGAAAGTGACATTTGTCATTGTGAACATACTCAGTCACACACAAAGTGCAGCACAGGGAAATGTGACCGCTGCATTAAATCTTCACCTGTGCAGCAGCAGGCAGCTATCAGCAGCGCCCAGGGACCAGCGTACCAGGCCGAGACTTGAACCTGCAACTTTCTGTTCACAAGGGCAAGGTCCTTAACACTAGGTTGCCACTGTCCCCTTCACTAACATGTGTCTTGGGTGGTCAGATCACAAGTGGGCAGCTCAAAGTACTTCAGATGACTGGCATAAGAATGCTTCTCCACAAGCCTCTCGAGTGACCATTTGTGATTAGATTTCACTTCCTCGTTCTATATGCAAATAAACATGCACCATTTCTGTTTGCGAAGACCAAATGCATTATTGTTTTCAACCAGCGAGAAGCAGTGATGCATCAATGTGTCAATTCTACCAGAAATGAAAAGAAGATAAAATCAAAACAACACAGAAGAGAAAGAAATCAAAACATTGTTGACGGTGGTTTTGCATGAATGACTATGTGTACCCAGGACGTCAGCTGGCCATCCTTCAGTGTGGTGCAGCATACATTTGTGTACACACTGCTGAATAAATCCACTTGTCCATATGCAGATCTGTACCTGTGCTGTGCTGTCCACTTGTGAGCTCAGCTGCCTTCAAGAGGTTTCATTTAAAGGGTGAATTTAACTAAAATATAAGTAAATCACTGACAGTTCAGTAGGTCAGACTACACTATCAGCATGTGGTTGTTGTATATGGGGCTGTTTCACTGTAGGAGGGAATGGAAATACTGAGAACTGTTTCTTTTGATGAACAGAGGTACAACGGTGCAGCAAGGAAACTGCAGATATTTCACTTATTTCTCTAACTCAGGGACTGGACATTCCTACAGCTGGTGGTGTATAATCAATAGAATGGTTGAAAATTTTGACAATTTTTGACATTTGGACTTCAAAGTGCTCCTAAACACTTTAGAAGCATTCGAAGATTCTCGAGGTCAAAGCTTTAGAACAATACAGGCCATTATTCCAAATTACGACTTAAACAACTACACGCTAAACTACAATCCAGCTGACTTATTACCTCCACTCTACCTCTATGGCAGCCAATTATCTGAGAACATAAAGAGAGCGAGAGCAGGTCGGAAATCTCTGCAGGGGTTAGAGCAGGGGAGCAATAACGGGCCCAGGGTAAAGTGAATTAAAGCTTATTTACACAGCCAGAGCGCACAGCTAACAGCTGCCCCCCACTCTACTGTTAGCTTTGTACATGTCTCAGCAGATGGGTCCATATCTTGCTCACTCTAGCATGTTGCAGAGCTCTATGTTGAGCAGAACTGGAGTTTACAAGCACATCAAGAGCTCTACATTGAGAACATCTGGCAGCAGCACTGAACACCTCACACCAGCCGTGATGTGTGCGAACACATCAGATTTACATCACAGCTTAAATTAGGGGGAGACGAAACAAGACCAGCAGTTGAAATGAGAAGTAAAATGGAGCCAAAGTTGACCGGATTTTCTGCTTGAGGAATATAACTAGAGACCGATCAACCACTGTACAGGCCTGGGGGATATAGCAACGTAACTGGATATTGGTAATGACTGACAGGTACTCCAGGGATGATTTTTCAAAGGCGATCATTTCTGAACTAGGAAAGAGAACTGCTAAAGACCTAAAGAGGAAAGATTATATTACACAGATAATGAAACAATATTAAACAACATAATGTTTTACTCACTTTAATTTAAGTGGATTTATATGGCATTAATGAGCCATTAGGCTACAGTTAAGGTAGATGATTTAAAACAGAGTCTGATACTAAAAGTTTGCAGCTTTCTAATCAGATTAGCAGTAAAATTAGGAATAAAAAAAAACAGGCCATTGTTTCCCACAGGCATCTTTAATTGAAATGTGTGGTTTTGATCTCACTCATATTGAGCACTCAGAGTTTTTCCCAGAAGCTATTAGTTGCTGTTTTGTGCAAAATATAAAGAGAATAAACAGACATAAACTCTCACCAGCAGGACATCACAGCCACATGTAAAACAGTACAAAACCAAAAATGTTGAGCTACTCAGATTTACATTTATATTTATATATTACTTATATTATATTCAATAACCAAGCTACTAAAATAATCAGACTGTGTGTATAGCAGGGGCCTAAAAATATGCAAGTTATTTTCAGAAACACCACCATTATATATATATATATATACACACACACACACACACACACACACATACACACACCATTAAGAAACATAGGCTCCTGAACAAAAACAAAAAATGAAAATGTAAGTATATGTATGTGCATGGTGCTCACATTTCACTCCTGTGCCTGAACATTTGCCTGCCTGCTGTCAGAGTCGATCTTCCTGTGCAGAGGTGTGATCCTGACAGCAGGACTTGGCTGAAGGCTGGTGGTCTTCTACTAATGTGAAAAAAGCACCTTAGCAAAACCCAGCCTGCCTGTCACCCTGACACACACTGAATTATTCATGAGCTTCACATCTGGCTGCATCTGTCCTCACACTACAGACACAAGGGCCCCAGGAAGGATGAGAGTGAGAAAACATCAGCACTGCAGACCTAAAAGTTCTAACATGACACCTCCATAGACAAGGAGGGGGGGTTCTACAAAATGGGCCAGTGTGTGGTTAAACTGGCAGAGTGGCCATTCTGTGGACAGTTTTCTCACCTCTAGAGGGGGCAAGAAGACTACAGATTAGTGTGAGAACCTGAAACTGAAAGAGAAAAAACCCTTTCACTGCTCTTAGACTGTTCTTAAACAGAGACACAGTGGTGCTTAGAGACAGAAAAACAAGCAGAAATACGTGGCAATCATGGTGCAATCTTTTATAAGGCCATGCACAAACACACATACACACGCACACACACCCACACACAGACAATGTAAAATCAGTAAACTGAAGAAGTGACTAAAATTCTAAAAGTGGCGCACAGGAGAATAAAGGATTCCTCCAGCATCTTTCAAGCTAATCTCTATAATCTGCATCTATAGCACACGGTTGACAACCACAGTCAGCCATTTTGTCAGATTTCCTGACTTTTGTAAAAGAACAGAAACCCCAGTGCGTAAAAATACACTAATAATTGAAGTTAAGGGGCAGATGCTCAGACATCTTCCCATTGGCTTCTATTATAACTGCATTATTAGTCAGTTTTCAGATTTTTTTAAATATTATGTGGCACGCACACACTGTGAACACTGACCTATTTGATGAAAAAGCAATCATTCTATAAAATAACTGCATTTCAATGGAAACTGAAATACTAAAAAAAAATGCAATTATATATTTCTTTTTCAAATCATTCAGCCCAACTTTATAAAGGACAGAGATGAAAATACCAAAATAGCCCTTTAACATTAAACATTAACCCTAAACTTACAATTATGCAAACCTGAGATGAGGTATGAGAATGATTAAAGACCTAAAGACATTATACAAATTATTCACATTCATTAAATCACTCAAAAGCTTTTATTCAACAAAACTCCCACAAAAACACGTATGGAAGGAGATTTGGTCAGGACGCTCACAGCATAGAACAAAACACTTACAAATACTATTCTCCTTGTCTATTCCCATGGGATTAAAAGAAATGCATTTTTTCGGCCTTATCTCTATCCACCACAATTGTAGCACACAGTCAATTACCACAGTCATTTCTCTGCACTTAGAAAAAGTTGTTGACTCAGACCATAGTTATAATAGAAGCTAAAGCTGAAGCACCTGCTCTTTGACTTCTATTATAAGTGAGTTTGAGGTAAAAGGTCTTAGAACGTAATATAGAACATATCTTCAGATTGATCACCATTATCTGCAGTAAGTATAAAACATAAAAAGAAGACACATGGTCATTTTGGATAGTTAATAAAAATGCTATATCTGCACCCTAGACATCGCCAGCCCTGGTTCCTATCAACACTATGGGTTCTGATGTCTACAGTACATCTACTGAGATACCCTTGAGCAAGGTACCGTCCCGCTACACTGCTCCCCGTGTGCTGTTGACAGCTGCCCACTGCTCCACATGTTAATGTGTGATGGGTTAAATGCAGAGGTCTGTGCAATTTCCTCCAGGATTAATAAAGTTAGTTAAAAACATTTTTTTCCTGGGACAATTTTGCTTTCCATGTAACATTATTCCAAAATCACATTGTAAAAATTACTAAACTTTATCTCAAGACTATCGTATAACAATATCTCAGGCATCAGAGAGTGTATTTGTAATAATTTCGTGTATGAACTTCCTGTGAGGGAGCTTTTAGAGACATTCGGACGTCTGGTTCTTATAACCACTATTGTGAACAACAATAAACTGGCAAGTTTCTCTACAATGAATCAAACCATTCTGAATGATTTAGTTTGCATCATAAACGTTAATCATGCACATTAAAATACAATTATTTCCCTGGAACTGCCATTTTTATTTTTTTCTAGTCTTTTAATAACCCTTGTAGGTCCAACTGAAAAAAGTAGATGTTTGTGCAGAATAACATGCTTCCCGTTGTGTTTATTTTTGATATGTAAAAAAGGCGATCTAACAAAGCTGAAAATGCTTGTTCAATTTGTCTCACAAGCCGTCTTTGATCAAGCAAACGCACAAATTAGAGGTAAAGTTAAGCATCAGTAACTCAGAAATTATTAAATGAGGCAATGAATGCTAACAGATCTGCACTGCACTGTACAAAAAACAACAAGAGCAAAGAAAACCATCATTTACACGGTGAACACTGTAGATCACAGAAAGCTCAGGGTCCACATGCTGAATGTAATAATTGGTGGTTCTTGGAATTAGGTGCAAGCAGGGTGGCTTTTAAAGGTTTTATTGGAAGACTATGAAATACTAAGACAAATTACAAACAAAACAAATAAACATCAAACTTAATGAAAATCCAAAGAGCACGGCATAGAGAAGGAAACTAAGAAGATACAAGAAACAGTTATGGAGACCATATAAGAAACAAAAGACCAGACACCACACTACCAAACACAAGGGCTTATAAAGGGAGACAAGACATGATACACCTGGGCAAGGGAGGAGTCAAGAAACGAGGGCCAGGTGAACAGGGAGGAGCTAAGGCGAGACTAAGGCAGGGCAAAGACAACAACAACAGACAGGAGCACATGGAAACCCAAAACAAAAACAAACCAGAGAAAACACAGGCAACAGAATCTGATACAAAAGATAGAACAAGGAACAAGACAAATCCTCACACTGAACATGATATGTTGACAGTGGAGATGCACCCATGACAGAACTTTTTTGCTGGCAGATTCAAAGAAGCAGTCTTCCTTTTTTTCTATGATATGAGTGTAAAGACCAGCATTGTGGTCTTGTTTAAAGAACAATAGGCTGTGCAGCTCTGATTGGTATTGTGCTAATGGCTGGGCTTAGAATTAAGTGTGGGCTGGATTCTGCTCTGTGAGGGAGTCCCACATGCACTCGAGGGAGCTCATTATAGCTGTGTGTATGTGTGTGGACGTGTGTGTGGGTGTGTGTGTGTTTGGAGTGAGCAGCCACAGCCAGAGTTGGTTTGATTACTGTCTCCAAAACAAAGAAAGGAGACATAGAACTGTTAGGGAGAAAACTTCTGGACCTTTCAAAACTTGTTATTGTTGTTATGATTACTATGAATCTTCGCATAATAAACCTTTTAATAAGTGTGACTTAAACCAAATCCACACATAACAAACCGTAAAACATTATTCAATGAAAAATAATTTTAATGGCATGTTCTACTGAGGGCCTTTTCAGTACTGATCTCATAACTCGGCCTGGCTTTGTGCTTAACTCGCCTTTGTGCATATGCATGCAGGCATGAGCACATGCACAAACACACATGTAGAGGTCACAAATTAAGAGTAAACTACACTTTAATGACTGTTTTCCCACAACAACCTCAGTGACTAGACTGTAATTTCTTACAGCTCATTAATAATTAAGCCTAATTAAGGAGAAACATGGATGATTGGTCTTTGAGAAACTCTTTCTGGCAAAGAGAACAGCATTTACTGTTATGCCTCCACACACCAGAGGGCAAAGTTCTCAACATCTCCCATAACTGTGGCATCAATTATCAGCTCCTTCAGAAGAATAATCACCAGTCAACATCCAATAGACTCCCTTCACCCCAAGGCTTTTGGTGATTTATCGAGCACTTAACTTCCCCACTGTCTCAGTAAATGAAGACAATCTACTGCAGCCTGAAGCAGCACCACCAACACACATACACACACACACACACACACACATACAATCACATGCACAAACCAAAGGTACTTTTCAGTGCTTGACAAAAAGACAATTACACACTCTTTGTTGCTTGGCTTTGTTCTCCAGAAACCATGACTATACCCTGACCAGCCATAACTTTAAAACTACCTGCCTAATAATAACTAGGTCCCTCATGTTGCTGAAAAAGCTCTGACTGTGGTGCACTGTGTGTTCTGTTCCCTTTCTACTTCTATCTAACATTTACTCTTTACACCACAGTAGCTCCTCTGTGAGTTTGAAGAGACAGGCAAGCCTTCACTTTCCACATGCATCAGCCTTGGTTGCCCATGACCTTGTCACCATTTTATCAGTTGTCCTTCTTGCTCCACAAGACCTGCTCAGTCTTCTAGCCATCACAATAAGACAACATATTGGGAAAAATAAAACACTGAATATAACCTGTGGCATAACTTTTGCACTGGTCACAGTTTAGGTTTTTGTCTCAAGCC
>JBBPDA010000132.1:31783041-31798145 GCA_037974385.1 Arnoldichthys spilopterus
GACTTTCATTGGTTAAATTTCATAGAATTTTTATTTATTATTACTTTTGTCAGATTAAAGTTATTTCTGTGACCATTATGAGTTTTTCTTTCATTGACTGAAGGGTACCAACAATTTTGTCCACGTGTGTAATAACTGCCCATTGCTCCATGTGTGGATGGGTTAAATGTAGAGGTCACATTTCGTTGTAATGCACTTTATAATGTCTTGTTGCAACTTGTTGCATAACTGTCTTCATATCAATATTACAACAATCCTGGTTTATTCAAGACTCTAAATCAGTAGCTGTGCATATTAATCGCCAATGGCTTTTTGATGTATAATAAGGGATGCTGGGTATTATGGTGGCAGAAAAGTTATGTGAAAACAATCATGAATTCTGTCAAACTGAAGAGGCTGGGAGATGCTAAGCTACAGAATATTATATATACAATGACAAATAATATATTAGACTAATTTTAGGCTGGATTGCCCTTTTCATTTCCTAAGGAGACTCCAACTAAACAAAAAAAAGATGCCACGGAATAAAATAATCCAATGGTTCAGAGAGATTGGTTACCATGAAGTAACAGAAGCCTACTGCACATGAGCTGAAGGTGGGCCCTTATCATTATTCAGCACCAGCCTCCTCTCTTCTCCATTATCTCCCCCAATCCCTCCATCCTCCCAGCCCTTCCTTCCTCTTGGCAAGACGTTCTGGAGCCATCGGCACCTATACTCATTCTCTCACTCTAACCCCTTCACCTACATCCTGCAAACAAGATGGCTTTATTGTCAATTATTGTGCCAAGAGAACACCAGCAGAACAAGACGTGCTGTAGCCAATACTGAGCGCCCACTGTGCACAGAGACAGCGAAGAATTCATCAATCTTTGTGGCGCACAGCATCTGTGAGTGTGGGGAAAAATAAATAAATAATCAACATCAACAGCTCAGACACAAACTTCACATTGTCTTTGCCTGGAAATATGAGCCAGACCATAGTTGCCTTTGTGAGCAAAAACCCCTTTTTTCAATTGCATGTTCATCAAACATCAGTTTATAAGCAGGCTACAGTGAGATGTACTTGCATATATTTGTAAGAAATAATACATTTAATAACTAAAAAATAGTTTGATTCAGTCTAACAGAATGAAAGGCTAGCAATCAATATAAGATTGTAAGCTAGAGATCCATGCACATCATGCAATTTTAGCTGCTGCTAGCTTTCCTGATTTTATCTGTAAAATCAACATTTCCAGCCATTTTAGATGACCATTTGTATGAAATTGAATCCATTTTAAGTCATGATTCACTTCAACACCACTCAGATTAAGTGTGTGGGCTGTACTCAGCTTTAAACACAAATGCACTAAAATCAGCAAGATAGACAGATAGACAGTCTGTACATGAAGTAGTTGATAAATCCAACCACATAGTTTTGGACAGTGGGGAACCCTCAAGGTTTTCTAAGCCTTTAGAGAAATCCAAATGAATGGTGACTGGGGAAGGCTAGCATGTGCTTCCGGTCACCCCCTCATTTCGAGCTGCTGCTAACCCAAGGTCATTGTACAGCATAACACAAAGAGCTGACTGTCAATACATCAGCTAGCAGCTAGCTGAGTGATGGAATGAGCACTCCGCCCACCCTGAGAGAGCAACGCAAACTGAGCTCTCTTGGACTCCCGGCCACAGATGGTCACAGCACCACTGAGGATTAAACTTGCCAATGACAGGGTCACTGTGTTAACAGTTACAGCAGTTGAGACCTCCCAACATTTATGTCTATAAGCTTGATAAAAGGGTAGACGTTTATGGCCCAAACTGAAAGCTTAGCTCTTGCCACTTCTTATAGAGCTCGGCAATGGTTTTGCTACCAAAAAATGTTTTGAATTATCAGAAGTAACATATCTGGACACAGCAGTGAGAGAACTATTCTACTGGAATAAGTTCAAGAAGATCTAAGCTATATTAATTTAGCCCAGTATATAGAATTTAATGGACTGTCAGAGGGGTGATCCCTGGCTCCAAGGAGGAAAATTGCTTGTCTGGATTATTTGACACAAATCGACACAGCTGAAAAGCACAGCTCTGTGAACAGAAGAACAGTGCTCATCATCATTTTCAAGCACCATTTTCCAAGCTATGCTCTGAAGAGGTGAAAGGTGCTTCATGTACCTTACTAATAGCCCTGAAGTTGTCACTCTGTAATCCAGAAGGGTGCAACAATGTCAGATCTTTTTTGCCTAATCTCGTTTTTCCAACCAGAGCTTACCCACACCTGTATATACTGTTTAACCACTAATCCATACGCCACTGCTCCACAGCCAGCTGAAACCACTCAGTTGAAAATGGTTCCTTTATTGGCGTCCTTTTTAGGCACGTTTACGTTTAAGCGTGTATAGTGCCTGCTACACTACTGACAACATGGAAGAATGCCTTTCAACCCTTTGTTTAGAAAAAGAGAGAGAAAAAAAAGAGAGAGAGAGAGAGAGAGAGAGAGAGAGAGAGAGAGAGAGAGAGAGAGAGAGAGAATGGTTACAGTCGTTTTTTTTTCTCAGAATCACATGAAGTGTGAAGTCAGCATGCTCTCATTTGTAGCTCCAGCTGAAATAACACAGAGCTCTTTTGTATGGGTGGCATTTTGAGCCGATGCAGGCCACATCCTCTGCATATCTCTTCAGGCTGCTTAAAAGTGAAAGATCTTTCTGAGGTTCTGTGTGATTATGCATCTGATGTGCAGCATGTGTTTAATTGCATAGACCCTGAATTCAAGCCAAATGTTCTCTGATTTAAGAAGGTTTTTTTCATTAGAAACTTATTTCAACAAAAAAAAACGTTACAGTTAAAGTCATGCAAGCATGAACTCCACCCAGTTTCGGGCAGTGGTGGCCTAGTGGCTGATACCTTGCCCTTGTGAACAGAAGTTTATAGGTTTAAGTCCCTACCCATTTACCATTGAGGTACTGTCCCATTACTCTGCTCCCCGGGCACTTCTCATAGTTGCCCACTGCTCCAGAGGTGCCCATGTGATGGGTTAAATGCAAAGATCACATTTCATTGTAGTACACTTTGTGTTAATAAGAGTGTTCACAATGACAAAAAGTCACATTTACACAATTTATCCTGGCATATTAAGCACAGATCCTCATGTTATCTGTTTAAAAGTAGTTGTGCAAACACTTGTTTCAAACCAGTAACATCATGACCTCCTGTCTAATACTGAGTAGGTCCCTCTCATGCAGTCAGAACAGGTATGACTGTGGTGCACTGTGTGTTCTGACACCTATCTTTCATAGTCAGCATTAATATTTTGTGCAACAGGAGTTCCCCATTGGGATTGGACCAGACAGGCTAACCTTCCCACATGATTTAATGAGCCTTGGGTGCCCATGAACCTAGATACTAAATGCTGAATACCTGGAAGACTCCACAAGACCTTCTGTTTTGGAAATGTTCTTACTCAATTATCTCAATTATCTAGGCGTCACAGTAAATCCATTGTCAAAGTGGCTCAGATCCTTGCTCTAGCCTATTTTTTCAAGAACTGAATGTTCACTTGTTGCCTAATATATCCCACACACTGAGATGTGCCATTGTAATGAAATAACTAGTGTCACTTCACCTGCCACTGGTCATAATGTTATGGCTGATTGGTGTATGAAGGATGCCAAAGCTGCAAAAAACAGTCCTTCACCTCGTTAGACTTAAGTTGCATGATGACTGACTTGCAACCAGACGTGGACATCTGGTACACAATGCCATTACTTGAGTCAAGGTATAGATACTCCTGGTCAAAAATGACCCCTGCTAGAAGTGAAAGTTGTTCAGTCAAATTTTTACTGAGTTAATATATTATAGAAAGTATTATATATAGTACATGCTTTTAATCATACTACATACATAAAAAGTACAATTTCCACAGTGCATTTCCAAACTTAATGGCTCTAAAACATATCATAATTAATTATTTTATATTTGTATATTCCTGTTTCCTTTGTATATATTTATCTGCTAGAGTATTAGTCATCATCACAACTACCATGTTCAACTGTTCAAAACATGCAGCAAGCATTGACTGAGATCATAGATTGTTTTTTTTTCCCTGTAACAAACACAATCTGGTTTTACACATTTTATTTTTAAAAAATCATCCACTGACCTCAAAGCTATGCTTCAAAGTAACGAAAACATAAAGGTCATACGTTTCCCAAAAGCTGATACTCATGTAAAGTATGAAAAATGCAGTTAAAGTTAAAGTTCTCTAAGTAAACTAAATGTGCTTTGTTACCGTCCACCCCTGCTTGCAACTCAAATCATATATGCCCAAGACCAACTTGTAATTTCACTGTTCTTACTTGATCTATAGTTGTAGTCTAAACTGAAAAAGATTAAATCAGAACCAAGAAACAATAAACTCTTCAGTTTTAACTACATGTGAAACTTCACCTTTCAGGTTTGTTACCCCATCCTCAGTGTTGAATGAACCCTTCCGAGAAGTTCAGGGAGAATGAGTGAATTTAATGCTTTTGCTGTGCAAGGTGACATTCACAATGCAATTGCCCTCTTTAATTTCCAGAATCAATCAATGTTAAGCAGTCCACAGGAGATGGTCATTGTAGAAGCGAAAGCTGGAAAATCAATACGCATATAAAGAGAACTGACCTATCTGATGCTATCTGAGTAATAGACATCAATCAAGCAAGACAGGAGAACCTTTCAGTTTTCTGTTAGATATCATGATTGAGCAAAGATTTTCTGTCTGGTCCTCTAGCTGTTCACCTCTTTGCCTGGGTGAACTTTCTATCATCAACCTCATAGGACCATTCATATATACACTATAACAATTAGACACCTCTTCAGATGACTGAATGTCATTGCACCCATTGCTGATAAAGATTCAGCTGCACACACACAGCTTGGGTAATCACCATAAAGGACACTCTAGAGCAGTCACACATGAGCTTAAGATCCCCGAAGCCAAACATCAACTAGAGGGCTTGAAGCCCAACAGCACTGGACTATTGAACAATGGAACTACATTCTCTGGGGATGAGTTTGAGTGGTGTTTGTGATCCAGAACATCATCCAACATCTGTATCTGACTTCATTAATGTTCCCTAGGCTAAATGCAATCAAATTCTCAATATAATGTTCCAACATCTACTGCTTTGTCAGAAAAGAAAAAAATCCCCCATTATACCATTGATTTCAGAAGAAATGCTGGATGAGCAGGTGTCTACAAACTTATGGACATTCTGATATGAAATATAGACAGTCAGAGGCACCATGTTTCACATCTGTCTTAGATCATTAATTCATTAGTTAATAGAGCTGCTTGCGTTTGACACGTGAGGGAATATTGGAAGCATGGATTAAAAGCATGGTTAAAAGATCCACTTACCGTAATCAGCGATCATACTGACTGTGAATATGTGATTTCACTGCTCATAAGTGTTAAAGGACAACTTTATAAAAGCCCACCTAAAGCACAGACAAGACTTCAAACTGTTTAAGAAGACAACAGGAGCACAACAAACTCTACATATACTGGAGGAAAGGACAAATATGGCTTGCTCATTAGGTGCTCGGACCCAGATTCTGTCTGCTTTGTGTAATCATCAGCTGCAAAATTGACTTCACTTCACAGTTTGCAGAATGTTTCAAACCCAGAGACAGCCTTGAGCTTTCTCTTCACCAGGGGCATCAATAGAGATCTAAGAATAGGCAGGTTAAGTTATTTTGTCTCCCAGGGTCAAAAATTGGGTTTAATGATCATTTTTGATCAATCAAGTTGTGGAGGATATCCTCCTTAAAACAGGCCTAGTGATGCCCTGACTCGTCACAGCATGACAGTCCACGTTTACTTATTTTTCCTTTTTCCTTCAAGCATATGCACACGCACACACACACACAAGGCTGCAAACTGGTGCGCTTCAATGCCCAGCCTCCATCATTACACTGCTGCATTATGAACAGTGCCTTTGATGTAGAGGACATCTGCAGTGTGCTGCAGTGCATGCCCTGTCATACTGCGCCCCCTTGTGGAAAAGAAAATAACGGCAACTTCAGCAAGGACATAGTGTTCAGAAGAGAGCTCCACACACACACACACACTGATCAAAGGGTAAGAATGGCCAAATCTAAAACTCCTATTCTGATTCTGAATGAGCAGTGTCAAATAAACCTACTAAACAAAGAGGGCGTGCTAAAAAATAGAACTTTTATTTGCATTTTGTTACATTTCAAGACAGCATGCCAGTGACATCAGGCAAGGATATACAATATCATTCAAAAGTTTGGAACCATAATTTATTATAAACTAGATAATGAAGGCTACTTTTAGTATTTTAAGCAAGAACAACTAAAATATCTTGCATGATATTTATTCACTTTAAATTGAATTGAATTGTTTACTAAAATTATCCAGCTTGAGATCTCATCACTTTTGATCATCTTAATATAAATTGTAATTGTAACTTATAGCATTTTCATTCACCTTTGTTAGGCCTCGAACACACGCACAGACATAAAAAAAACAACACACACACATACTCAGGAACTGTTTTTAAAAAATCTCTGTCCACATAAAAAATTCAAAAAACATGCTGTCATGAGCATGCCAAACGAACAGGGATATAATCCTAACCATAAAGTGTTGTTGACCAGTCAGAGGTCTGAAATAAAGTTGCCAGTTCCACCTATACATCACAGATAAACACAGGAGATAACCGTGCACACTCTAACATCAAACAATGAAGATAATGGCACCCACTTTGACTTCTAACAGAGGAGATAACCGCACATGCTCTGATGTCAAACAAAGGAGATAATGGTGCACAATCTGCCGTTACAAGCCAAAAACTCTGTAAACATTCTGTAGGGAATTTTGCAAAACATCCATTTCCAGTGACCTAAAACAGAGCTTGCTTGTGGATGAAAGACCAAAATGCATAGAAAAAGCTGTGTGTGCATGTAGACAGGCCGTAACACATTTAAACTTCCTAAACTGTTTTATACTTGCTGAACAGGATTAGCACATTAGCACCATTTAAAACATTTTATACTGGTTTTATATCATGGAAAACATAGGTTCCAAACTTATGAATGGTAGTTTATAGGTAAATACAAGCAAGAAGATACAGCAGCTACAGTACCCGTAATTGTACTCCTCAATACATGCAACTTTTGATTCCAAAATTACTTTTATTACTCACTCACTCGCTTTATTTCATATTCTCTTACTGTGCAAATGAACCGTAGGCATCTGCAGCTGCACTCACTAGTATATTGCAGGAAGAGCACCATCCACTTCCCAGAGAAGTAACAGGAAACAGCAGGAAGAATGAGACACAGTGACGTTTATTCTAGTGTAGACTGTTCTTAATCGTGGACAAGTGACATTTCCATGCTCTGGCCACAAACACGTTTTTCATAGCAGCTGTTGGTGCCTTAAACAAACATTACAGAAAGTTGGAGAAAGAACCATTTTGATAAAATGAGAATTACATTTAGAGCAGTGGTCTTAAAGCCAGTCTTCAGGGCCCCACAGATGGTCCATATTTTTGCTCCAACCTAACTTACCATGCATATAGAAGCTCTGGAAGCCCTGAGGACCAGTCTGAAGTGCACTGATTTAGAATGTTATTAAATTCATATAATGTTTTTGTAAGTGTGTGAATGGACACACTGACAGGGCAGACCAGGTATAGAGCAGCCATGTGAGCATGGTGGAAAAAAATCAGCATTGTTCTGCCTTGTTTTGATCCACTACAACAGAACAAGAGCTGTTCACAGCTTCCATCAATTTGCTTTTATAGGTGATTTTTGCTGATCTGTCTTCAGACTTGTTCATCTACCCAAGGCCACCTCCATGTGCTTCAGGTCCTACCTAGCTAAAACAGGGGCTGTTGCTCCTTATAGGCATTAAACAATACCACCTTTATAAATTGAGACTCCTTTGGCTCTTTTATTTTGTTTGTTATTGCTATCCATTGTCAACCAGAGGAGGATGGTTTCTACTTCTGAGTCCAAGTTTTCTTTCTCCCACTTAGGAAGTTTTTCCTTGTCAAGGAGTGAGATATATTAGGCAGCAGGTCAGTTCTTGATATGTTGGAAGCAGGAAACAGTTGGCAAGCTAAGAATCTGAGCCAATTTTTACAAGTGCAATATTGTTATGGCTACATGGCTGGGTCAAAGCCTTTCCAAATGAGGCAGGTCTTGTGAAAGTGGTTCAAATGTTCCCAACTGGTAAACTGGTGACAGGGTCATGGGTGCCCAAGGCTCACTGAAAGTAGTGAAGGCTAGCCTATTTTGCCAAATCCCACAGAAGAGCTACTATAACACAAACTACTGAAAGAGTAAATGCTGTCAGAATGGTGTTCAAACACTGCGAGTGCATCGCAGCCCTCTGTGTATGGAGTTGTGTAGCTGCAGAGCAGTGTCCAGTCTGATCCCTAACTACTGCCATCTACCATGAGCATGTAAACATCAGATATGGACCATGTAGCAATGGAAGAAAGTGGCATGTACTGATAAATTATGCCTTTTACATCGTGTGGATGGCCTGGTGTGTGTGCATTGCTTTGCTGGGTAAGAAATGGCATCTGGATGGACTATGGGAAGAAGGCGAGCCAGTGGAGGCAGTGCGATGCTTTGGGCAATATTATGCTGGGAACCCTAGGGTCCTGGCATTCATGTAAATGTTAATTTGAACCACCTACCTAAACACTGCTGCAAAGCAAGTACATCTTTTCATGGCAACAGTATACCATAATGGCAGTGGCCTCTTTGAGCAGGACAATGCCTACTTACCGCACTGGAAAAATAGTTCAGCAATGGTTTAAGGAAGATGTTTTAATGCTACGACTGATCAGGGTTAGACAGAACATTTTGGATATTCTGTGAAAATTCATGTTGGTCATATACTGCGTAGTGCTTACAGTTTCTGAGCCCAATCTGTACACAAACAGTATGTAGTAGACAAACATATGTCTCTAACATATGGTCATATGTCATATTGTGGATGTTTTTTTTCTTTCTAGGTATCAGCACTGACTCCTGTTTCTGGCAGTATCTTAGCTCAGGAATACTACCTATATACCTAAATATAGTACCAATGGATGCTGTGTAAGAGCGTATGCCAAACACTGGAGAAGCACTGTGGGAAAAGCGTACATGAAATCAAGCCAAATATCCACATATGACCCAGATTAGCAACATATTCTAATGCAAGGTGTAAACAAGCTTGTTTGTGTAAAAGTTTAAACATGAAATGCAAAACGTTGTAAAAACTCCATCCTGAATTTATTAGAATGGGATGTTCTTTAAAGCTTGTCCAACCTCACAACAATGGCTACCAAAAAAAAAACTAATTTGTGGGCGTAGCAAGGATAGGTCATTTTTAAGATGGTCCATAAAGAGACTATTCATGCAGACGAGAGATGAGGAGCTCCACAAGAGACGAGGGGATTTGGAGAATGGGAAAGAGTGGAGGTGTCCTAGGCTGGGCTGGAGCTCTGCTTTCCTCTCTGGCCTGCAGGACGCTATCTCGAAGGACTGCTGCTTCCAGAGGGTGGGCAACAGAACTGGTGAAGACCATTATCTTCCCTATCAGAAAAGGCAAATCGACAGAGAACATGCATGGCACTTCACTGTGACACACTCGCTTGCATGCACATTCACCAGATCTGGTGTGGAGTTTCTGTGAATCTTTATCATGTAGTCAAAAAGCAAATCTAGTTTATAAGAAACTGTATAAAACGTTTTATCTTTTTTCATGGATTATAAAAAAAAAAAGTGAAAATTCTGAGATAGGAGAGGACAGCTGTGGTTTGTAATTCCAGTTTCATGACATAAGGATGGTCAGCCGGGCATATGGGAGAATGATGCATGGCTTGAAGTTGTGAATTTTTTCGATAACTATATCTCATTAAAGTTCTTTTACTAAAGCTCATACTAGAACACATCATTTTAACAACTTACAGGGGTCAATTGCTAAACAAGCTTGTTCCAGAGGCTTCCACAGGAACCCCTTTATATCGTAAAAAGTCTTCCCTTGCCCTTCTTCACTTCTTAGGGAGCAGAAGAGATCAGGCAAAGAAAGAATGACTAGAAGATCTTCTATCCATCACACCGTAGCCACAGGGAACGCCACGTTAATGAAACATGAGTCGATTAATGTACAGCCAGCCTTCAGAGATGAACAAGTGAACACTTTAATCACCACTCCATTAGGACTTGACTGTGTGATCAAACAGAGCGACTGAAGATTCATCAGTCTCTGTGTAGCAATTTAGGTGACCAAGCACCAAAAGTGCAAAATGAACAAGTTAGATGGTAGTAAGAGGGCAAGGGTGGCAAACTAAACTAACACTCTTTTTCACTTTGTGAAAAACTTTCGCTTTCACTTGGTATGGTATCAAACACCTTATGACATTTCAGAAAGCAGATTTGTGAGGCAAGCAATTTCTGCCAGTATAATTATCTGCGTATGTCTAATGAATATATTTGCAGTAAAATCAAGTAAATAAAATGAATGTATACTTAAGCAGCACATAGTTCATGCTCTAGGATACATGAAAAACAAGTATTTCCACTGATGAAAGAACATTTAATTTAATGCATTAAAAAAACAGAAAACATTTAATGAAAATGCAAAATGGGAAAACAAATATGGAAATGCAATTTCATAATCCAGTATGCATGCATTCATAGTAGCAACAGACCAATGAAGTCACTTGTCATTCTGTAGTCGACATGTGCACTGACTGAACAGCATTATTAAAAATCCTCTGAATCACGTCCTGTGGTAATTCTGTGGTTTTGTACTCAGTGTCACTGTAAACTACTATAAAGATGATATTAACATTATATTTGGGCCGCAATACGATATTATTGCCATTCTTTAACTTAAAAGCAGATAGTGTGTTATGTATAGATCTCTGCTAGTTGACATCATGCACTCTGAAAAATCTAAATGGCACCACATAAGAAAATATAGTCCTGTTAATGTAAACTTGACAGATTAGTTTTATATACTAGAACATGGTGGATAGCTGCTGTGTACCAGAACAAACAGGGCCAAGCAAAAGGGAGAGTGTTTCATCGGATTTCAAAAAGATCCTGAAAGATTAAACACTGCCAAAAAATATGCTAGAAGAAAAACTGAGTGATAGTAGTGACCACTTCATAACAGGTACTGAATATAGTTCTTACTGTTTAATACTTCCTAAAATTAATATTAAATTAAATTAACCAGCTTTTATTAAAGTTTCTGACAGTTGTATTATTCCAAAAGGCAAATTCCACCTAAGTATTGGATGTGTGACATATTTAGTCAGTGAACTATTATATTATAATATTATATCTGGAGGTTTCTGCAGTTTGGTTATACTGTAGATTAGCTAACACTACATCCAATTTGGCACATTGACTACATTTCACTGCCAGTTGCTTAGACTAATGTTAATTGTAGCCACATCCCAAACAACACACTCCTATACTTCACACACTAAATTACTGACTGCATTTCTAACTGACTGCATTACTCATTTTTGTTGTGCTATTGTACTTAATATGAATGTTGACCATTACGGCTGTTTCAATACTCTTTAAAAGCACCCAGTGGAATTATAAGGGTCAGTAATGTTTAAACTATCAAGTTTTGTGATATTGCAATAAATGTCTATTGAATTAAAGTGTGTGACAAACTCCCAAAGGTTAGAAATGTCCTATGGCTCCATTAATTCTTACTCACACTTTTCCTGTCAGCATGGCTGTTAAAACAAAAAAGAAGTAACTTGATGCCCGGAACTTTATAGGAGTCTCTGCAGCCGCCTTGACAACTCTGACTTCCTTTCAAATTTCCACTGTAATGCAAGAGAAAAACGAGGTCTTGCACCATCTTGTGCAATGTTATCAGCATACACATACGTAACCAAATAAAATTGTATTAAATAAATATTTAAATATATAAAATATATGTACCAGCATAATATTGTGCCAAAAAATATTATGAAACTACATTTACACCACATAGACTGTGAATGTCCCCCAAATGATCCTCTGAATTATGAGGTCATTAAGCACTAAAAATATGAATAATGCTACATACATGCTACAAGCAAACCAACACTCCTATACATTGAAATGACTTTGCATTCTCAAACTGCAGAATATTACTACCAAAGAAACTTAACTGCCAGAGCTTGTCTGAGGGTATTCTGGTGAGATCTTTTTATGTCAACACAGTGTGCATTAGTGTTACCTTGCACAAAGCAATATTCACTCCTTGATTAGAAATCAAGGGATGCAGTAAAACTTTGGAATGTACAGCAAAAAATTTAGTGTTTGGAACATTTCTGATTTTGGAAAACTGTTGATTGATTTTTGTCATACAAAAAAGCAGCTCCCACATGGAACTCAGGACTACAGAATGACAGGATTTCAGAGGTTTCATTCTAATGTAAATAACAGAAATGTTGTTGACACATGCACACAAGGAAAAAGTTATATTCTGCACAAAAATTATAATGGGAGAAAAGTATTCAAAGTTATACTCAAAGATTTAATGTGTGACTTTTATGAACCACGAAACTGGAACAGCAACACAAAATAAAGGCGTACTGATTGGAATTATTTTCTAAGAATACCTGTAAATTCCCTAAAAAGTATTCATTTTATGTGTGTGTGTATATATACATGTATATATTATTGGCAGTTAGCCATGTTAGCATTACTCATCCTTTTTTAAAAAGAGTCTAAGATCATACAGAGTACTGAGAGGGATGTTGGATGTTTCCCTGCACCAGGAAGGCACGGGATCAGACTAGAGGGCCTCTTACCTGCACTCTTTGAGAGGGGCAGGCACAGCTAGCTGCTTATTGTACAACGGAGCAGGGCAGCAATACTGGTGCATAGTATCTACAGACCTATGACACAAGGAGAAACATACAGTCAGAAATCCAGCGGCAACAGGGCGAACGTCTGTTCATGGACCTAAACAAGCCTGACTGGAGATGGAAGACATGTATGGTCTAGAATATTCTCTCAACGTCAGTTAGGTATGTCCAGCATCATGCTGAAGGGCGCAAATGTGGAAATGGCATTCGAGGGTCACTGATGAAATCAATGAGACAAGAGGCTAGTGATGGCATCTGACGATAACAAAAGAGTCATCTGGCAAGGGGCAAGAGGAAGGTCGATGAATTTGCGATTGGCAAGAAAATGATCAAATGTTCAGCCTCCTAGTGGCACTGGACGTTATCACTGTGACGCTAGAGAAATTTAGCTTAACGCTTGTGATAGGGGAATTGCAGATGGTTAATATAGAGAGAAACGAGAAGTTTAGTTGTCATGGGTTCGGAGAAAACAGTTAATCGATTTATTTCTCCCTGAGCTCATAGTTCTGTATGTCACAGTTCCTGTTAAACCAACAACCCTGCACCAGTGTGCTGCAGGCCTGCTCGCACCTAGCACCCACAATAACCAGTAGGACATTACTACAAACCCCTCTGTTAGCAAAATGACCAAAATGCACACCCCTTGTTGACCTGCCCGCACACAGTGTGTGTTGGATGGTGGCGTATGAGCAGCAGGGGCGCACCCCTTGAGCCAGCTTTCCCCTTACAAAATAATAAATCACCTACCGCCTATAAAACTCCATGGATACATGTCCCCATCATCATTCACCTCCCCATATGTATTTTCATCTTTATTATAAAACTGTAACAGAGGTCGATTTTCAGAAGCATTTAGCACATGCTGAAATCCCTCAATAAGAGAAAGTGAGGTGTACTTAGAATTTAACTCAGTTAGCATGTGCTTATTCTTTATCCAACCTCTGCTCGCTTTGTTCCATATCGTGGAGAATGCAGATGATTGTATAGAGAGCGGACAAGGCCTTTAACCCGAGGCTCATGGTCACAGTCACCTTGAGAGGGTCATATGATATTCCAGCCCTGAAACATTCCGTCCTCTGAGATGGACACTAGCTCTCTCTGCCACTGTTTTTAGACACAAAGTGGTGCATACGCTCAGCAGAAAACAGATGGCCATTTTTTCATTATTATACAACAGGAGGTGTGTGGCCAAAAATGTTTTTAAGTACAAATGCAAGGGAGGAAGGGATTTTAAAAAATGCCCAGGATTCAGTATCAGACAAATGTTTCCTATAACAAAGTGATGGCAGCTGGTTTTCAGAGCAGGGTAATGACAGATACAGCATAATATCATAGGCATATAACAGCTATTAGGCCATGCACTATATGATTTCTATCATAATGGGCTAATATGAGGCTTATTGCACATATAGGCTAGTTTAATATGCATAAAGAGAGATGGCACTCTCATTTGCACGAGAAGAGATTAATAGCACTTGACAAATGCTGCTAAATTCATGAGAAAGTGGTATTTGGTATGAAGCAAATGATGAGGGAAGCATCAGCGGATGATTTCAGGGTGTTGCATCTTACAGCTATGTGTCAATGCAGATTTCACTCCCAGACAGCATGCAAAACCTGTACTGTCAAGAAGAAGCAAATACAGGCCGTGGGTTTAGGCCATTGTGTAACAACGTAGACGACTGTTCTGCTTGGAGGAATGTGAGTCAGACCTGAAGTTAGTGAGACTTTCTAATCTAATCAACTAAAATCAGCTGGAGAGGCACAAACCACATGAACAGCAGAGCAATTAAGTCCAGAATAACCTCAAACACACAGACACACACACACATACTTGTTCTTATACAATTGCATTGTGGGGTCTCGCATGTCCAGCATGTACTATGTAAGTATGTATGCACCTATTATAATAATATAATATATATATCCATAAATATATTTAATGAAAAAGTACTATGCTTACACGGCAGTGGTGGCCTAGTGGTTAGGACATTGCCTTTGGGACCTGAAGGTCGCAGGTTCAAGTCCCAGGCTGGGCACTAATGAGGTAACCCTGAACAAGGTACTGTTCAGCTACACTGCTCACCGGGTGCTGTTGATAGCTGCCCGCTGCTCCATGTGTGCCCGTGTGATGGGTTAAATGCAGAAGTCACATTTCGTTGTTGTGCATCAGTGTGTTCACAATATAGTCACTTTCACTTCACTCACACGTATGTATACACA
>JBBPDA010000132.1:31813548-31825811 GCA_037974385.1 Arnoldichthys spilopterus
GTAGTGAATCAGCCCTAAGTTGGTTCCTATATCTATTCTGGTGAAAATTCACTAATTTGAGCTAATATTTCCTACATGTATGGCGAGTTGGCTACTAGGAGGGTCAGGAACCTAAATTATTATCTCTCATTGGTCAAGTGGCACCATATAGTGAGTAACACCTAGTGAATATGGGCAGTGGCGGCCTAGTGCTTTTAGGAACTTTAATGTGATCGGAGGATCAGCCCAGGTACCACTGAGCAAGGTATCGTCCCACTACACTGCTCCCTGGGTACTGCCAATAGCTGCCCGCTGCTCCAAGTGTGGATGGGTCACATTTCATTGTGGTGCACTTTGTGTGACGGCGTGTGTTCACAATGACAAAGTCTCTTTCACCTTTCATCGTTAATGCAAAAAAAATCTACCACATGACCACATACCACATTTGCTTATAAATCTGATCCGGCTTGCTTAACAAAAACCTTTCCAATACAATCAATAACCAATAATTAATGTAATCAATAGTGACCATCCTTGTTTTGCAATGGCCTTAGTAATGTCCTGGTGCAAATCACTGATGCACTTGATTAACCTGCTTTGCTCCAGCTGTGTTCATGCACATTTGTTTATAGCTTTCTTAAAAAACCTAAACACTTGAATTTGTTTTGCTGTTGTCATTAGTTGGCACTAGCAACCAGTGAGATGATGAATCATGAAGAGGAGCCTGCGGTTACACACAGCCGTCCCACTGCTTCCTCCTCAGCTATAAAGGAAATGAAACTGTGCCTCTGAACTAACGTATTAGAACCAAATGGTGGCTGATGCTGGAGGTGTATCTGAAATGGCTGCCAGATTAAAAGTCCTGGAGAAGTACCAACATACCCCATGGATAACTGCTGCTGCTTCCAGGTGAGACGACTGGTAGCCCATGGCGGTAACAGTGATGGCTGCCATCCCGGACTGATGATGAACCAGCACTGTCTGACGACCTACAGAGAAAAAAGAAAAGTCTTTGGCTAAGCTTAAAGTAAACAATGTTCAAGAATATCTACAATTACATTCATGGAACATTTACGCAAACTTGGGGAGTAGATCTACACAACCAAGAATATTGTTCTTGTAGGAAATGCTTAAACAAACAAAATTTCCAAGAGGAACTATTTTTACCAGTGGTTCTCAAAATCTAGCCCCATGGACCCACTGTCCTGCATAGGTCTAACTTTTTCCCTGTCCCCTCACACCTGATCCAATTCACCAGCTCATTATTAAGCTCTTCATGAGCCGGATCAAGTGTATCAAAAGCAGAGAGCTCCTAGAAACTGCAGGGCAGTCGGTCACCAGGACCAGATTTGGGCACCATTACTTTACAACATAACAGAATAATATAAGTGAAAATTACTATTTGTCATTGTGTACGCACTCAAACGTCACAACGAAATGTGACCTCTGCATTTAACTCATCACACGTGAAGCAGTGGGCAGTGATCAACAGCGCCCAGGGAGCAGTGTCGTGGGACGGTACCTTGCTCAAGGGTACCTCAGTAGTGCCTTCAGGTTCCAAGGGCAATGTCCTAACCACTAAGCCACCACTGCCCAATAAAATATGTTTACAAACGAGATTTTTTTTTCGAGAGCTTTTTTAATGTACTCATTATTATAATTGATTCAAACATTCAGTGCATTGATGCATTTGTAAATCCTTATAGAAAGATATAAATGCAAAGCACTCAAATCTGTAAGCAGTTCCAGACTACAGGATTTGGAACCTATTAGTTCAGAATATGAAAGAGGAGAAAGCTCTAATTACCATGAAGCTTCTTCTGCTTGTTGCTATCCTCAAGCAAGTGCAGCTTCATGGGCTTTGTGGGCTCGATGCTGGCCAGAGCTACTTTTGATGACTCCCAGAACAAGCTCAGTGAGCTGAAGTTGTCATATTTCCTCCCTTGCTGGTCAAAGGCAGCCAGGTCCAGCTCAGGATTACGATAATTAGATACAGGCACCTGTTACGGATCACAAAGCATTGCACAGCCAACAGTTAACATGGAATAATTGACATTTTTATATTTCTTTACTAGAATCAGTACAATACAGTACAGGTTAATGCTGACTTAGTCCAGTCAATCCTCCAGTCATATGCAAAGATCTAAATAGCACGACTGATGTTAAAAAATACGTGTATACCTTCTACAGAGCGCTAGTAGTGTCTGGACATTTTAGTGCACGATTACCACATTTGAAGTTTTATTCAATCCATGTTATACAAACATGTTAAATTAAGTACATACACCGATCAGCCGTAACATTAACACCACCTGCCTAATACTTAGTAGGTCCTCCTCATCCCACCAAAACAACTTTGACTGTGGTACACTGTGTGTTCTTTCTATCAGAGTCAGCATTCACTTGTTAAACCACAGTAGCTTTTCTGTGGGATCAGACCGGAAAAGCTAGCCTACACTTCCCACATGCTTTAGTGAGCCTTGGATGCCCATGACCCTGTTAATTTACTAGTTGTCCTTCTTTAGATCAGTTTTGATGGGTTCGAACCTGCATTCATGAAACACTCAACAAGACGCAATGTTTTGGGGATGCTTTGACTCAGTCATCTAGCCATCAAAATTAGACCTTTGTCAAAGTAGCTCACATCCTCAAGCTCACCACTTTTTCCGTTGCCAGCACATCCATTTCAAAAAGTGACTGTTCACTTGCTACCTAATACATCACACCTCCCCTGGCAGGTGCCACACTAATGAAATAACTAAAAAAGTATTCACTTTCCTTGTCAATGGTGTTAATGTTATGGGTGACTGGTGTAAATGTAAAAAGTATTTCATAACTATTTGTGCATTAAGCTGTGTAGTGTAAAAGTGTATTCTCTGTAGATAATGTGTATTTACTTATACTTTTCAATTTAACAAATCATGCCATTTGGCCAAAGCAACCCATATTTTGTATGGAACAGTATATACAGCACATTAAAAAACACAACAAATGCTGCTGAATAATTGGTTCCTACCACTTGCTTGTTCTGCTGGAGGAGAGGACAGGACAGGTCCAGTTGGGGGCTGGTGTACACTGGGACGAGAGTCAGGCGTGATGGAGGAGCACAAATAAACTTCACCACTGCTGGCTCCACAGCTGGAAACGGGTTGGTAACAGTGGGCTGATTGCCCACAGTCACTGCCAACACCTGGATTTGCAGCCAAGCAATCAGAGCATCAGGGTTAGGCCTTCCTCTTTCCATGCATTTTGAAATCTTGGTGCTTACAACATAACTGCTCGTTGTGAGACTGTTTATTGGTCTTAAAACTGCACAGTTATTCCTTGCCCCCCAATATACCTCATCTGGATCAGAGATCAGTATCAAGAGAATATTTAGTCAGGGCAGTGAGATCCCAGGTTTGGGCATAGGAACCACTAGTCTAGATGTGGCTTACCTGTTCACCCAAGGCTCGGCAGGTGGCTTGCACCAAGTGTCTAAAATAGCTCCGGGACGCTGGGCCAGCAAGGGTCAGTGTGACACTGTTGGGATCCTCGGCAGTCAGGTTTCTGAAGAACTTGGAAGGTTCCAGGACCCATGGCTTTGGGCCACCCTCAAAAAGCATTTCTTTAGAGGAGCCAAGAGTAACCAGAGCGACAGATACAGGGTCCACAGCCTATTACATGTGAGAGGAAATCTTTAGCTAACAGAGTATGTATTAGTGTTAAATGAAAGTTAGTATAATGTGCTTCAAAGTGACTCACTTTGAGTTGAGGGTAGGCAGCGATGGTGATCTTTGCATTTAGGTGAACGTTGCCATGAGTGTAACTGACCAGCACGTTGGTGTAGCCTGGAGCCAAGGCCTGGACTCGCACTCCACTGCAGCGGTCCTGACCTGGAGGCAATCTCCCTGAGATAAACAAACAAACAAATGCATTCATTTAGAAACATCTGCATACTACAGCACTATGATACGCAGTCTATAACATGCTGTTGCAAAAACAGAATCAAATTATGCGCATGCTAATCTATCATCACACGCACTCCCCATCATTGTGAGATTCAGTCCACAATGACGCCACAGCCATTTGAGCCCATTGTTCCAGGACGGCATAATTGGCCTTGCATGACTTGGGCAATGATGGTGTAATGGTTAGTCAGTGCTGGTACAAGCACCACTGAGGTACCAGTGAGAAAGGTAACGTCTCCAAGCACTGCTTCCCAATGACTTCACTTTCACTTGGAGGAAGCAACCTTCAGCTCCAGGCATTGATAAAACAGTGAGATTGGAGGATCCCTAGGTAGCAGGTGGAATTCGACGTGACTAAATTAGGAGGAAAAACTGAGAAAAAAAATCAGCAACGCTCTTACCAACTTTATAGTGTGAGACGGAGAAGAGACCTTGTTAATATCCATTGCCAACTAAGCTTGATATAATTTATTAAATGAAAGCATTGTGAATTTGATTTTGACTCACCCTCCAGCAGCTGAAAGATGCCATGGTTCTCCATCTCGACCTGCAGGTCAAAGTGGGAGCAGTCACTGAGTGTGACTCTCTCTCCTGCCTCCCAGCTCAGCTGGCCAAAGATGCGAAGAGGAAGCTCCAGCCCCAGGCCCACACGCGCCTCCACAGCACATGGACTAAATTCCATCCCAACTGGCTCGATCACATACACCTGCAGCAGCAGAGGACACCGTGTGATTGCCAGATATACAGATTACATGTGGATACACATAAATATATAGCAGAATAGTACAACATGAGCTTTACTTGATTTATAGCTTAGCCAAAGAACTTTAGGCTAAGTACAGTAACAAGATGTTAAAGTTGTTAGTATATATTTTATTATTTTATTTTAAAAGAATCTTGAGGATCTCCACATCTACAAAACATATTTAAGCAAATAAATAATTCGTGGACTAATTGACATCAACTATTCACCTAATCAACTTAACCTAATTTAAGCTTAAACTTACCTTATCAAACACAAGAGAGTTAATATACTTAAACTCACCTTCATCTCGCCATAATGGAGTGGATTGCGCAGGTCATGTGCATAGATGGTGCTAACACCAATATCCCGCACAGTGGTCATCACTCCTTTGACTGTGACTGTGGCGACAGCAGGGTTGGAAGAGGACCAGCTGAAGTTTCCACTGCCTCCAGTCGCCTGCAGTTAAAAAGTGAATTTCATAATCATGGTCCATGGTTCAGGGCAATTAAAAGTGCCAGAAAACAGTGTAAAACATTCTAAATGTCTGTATAACACCAAGGTTGAGCATTGTAATTAAATATGTATTTAAAAATCTAAATCCTGCTCAAACATCAGTTCTATCATAGATCTATCGGAGAACTGTCTGGCTGTGGTTTAATATTATAATTAATTGATTGATTGATTGATGAGGCTCTGTTCAAATTTCCAGACTGTTACGCCGTGCTAAAGCATCAGTCTAATCTCGTGAATATCTAGAACTTGCAACGTCAAACAAAATTCAGGAAAAACTCAGATCTAGAACAATCCCCAGGACATTGGAAGGTGAACAGAAGCGGATATGTTACCTGGAAAATAGAGGGGGCACCTAGACTCACAGTCTGCTTAATTGTGTTGTGAACAAACAAGTTTTTGAAGATTAATTTTAGGGTATTTATATTACAGTGTATTTTGTATATGATAAAAAACTCCCTTTCTTGTGTACATGGCCTGGGATGTAGTGAAGCAAAATTCATGTGAGAGTTTTCCTTTGTAACAAGAGAAAAATGTTGCAGTTAATGGGTTTTGGTAAATGATTCAGAAATGCAGGAGCTGCTTCAGCTGAAAACATTGCACCATGTTTAATGGGATTTTCCTGACCAGTATGAACATGTGCATTCAGGTGGAATACTGAAAAACAGTTTTCCTAAACTGATGCCGATTCGATTAGCATCTCTGACGATTATATGCATCCCTACTAAATACTGTTACAGCTTTAAAGTATACGTTCAACCCCCCACATAAAGCAGCCTTCCATTCTATTGGTTCTGCAGAGACCAATACTGCTATAACAATATACAGTAGATGTACTGTGCAGCTCAAATTACATATATGCATATTTTTATTGTACACACACACACACATACCAGGCATATTATTATGACCACTGACAGGTAAAGTGAATAACATTGACCATCTAGTTATTTCAATACAATGGTACCTGTCGAGGGTGGTATATATTAGGCAGCAAGTGAACAGTCATTTCTTAAAAGTTGATGTGCTAGAAGCAGTAAAAATCTGGGCCTGATCTGTGTGCGTGTTCCATGTTTCTACTACATCTGCGCAATATTACACAATTAAGACCAAAGCCTCTGCCTGTACTTTAATGGCGTATTGGTGGGCTCCAGGCTACATTTGTTCTCTATTCATTTTATCCAACTAAGCTGGAAAATATTGATTCCCTGGATTTCAAGGGAGTGTCAATACTTTGAGACAATTTACCTTTATAGTGTACTGGTAGGCTCCTTCTTTAGGTTGCCACGGAAACGTAAGGATAGAGGGGGTAAGGATTATCGGGTTATAAATTTCAACATCCTGCTCGTTCTGCACTGGAACGGGAAGCAAATGAATGACTCCGCCCTGAGAAATCAGATTAGACCACAAGATGAATCTCAGCGGGGATTACCCACAAAACATGTTATCTGCATCTGTGCTTGCTCGGTTCTGCTGAGAGACAACATACCTGGTCAACAATAGACTTCAGGGTGCCATCAATGATGGCCTGGCCATGTTTCAGAGCTTTCACACGATGGTAAGAGCCATTTAGGGAGGACTCCAAAACCTTGAAGTACTCCTTGGGGAAGCTGGTTTCTATCCGTATGTTCTGTCAGGAAACCACAGCATGTATAGGCTGATGTACACCATAGATTTGCCACAATGACCATTTTAATACATATTAAGTAAGCTTGAAAAAAGCACTTTCATAGGATTTTGCAGTGGCTCTTGTCTTTCAGTATGTCCATATAGATATACTGCAGCTAACCCACAAATAAAATACGGAAATATTAAGGAAATAGGTTTGACAGTTTAGTTAGCGTTCTTAAAAATGTGCCATTACGGTTCCACTGTAAACTTACATCAGAAAGATGAATCTTGTTACTTGACTTGTCAAACACTTCAATGAAGATGTCATAGATTCTTTTAGTCTCCAGAATCCAGCGGTCTCCAGGATTAATCTTAAATACTAATAAACAAAGAAAGACATATTTATTGTAAACCTGTCAACACCCAATACATGTAATAATACATACTGTACATTCACTCAATAACTGTGTGATTCCTAAAGGATATGCTTGAAAATTACAGGTGGGAAATAAGGCCCCTCATTATATCATATTTGAACCAGAATATCATTTTGCTGTATAAACTATGCCAATTGCATCCCTAATGCCAATGAATATACTGGAAATCATTACTTCTGAATACAAATGATGAACAAAGAAAAAACTTGCTATATTTTCTCCAGTACTGTGACTTTTTCTACCTCCCCTACTTAAAACATTCTGATAAAACAAAGGCAAAAAACACAAACCCAAGTATCCAGGTTCCACCACATATATTGTGCTGTTTGGCAGTCGAGAAGCACCCTGCATACCAAGACCTGATTGTTTACAATTAAGGAAAGTTCATTTTTGTTGCATGACCTCAAACATTTTTTTGAAAGGAAATCTCATTCTGTCATTCATTCGGATTTGTTCAACTACACGAACTCATGAAGAAGCTGCTATTCCTTCTACTCCTCCTAGGCTACACACTCCCTTGTCTGTTCTTAATCACAAATCCCTCTTATCTCAACTGTTTCCCCTCTTTATTGACTAGATTAAATCTTAAAAATACACAAATTGTTGCATCAGCCTCAAATAAAAGAAAAATCACATTTTTCTTCTCTTTGGCACTTCTGTCTAAACAATTCTCAAACTGTGATTAATGAGAAGAAATCCATTCAAGAAGCACTGCCAAACATTTCAAACTGAATAGCAGGCCTTCAGAAAAGGACTGACTTTTGTGAAATCTAATAAAGCAATAAGCCACAAAAAAGTGATCTCATCATGGTCAAGCTGACCTGTAATAAACTCACGGCCAAAAAAGACGGACAACATGTGAGCAGTGGGGGTCTAGTGCTCAGGACCTTGCCCTTGTGAACAAAAGGTCACAGGGAAAAGTTCTGGCCTGGACCCCACTGAAGAACCCTTGAGCAAGGTACTATCCCACTACACTGCTCCCCCGGGTGCTGTTAATGGCTGCCCGCTGCTCCATGTGTGCACGTGTGATGGGTTAAATACAGATTTCACTGTGGTGCACTTTGTGTGAATGTTGTGAATGACAAGTCATTTTCACTTAAAATATGCTTAAATATACAATACATACTTGTTATTCTTATTAATAATCAGGAGGCAACAGGCAGGGAAAATGTGGGTGGGGTGAGTGGGTAAACAGTGCTTTCCCCTCCCATATCCACGGCTGAAATGTCCTTAACCCCCAAGATGCCCCTGGGGCACAGTAATGTCCTGGACATTAGGAGGAAGCCAGAATTTCAGAACTATACAGGCAGTGGGTGCCATCTGAGATGAATCCTGGCTTTAACGCTAATTAAAGGGCATTTGAATCTATATTCTATAGTTTTCTTGAGTCATGAAATATAAAGAACTTCATTGAAAGCCTATGACAGCAATAGAGAAGTCGTTTAACATGAGTGACTAGGTGAACAGTTTTGTCAATGTTTTGCAACGCTGACTGAAACTTTTTTTTCCCAACAAAGGATACTCTTGTGATCCAGCACAATATTGGTGTGACCCTGCTGAAGAGCCAACACAGTGGAGGTGCTCTGGTCTAGCTCTGCTACAGCAGAATCTGGGTTTCCTCCAGCAGCAACTACACGGTTCTTCAGATGGAGTTCATACTGATCACAGGGCATGGCCAGCTCTGAAAAAAACAAATGACCATAAACGAAACACTTTAATAAACAAAATGTTTCCAAAAAATTGTTTTTAAAGCAATGACTTCATCTTAAGTTTTGCAATTTATAAAACAGAAAAAAGTACAGAAATGTTTTGCCATGCTTTAGATAATGACAGCATGTCAGAGACCATATATATATATATATATATCTGGCAAGTCAATATGAGATTATGGTTTGAGGAGAGTGTATGATGTATGATGATGTAGGCATATGAGTTTTACGGTCACAAACTACTGGCTACAAGCTACATTAGCCTCACAGTTCCAGGGCAAACCTAAAAAAAGCAGACCACAAGTACGTCTTGGTTGATTTGTTTACATAGTTAATGGTAAATTATGTACAACTAATTTTTATCCAGCCCATTGCAACTGAAAGTATACATTTTACTAACATCTATGGGTCAAACCGAAGAGCATACCTGTGATCTTTCCTTGGCGAATTTTCTGGACCTTGTATTTGATGGAGGTGCCGGCGAGCAGGTAAATGTCATAAGCTGGGCTCAGGAGGATGTTTTCAAGAATAAGCAATCTCACTTCAGCAGCTCCAACACTCTTTTAAAAACATGGGAATGAATGCATTTTATGAGTGCCAACATTTTTTTGCTTCTTTTAACTGAAACTGTTATGAAAAAAGGCTGACATGCATCACAAAACATCTGGTTTTCAAACTCTTATACGTTCCTAATTAAAATATAGAAAATTGAAATTAAATGTCTGAATTAAAGCTTCCTTTCTAGAGTGAGCATGCTCGGATATAGATTAGAAAAGCGTTCTCAAAAAAACAGCAGTTAAATCACAGCAGTTTAACCCACTGGTACAATCTATTGTGTTCCACCCACTAGTAACAATTTTATTCATAATTATTATTTCAGTCATAATTGCTTCATGCTGCGGCTAGCCATCAACATTCATTTTCTACTTTATCACGAACGAAAAATAGAAAATTTGGTGGCTTCGAAAATAAATTTGAAGGATGCATGAGAATATAACTGGCATATATTTACTTAAAAAATTAGACAGCTGTTTAGAGTTGACTGATATCTCAAACCAATATTTGCGGATGCATTTACTATTCTCTGGGAGAGCTCAATGTTTAGGTGATGCTGTGTTGAAATGCTTTGATCTAAAATGCTACATTTCTGCAAATGTTTATGTACTGGCATCAGCAGATGCATATATGAAAAATAAATATTGTTATAAGCTCAAATCCGACATTGTTACAGCCATAATTTGCACTGCAGCCTGCTTTGAATGATCAATATTAAAACATGCTTAACACATCGGGGCATCAGATCTGTAGTATAAAAGTAACAGAACACTTCAGGTTGTACAGCTGTAATGAACATTCCCTCATGTTCTACTGCTTACGAGGGAAATATTATAAAAGAATAAAATAACTACACATTAGAGCAGAACATTGTTGCCCACTACCTGGTATTAAACCAAAGTCAAATTAGTAACATTCTTTTATATTTATTTAAGAATTATAATAAAGGATATAGATAAGGATGTGGATTTTGTCTTTACAGAGCAGCCGGTTTAGCTTCATCCTTTAGCTTCAGTGAAGCGTGCAAAGAGCCAATATCAAGCAAGACCAGCTATTTATAGTAACTCAGTCTACTGGGAGAAGAGCCCAGAGCTGAGCTTTTGGAAAGGGGGAAAAAAGTTTTAATTTCTGTCTCTCTCCCTCTGACTCACCCTTGTTTTAGCCATTGAAAAATTCAAGGCATCAAAAATTTAGGAAGGACCTCAGCAGAAAAAGAATCACCACAGTAAGGACAGACAGCAAAAAAGAGAAAGAGACGCACTGTGTAAAGAGCCTCCTGGATTTTGGCTTTCAATTTTGCATGGCCGGTTTTGATTCCTGATACCAAGATGATATCCCCTTGCTTTCCCACTCTCTCCATCTCCGAGATGTAACTTGGTGGAGTGTAGGTTGACTCTGAGAATTTGAGGACTCTGGCGGGGAAAAAAACAGCACATTTTTAGTATAGGTGCACAAAACATCCACTGCAATGAAGGACATCACCATCTACAATAGTGTGCAGAGCATACGCTGAACTTCGTCTTTGCAGTTGTATACTGTGTACTCCACCAATGGCTAATCATGTGGGCATTTTCACACTTTTCCCAAATACGAGAGTCAACATCCAAAGCTCATTTGCTCATTTTTCCTTTTTTGAAAAATAGTGCATAAGTTCATCTTTTTTTTTTTTACTGGTTTTGACAGTAAATCTACATCAATTGACAATAAGCTTATATTTCTATGTCACAGATCTGCAGTTATCAGTTTTGTGGCATGTTCTCAATCATGAGCTGTTCTTACACAGGAAATTTCTCTCACCATGTGGGACAACATTTTGCGATACACTCAGTTCTTAGTGCAAAAACACACATCTCAGGTCATCCCACATGGCTCACACCTTCCTATGTAGTTTGCAGGTCATACATAACACATTTCACAAATCCGAACATCACTGTTTGATTCGCATCCTCTTAACAAAACGCAATAATAAAAGTATGAGCATTTTGTCAGTTGCTGTCCATTTAATGCATATGCACTGCTTTCCATTATCGTCCCGGCCACTGCAAAAAACTTTTTTTAACAAACAATGGTATTTTACATGCAGCATCAGAAGTGGAAAGCTTTCATGGGGTTTGATGGAAATGAACCCCAGACCACCATATTGAGAATAAGCAGGGAAGAGATTTCTGGACAAAACATGCAGAGATGCTGCACAAAGACTTAGAAATGAACACACAAATGTAAATGTAATATTAAAGTGTTGGACCGGCAAACTGTGGTGAAAAAAAAAACTCTTTCTGTACCGTAGTGAGTTGTAGGAATCAGGGTAAGACGCTGTCTCTGTCCCCTTCACCAGGCTCCAGTCAAACACAAGTCCAGCTAATGTACTGAATGTGTTTCCTGCACAAACAGAGAACATTAAAACTAAACGTTAATATTCACCAGTGTTCCTTTTACACAACAATTCACCAAGACGTTGTAAAGCACTGAACTAAAGGTGACAAATCTGCGGGATCAAGATCTTTTAGCATTGTTGCCCCACGTTCTTTGGAATTCCCTTTCACAAGATATTTATACCACTAGTGCAGTCTCGACTTTTTAATCCAGACTTAAAACACATTTTTTAAAACCTGCATATTCCCTATAATAGCCTTGACTCTGTTGTACAATGAAAATTTAACATTCGCAATCCATCTGAAGTGAAGTGAAGAGAAAGTGACTATTTGTCATTGTGAACACACTCAAGCACCACAACGAAATGCAACCTCTGCATTTAACCCACCACACG
>JBBPDA010000132.1:31836670-31867669 GCA_037974385.1 Arnoldichthys spilopterus
GGTTTCAAGGCTGTCTCTGTGCAACTCTGAGCTTCAGCTCCCTCCATAGGTTTTCTATTGGATTAAGGTCTGGAGACCGACTAGGACACTTCATGACCTTACTGTGCTTCTTCTTGAGCCACTCTTTTGTTGCCTTTGCTATATGTTTTGGGTCATTGTCGTGCTGGAACACCCATCCATGACCCATTTTTTTTGAGTTTCCTGGCAGAGGGAAGGAGATTGTCACTCAGGATTTTACGATACATGGCTCCGTCCATTTTCCCGTTGCGAGCACTGCAGGATTTTAATTCATTGTAGTGTGATGTTTCCAATGGTTTTCTTAGTGACTGTGGTACCAGCTAATTTGAGGTCATTAACTAGCTCCTCATCATTGACACCCCATGAGGTGAGATCTTCCGTGGAGCCCCAGACCGAGGTCAATTGATGGTCATTTTGTGCTCCTTCCATTTTCGAACAGTTGCACCAACAGTTGTCACCTGCTCTCCCAGCTTCTTGCTAATGGTTTTGTAGCCCATTCCAGCCTTGTGCAGGTCTACAATTTTGGACAGCTCTTCGGTCTTTCCCATGTTGGAGAGTTTGGGGTCTGCTTCTCCGGACAGGTGTCTTTTATACAGGTGACTAGTTAAGACAGGTGTCTTTAATAAGGGTGACTAATTGAGTAGGAGTGTCTAATCACTCTGTGGGAGCCAAAACTATTAATGGTTGGTAGGGATTTAAATACTTATTTCACTCAATGAAATGCAAATCAGTTTCTGTAAATCTTTTGCAAATCTTTTATTTAAAGTAATTTTTTTTATTTTTCTTTTGATGTGCTATCTGTCACTGTTAAATAAACCTACCATTAAAATGTTACTGTTCTGAGACTTTTCATTTTTTTGTCATTGGACAAACTTACAAAATCCGCGAGGGGTCAAATAATTAATTCCTCCACTGTATAATCCTGAGTTACTCTGAATAAAAATCTCTGTCTAATGCATTAATATGCCATATAGTGTCAAACACCAGATACATTTATTTGAGATTTCTCAACAGTGCAACTCACTGTGCTTTGAGACAAGTCTGTGAATGTTCAGGCAATATGTTTTTACTAAATTTATTTGTGATGTATAAGCTACATTAGTCTCGTAGCTCCAGTGAAAAACTGTTTTCAGATATTGATATATAATATTGATGATAAAAAAAAACAATAAATCTGAAAAAAAAATTTTAGTGCTTTTTTTTTCGTAGAACACTGCACACTCCTTAAAAATATGGTTTAGCACAAACCTTAAGTGAGGGAGCACTAAACAATTCAGATGTCTGGTTCCTATCACTGCTGTCAGCAATTCTGACTCTAGAGTTTCTCTACTATGGCAAATTTTACATCAGACCCCGCTAAATGATTTTCTTTACATGCTAACCATTTACTTATGCAGAGATATAAAAATGTGAATTTCTCTTTAAAGCAGAAAAAAAAACGTCCAGAAGGACATAATAGTGCTTGTGTTATCGTGCAGATGTGAATGAATGCCTGAATAACCCCTGCAGTCAGGAGTGTGCCAACATCTATGGGTCTTTCCAGTGCTACTGCAGAACAGGGTACTACCTACGAGAGGATGGCCTCATCTGTGAAGGTAGATATTGATTTTCTATGACGATTCTGATTGTTATGGAATTGTACCTTGTACCTTCACCAACTGACCACTTGATCAGAAACCTTTTGACTCCACCTTGGTGGTGACTGTAGCCAATTGAATGATAAATACTTTATGTTAACCATACTCTAGCCCTTCATATGTGGTCAGTTTCTGGCCATAGAGCTGCTATTGGCTGAATATTTTTTGCTGGCCAACCTAGCAATGACACTGCCCCCAGCAATAACATTGTCAGTGTTGCTGGTGGATTGTGGTCCACCATGTGGTCAAAAACTGGCCAATGACGAATAGGGTGTTGGGACTGAAAATTATACAACACCTGATGAGGTGCACTCTGTTACTGTACAGCTGTTTAGTAAAGCTGTAACCTTGGTGTTTCTAATAAAGTTAGTGTTAGTACAAGAGAGGTGTTTCTAATAAACTTGCCAGTGAGAAAAGGTACAAAGGAGGTGTTTCTGATTCTTGTTTTTTGCAGATATTGATGAGTGCTCTCAGAGTGTTGGCAATCTGTGTGCCTTCAAATGTGTGAATGTCCTGGGCAGCTACCAGTGTGCCTGTCCTGAACATGGCTACAGCATGTCTCCTAACGGACGCTCCTGCAGGGGTGAGTGATAATATATGCTCTGTGGTGTACCAGAAGCCCAAATATTGAGCAGCACAAAAAGTTAAAGATTTGATAAGTGTGTAGGTGAAATGGTTGTGTTTGCTGTGTTTCAGATATAGATGAGTGTGGGCTCGGCGCTCATAACTGCACTGTAGAGGAAACCTGCTATAACATCCATGGAGGATTCCGCTGCCTGTCCTTCAGCTGCCCAACAAACTACCGCAGAGTCTCTGACACGTAGGCTACACATCACATCTTTCACCAAGTTTCATCAACTTTCTTGAAAGAACAGTGAGATGTAAACAAATTAATTTTGAGTGGATATGATGTAAAATGTTTTATTGTAGAGAAACATGCAGACTCTGATTTCTGTACAGTGATTGTGAATGGAACCAGGGTTAATAACGTCTATTGCCAGTTCATTTTCAGGGCCTTTCCCACCAAATCTTTTATTTTTTTACATCTCACCCATTTATACTGTATATATATATATGTGTGTGTGTGTGTGTGTGTGTGTGTGTGTGTGTGTGTGTGTGTGTGTATGTGTGTGTGTGTGTTGTAACTTTTGTAGCAAGTTTTTTTATCTCCAATTTTAAATATATTTTATATTTACTTGATATTTTTTGTCATTTTGTCATTTTGTCAAAATGGCATAATAAATGGACCAATACATATTTTTCATAGTTGCTTGGAAAAAAAGGATAAAATAATGTCTTGCCCTATAAAGCAATCAGCCTGGGTTCAATCCCCAGGTTTGGCCACGGGTGCCTTTCTGTGAGAGTTTGCAAGCTCTCCCCATGTTTGCATGGGTTTCCTCCGGGTGCTCCGGTATCCTCCCACTATCCAAAAGCTTGCAATAAGTTGATTGGAGACTCTAAATTTTCCAAAGGTGTGAATGTGTGTGATTGGTTGTCTGTCTATATTTTGCTCTGCTACAGCTTCCCCCAACCCGGAAATGGAAGAAGCGGTTTAGAAAATGGATGGATATATATATATAACAGTAGTTTATTTATTAGTAATATTAATAGTAATAAAATATTGTATATGGGTGCTTGCATATTGTAAGTTTACCCTAATACAGTACCAGCCTATGTCTCATGGAGAGAGTCTCTGAAGAGAGAGGTTGAGCCACTGCTGAAAGCTGTACCTATTATACTCTTTCTTTCATCTTCCAGGCGCTGCGAGCGGATCAGCTGTTCAAACTTTGTGGACTGCCAGAATACTCCAGCAAGAATCACCTACTACCAGCTGAGTTTTCAGACCAACATCATCATCCCTGCTCAGATCTTCCGCATAGGCCCATCTCCTGCCTACTCTGGAGACAACATCATCATCAGCATTGTCAAGGGCAACGAGGAAGGCTACTTCAGCACAAGAAAACTAAATGCATACACTGGTGCCATTTACATGCACCGGCAGGTCCAGCAACCCCGAGACTTTGTTATTGATGTGGAGATGAAATTATGGAGACAGGGCACCTTTACCACTTTTCTAGCCAAGATCTACATTTTCGTCACAGCTAACATCCTCTAGTAACCCCACTAGCTTACATTCATCTTAAATTCAATCACATCTTAAAACTACACCACTGAATCGTAAATTAAAGCATATTTATTATTAAGCCTCCCAGATCTCAAGGCACTGCTGGCCAATCGTATGTAGATCAGTGGAGATCACTCCTGTCTCAGAGGGCCACAGCACTGCAGTGTTTCGAGATTTCCCTAATTTAAACGGCCTATACCATGGGAAATTGAATTTTCCTTGCTTTTTTAATTTTTAATGATGCAAAAATTGTTAACAGCCTGTTTGAATTAATTGTTTTTGTGATGTCATACAGATACATTTGCATATACCTGCCTACAGCAGCTCTAGCCCACCCATGTATGCTGAAGTTATAAGAGTGTTTTACCCTGGACTGAGGCACAATACAGGGCAGTCGGTCAGAACTTTTTAATACATCTCGGTCTTAAATGGCAGAGCAACACAAACAGTCTGTTTAATCCTACAGGTTAAAACCTGGTAGAAGAATGCTTGTGTTGAATAAATTATGGCTGTTTTTGGTATGTAAAACCAGACAAACCAAAGTAGGCCTTCTGGAATAAGCATAATGTCAAATACTTTATAGGAACTGGGGGTGGGGGGTGTAATGCATACGCTTCCTCTTACTGCAGATGTAGGCAGGAAGCTGTTTGGTTATGATTAGCATCATGCACTCCCATGTCTAAATCAACACACACTTACTTCATTACTGTTTTCAACTATGCAACATACTTCTGTCCATCCAGTTTGAGGCAATTGCATTATCATTTATACATGCAGTTTGCTCTATGCTAACTGGTGGGATATAAGCTTCCATTGCTCTGTTCAGTTTGTGAGCCTAATCTCTCCAGTACAAAACTAAAAAAGCACTTCAGACATAAAACATGTCCTGCAGTTAGGAAATCTTAATAGGATTGTTTTGCTCAACTATTCATTTTAATGTACACCAATCAGCCAAAACATTACAACCACTGCAAAGTGAAGTGAATAACACTGATGATTTCATTACACTGACTGTCAAGTAGTAAGATATATTAGGCAGGGAGTGACTAGTCAGTTCTTTAAGTGATTGTGTTGGAAGCAGGAAAAATAGATCAGTGCAAGGATCCGAGGGCCAAAATATGATGGCTGGACATCTGAATTAGGGAACCTCCAAACCGGCAGGTCTTGTAGGGGGTTTCCTGTATACAGTGGTTAGAATCTACCAAAAGTAGATGATAAGACATGATAAGACAAAAGGTGGTATCCAATGGTTTACTGATGCATGTGGGTAGCAAAGGGGTCAGAACATTGAAGCTGTATTAGTAGGCAGCTCTCCACTTTAGGCCAAAATGATCTCAACATGAGACATCTGTCCATCTGTTCTACTGCCTGCCCTTTCTTTCTGGTCTTATTTCATTTCACAGTGAACACAGGTATGTTTCCAAGGACAGTTTCAGCTAAAGACAGACCTACACAATATTAGGTACATGGCTTTAATGTTAGAGATTGGTGTTCCTGACTGAACTCAATTCTTTATTAAGCGAAGGGCCTTGCCTTATGCTTTGGCCTCCTAGGACATCTGTGATACACCTTGATGTAGATGTAATACTGCAAGGAGCTGTTGACTGATCTGTCCTACATTACTATAATCAGTGCTCCATATATACATTTTTTTAGCTGACTTGAATTTCATAAGCTGGAAGCACCATCCGTTCACATCATGTGTTTAAGTATGTGCAATACATGTAATTTCTATGAGAAATAAACTTTCAAAGTACTGAATTTCATCGTTCTTAAGCAATGGAGCAAAGCTGAGCTGAGCTCTCCTTGCACTGGTGCCATGACCTGGATCATGAAATGCATAATCCATCCGATTTTAATTATAATGCAGCAGGTTCTTGTTAGACTGTTCTAGCTTATATATGAAATATCTCGAGAATTTTCAACCTCTCAGTGCTCATATTATAATTGTCTTCCTGTCCAACCATAAAGCCTTACTGAAAAACAGCTCAGATAAATTACCATCAATTTTGGAATCACTGCTAATTCCCATGTAATGTACGCATTAATTGTTTTTCTGTTTTTAGATAATGTTGACTGGATGTATAAAGTTTTAAGCAATTTCAGTGAATTTTTATATTGCAGCATTTTATATTAAAACACAAATAAACAGTTGAAAATTATGTAACTTTTCTTAATGTCCTGAACATGAATGGAGCTTCTTTCTGCTTCTGGCTGAATTCACACATGCCTCTTTCCATCTTTCCATCTTCACATCCATATCGGAAAGAGTGTGAATTATTTTTTGACAGCAGTAATAAATACACACACATTTAAACACAACCACTTGCCAGTTATCTTCGATGACTGATTAGTGAAACTCTTGCCAAAGGACTCCAACGAACTTTAGTCCTATTTAGGTCTATATTCTACTGAAATCTCATACTCGACCTGATCTCAACAAACATGACAAACTTAATCTGTAGCTTATTAATTGGGATTGATTATGACTGAAAAACATGAACAAAAGTGCCTTAAGTGGTCAGATGCCTTTACAGTCCGACAAACCCTTGAGGAATACAATTAGGTGCATAATTTCTGCTAGATTTTATTTCAGATATGCATAAACACATATGCACTTAAATACTAACATGTCTCATGGCCCTTGGTTACATTTGTTAATATTAATGCATTTTTTTAAAGTAATCCCTGCACAACTTCCATGTGTTTTATTCACTGCCCACTTTATCAGAACACCTCTCATGTTTGCCACTCACTGGCAACTTTATTAGAAAGACCTCCATTGTGCTTTCACTCACTGGCCACTTTTTCAGGAAGACCACCCACATGGTCCACTCACTGGTCACTTTATTAGAAACACCTCCCTTTTCTGTTGCTGTGCAGTTTATCACCTGGTCTCCACCTCATTCACCCATGGACAGTTTCTGACGAAAGGACCATTGGGGTCCTATTCATTATTATTTGAGTAATTTTCATCACAGCAGTGATACTGACATGGTAGTGGCATGACAATGTATTTGCAAATCTGATACATATCTATTACACATGTTGCAGGGGAGGTTTACATGTCAGTGCCACTGTTTGAGAGTGAGAGTGGTCCCACCAACCAAACAATACCCAGCTACGAGCTATGTGGTCATAAACTTGAAGGTTATTTGGGGGGGCTATGTTCTTTATCTGTACACCAGCTAGATGGAGACACAAGGCAGAGGTTTCAAATAAAGTGGCCAGTGAGTGTAATATAAATATATATTGTTGTTGAGATGCATATGCATGTTTTGGTTCTCCTATCAATCATTTATTATTTAATTTATTATTATTGTCAATAAAATGGTTAATATGCAAAACCTACCTACTATAAGCATTGAATGAGCCTTATTATGCCACACGTTGTTGTTAAGTCAATTAGAGGATCTTACACAGACCTGGATATAAATTGTAATTACAATGACATATAGCAAAAGAAGTTTCTCCAGGCAATAATGAGGACCATATAGAAGTGTTCAGGTGTTCATTCTCTCAGGCTAAACAATACTAACAGGACGTTTTTTCTTGCTTGCTACATGCTAAGACGTGTTCATAAATGAATATGAAATGAAAGTATATCCCCACCACACTAAACTGAACTGAATTACATACTTCAGCACCTCTTTCACTGAACAAGTCAAAGTCAAAGAAAGTAACTGTTAGTTTCATGTCCTTAACCACAAATGTTTCCTTTAAGAAAGTAGCTGTGCCTTTCAGGACTGGCCTCAAAGCAAGACAGACTGTGAAGGAATTTGCCCAAGAGGAGTGTGGAGAAATTTAAAGATGGCTGTGAAAAGACACTCCAGCCATGTCTTCCTGCTTTAGTCTCCAAAGAATACATGTGAACTCCAGAGCAGCAGTGCATTTTATTATCATCTGTCTAAGTGATTTATCACACCACTCAGCTTCACACTGACAGTTTGAGACAGTTTCATAAAGAATTTGCTGAGGTGATTGCTTCTGGCTTGGATTACATTCCTGACATCAGTTTCTGATTTAATCCAATTCAGAAGCCATTGTCTGAGCAAACTTTTCTGCCAATGTTTGATCTTCAAAACATGTTTGTGGAAGTGCATCATGGCACAAACAAATGAGAGATTTTTTAGTGCTCATCAGTCTGGAAAAGTTCACAAGACTCTTTAAGTATTTGGACACATTCAGACAGATTGTGAACAAAAGGAGAAAATTCATGTCAATTGTTAACCTCTTCAAGAGTGTTTGACCAACAGAGATCACTTCAAGAGCAGGATGTTTCATAGTATGTGGGGTCACAAAGGAAGGAGAATTATCAAATGTTTTTTTTGCCATGCCTATTGGTGCAAAGAGATGGTATCAACATCATAAGATGTTTTATAGGCAGGACTATAACCCTTAGATTTCTTTCCTTGCTATTAATGCTCATTGTGCATGAAGTGAGCGGCACCTGAAATTTGCAAAGCTTTTTAAGGTAAAAGTCATATTTCAGAAAGTGAATTTTGCAAGATGCAACAGGTAGGCCTTTCATGGCTGTCTGCATACCATGGTGACCGCAGTCTAACTATTACTTTCTTCTTCCTCTACTTCACCCCCAGGGTTCCACACAAGTATCCTGTGTAGTCTTTCCAAAAAATGTCAACTTCTATGGGAAGCATAGGTTTGTTTGTGTTTACCCCTACAGCCACGTCTTAAAGAGGATCTCACTTAAAACAGCTTAAAACAGGAAGATCTTCTGCTTGCATCTTCTGCTTGTTTTAATCATAGCAAAAAGATACTTGGACAAAATAGGACAAAATTGTAGGGGATAGGGGACATGATTCATTAAGATGCACCACAAAATTATGTCAGCATTTTAACGCTTTTGTGTTATCAATATTTTTATCCATGAAGTTTTCACTTGAGTGCATTGTTGTTTATCTCAGAAAATCAATGATATGCAGGACCATCATGTGCACAGAATCATCAGAGCAAGAAAAACCATGAAAAGTCAGATAAGAAAATTGCATGCAGGAACTAAATAAGAGTGAGTATTACAGAAGCAAACTATCTCAGAAAGAGCAGAGAAGATCCATCATTTTCTCTCAATTGGTGCACTTTTTATCTCACTGATAAAGTTTAATTTAACATGATCATCGCTAATGATGCCACTTTATGGTAAATACAGGAACACTAGGATCCTGGAACTGTACTCTTTCCATTGGTCATTGGTTGAGTGTCTATAAGTCAAATGTTATGGTTTAGTACCTAATCAAAATAGGTACCAACAGGACCCAATGGATCTTGAGTGCATTCTCCTTTCCAGAAGTCCAGTATTCTGGGGACAGTCCCCATTTTTGGTGGTCTGTCTTTAGCTGAAACTGTCCTTGGAAACATACCTGTGTTCACTGTGAAATGAAATAAGACCAGAAAGAAAGGGCAGGCAGTAGAACAGATGGACAGATGTCTCATGTTGAGATCATTTTGGCCTAAAGTGGAGAGCTGCCTACTAATACAGCTTCATATCACTCTTCTTCAACTACTAACCATGCACTCATTTAGGCTTAGAGAAAATAGCTTTGCGATACAAGGAAGACTGGATAGGAGAAAGAGTAAAGAAGATATCAAAGGTATTATAAAAGGCAAAATAAAATCATGTTAGAACCTGCCAATTTATTATTCTAAATGATAATAAATTATTAACAATACTACATGAAGCGAGCTACAGGAATCTGATAAGGAACAGATTTTATGTAATGGAGTACTATTTGTTATTAAATACTGTATAGGAATTAGAAGAGGATGAGAAGTAAAAGTTTAAATAATTATATAAATAAATAAAATGTACTGATGCTGTGTAGTCTGATCCATTCTTTTTACTCTATTACTCTATTTCTCAGTAGCGTGCTATATGAGTTTTTCAGAAGGTTTGCTAAGTTACTTAATTAGTCTGATCCAGAGTTAATAGCAATTTAGACAACTGTAAAGCAAAAGTAACTTATTTGTCATTGTGAACACACTCAATCACACAAAGTGCACTACAATGAAATGTGACCTCTGCAATTAACCCATCACATGTGCACACTTGGAGCAGCGAGCAGCTATAAGAAGGTATCTCACTCAAGTGTACCTCAGTGATACCTGGGTCAGAATTTGAACCTGCAACCTAAGGACAAGGTCTTAACCACTAGGCCACCACAGCCCAGGGTGGTGGATTAAGTAATCTATATAGATATAAATGTATAGATGTTGATTATTCAGTCAGCTCATGATTTACACATATATGTTTTTCCATTAGTCTTCACTATGTTGTTTATTACACTGTGTTTGCTAGGATCTTACCCCCTCAAAAGAGACAGTATATGCTGTCTGACAGCAGGTGGCACTGCACTTATGCAGAGACGCAGAGATCACAGCAATCACATTTTATAGTGTAACCACATCCAGTTAACCAGCCCACCCTTCTGATCCTTCTCTGCTTGTGTCAAAAACTGCAGTTGGTTCCTGTTTAAATGACCAGGTATGGATATGCAGAACACAGCCAATTTGAGACTTCTAGAGTGGTTCTGATGAAGCATATTTAAACTATTTTGTAAATTCACCTCTGAACAACTCTGCATTGAAACACCAACCAAAATCACAGTGAGGGTAGATCTCCTCATATATAGAGAATATTTAAGCAATAGGAAACCATTTGGTGAAGTAAAGAAAAGCATGATTTAGAAAAAAACAGAGCAAATGGGTTTTAATATTGGCATAATTCCACCAAAAAAGTAGCAGCCGTTTATTATTGGCACCTTAAAATGTTCACACTATGAAGTAAGTCATGTTTTTCAATAAATGCACACTTTACCTTAAGTGAAGCCAAGTCACATTTATTTATATAGCACTTTTTACAACTGATACTGTCACAAAGGGGGTTAAACCAATAGTTACAGGCCAAGGGCAGATCAAACTCCCTAAAGCTCAGATTAAGAAACCTTGGGTCAAAAAGACCATTGGTTCTTTGGTATGGTGTAAGCCTCACTGTCAAGTCCAACTGTCTTTCATTTTAGCAGATAATTGTTTTTACTTTGGGGTTTGCATTTTTCCTTTATTAAGGGCACTTGTTTCTGTGAATTCAGCTATCCTTGTCTGTTCTTACCTTTGGGCAGCCTGTAAAATTTTGATCCTATTTCTTGTTGAGTCTATTTGTACAATCACAAAGCAAGTCTTTCCCTGCTTAGATGGGGTTTTGTATGTTGCTGTAGAACAAGCTATTTGTTCTGCCACTCAGTAGGTGTAACTTCCACCTATAGTGAGCTCACAAGCATACCCTCTGTAATACATACACTCAAACAGAAGCGCATGAAAAAAGAACACAAGGATAGGAATACAAATGTGTGTGTGTTTGTCTGTGTTATACTGTACCTGGGCAGTAAAGTCACTCTCCACTCCTGTTAAAATGAGGTCAGGACTCAGACATTAACTCTTAACAAAGGGCCACTTCTGGCCGAGGTGCATGAAAAAAAAAAACCAAAATAAAAGAGAAGGAAAATGACATCTGATGAATGTGATCATTGTTTCCCACTGCTTTGCTGTTTCACATCATGAACCTCTCGGAATGCAGCTACATCAGTGTTTAAGTTCCGTCTCCTCGCCCATTCACGGCCTTTTGTTATGCACTCACCTAGATCACACTAGGCAGCGACTGCACGCCCTCTACCAGTCATATGCACACTGTTTCCACTTACCCTGACCTCAGATCAGTCACATTTCTCTTTGCACAAAATGTACATCATTTCCATGTGAAAAAATTATATATAGTTTGCATATTGAACAATAAAATAAGACAAACCGCTATGAATGTTGTACGTCTTATTTATTAGAAAAGGATTTAGGAAACAAGTCAATTCAATATGATTTCATTAAAAGTGCAAATCTAAGCAGTGAAATCTGATCTCAGGTCAGTTAAAAAAAGGGTTGGGGGCTGTTACTACCCGGATCAGTCTAGCCGGCTTGTTTGAACCACAAATCTCTGGATTCACACATCGATAAGAAACCTTGCATTCACAGCTTTCACAGCCAGTGTGCCATGCTTCAACAATATAAGCAGCCCCATTTTGTCACTCTTTCCTGTTATCTCGCAGTGCAGCATCTCAGATGCTTGTCTTGGTGAAAGGAGATCCAACAATCTCTTGCATGATCCAATGCCATGAGAACTGATGGCGCATGGGAACAGAGACACAGTCTTTCAACACATACTGTGAATGTCAACAGTTTCCCAGCGCTACATTAAAAAATTAGTCTATTAAAGAGCCCATGTCATGCAAAAACAAGCTTTTTTGTTGAAACTGAAACTGAAGAGTGAGGTGTACTTTGTGAACACTGTTAATGTTCAAATTATCCTGATTCAGATGGTTCTTATGAACACTACATATTCTTTAAGTCATCATGGTTGTGACATCACAACCATTAACACGTTGTCACACGACCACCTAGTTAACCTTCAGGGGTTTGGCCCTGCCCATTTATCTTGAAGTGATAAGGAGCATTCCTACTGCAAAAGAGCTTTTGAAGTTGTAATGCTCTTCATACAAGGGACAATATGGAGCAGCCATTCAGAACATTTGCATATAAATGTTTATAAAAGAGCCACATTTCATTCTGAGGGATCAGAATTATGATTGTTTTTGGTTCCTAACACCATGCAGACACCATTTTGAAATAAAAAGATAAATAGGGAGAATGTAGAACTCTTTAACCGGAGAAACTGTGATATTTTACTCATCACATAGCGTGTCTTTTCAAATCTTTTTAATGATACTGCAAATTGTGCCAGAATAAAGCAAGATGATAGATCCTTCCTGGTGTAAGCTTGAGGATTGTTTAAAAACTAACCTGTTCTTGCTCATGATCCTAGCAGGGAATTCCCGATGCCTCTCATTGAGAAACCTCAATTGTGATGCTTAATTTCAGTCAGCTCTTTCATCTGAGCTGTTTATGTTGCTGTGCACAGCCTCATTAATCGTGACATTTAGTCTGAGGTGAAAGAAATGATTTAAAGATGGGGATTTCCTTCGAAAGGGGCCTTCAGCAACCGCCTATTGTGATATGAATCATTTTCCTGCAATAAGCTTGACTATTCTACATAGATACCTTTGTGATAGTTGAGAACCAGTTGGTTTTTCACTGGAAAAGCTGAATGCAAAACTAGATCAGATTAGGACAGTAGTGTACGAACATAGCAGCAACAGCCTCTTGTAAAATCATTATAGCACATTTTGAGTGAATGACTTTATTTTAAACATGGTGAAACATTTTTACATTGTTGTTTAATTATGTAGTGTTTTGCAAAAATAATATTGACTCCTAAAGCTTCACTACTCTCTACACTCTACACTACAATAGTCAAAAACTATATTTATATTGTACTTTTTTTTGGATTAATTAGGGTTGCACAGGCTAGTTGACCGACTAATAAATACGCTAGTAAGCACTATGGAGAACAGTGGACAGATGGGCAAAAAAGAGGAATGTAACACACGACTGTACAGAGAGCTTTAGAGGGGCAGGTGCTTCAAAGTAGGGCACACCCTTTTGTTGCAACAGTGAAACAAGCAAAAGTTTTGTTGCCTTAAGGGGTTAACATTTTTTTTGTCAAACTTAGGGTTTGAAGCTGTAGGAACACAAGAAGAAAACAGATTTTTGTATACAGGGCACCCATATTGCCAAAAAAGAGAACTACAGCCAAAGGCGGAGGTGCTTGAGTATCTAAACCCCTCCTCTGCACATGCATTGAGGAGAGTGCAGAAATCATACATAAACACATAAACCAAAATACTTATTTTGTGTGAAAATACTACATGAGAAACCCAGTCCATTGTAAGTGATGTCTAGTTCCCCATCTTCATTTAAACAGCTAGACTTTTTCAAGCAGTGATTATTAGGCCACATACATGCCATCACATTAATGTTTTTGCCATACTTTCCTATGCGTTACCACTGTAAACTACTGTACTTCCAGAACATCTCAGAGACATTTAATAGCATCTAAAACGATAACGTCACAGTTCTCCTAACAGCACTGAAGCTGTTTCCAACCATAATCCCAAATACCATGATGAAAAACAGGGTGCATACTCTAGACCCAAAGCCTCAGCATACCATCAGTCTGTTTGCTACCACCAAGGCCTGAAGGCTCTCCAAACACCTGCAGGTGCATTCCATTCGGAATGGATTTGGAACTGAATAAAATTTTTTTGATGAATTAACTCGATCAAAGATGAGCACCTCAGTGATTCCAGGACAGAATGAGCATGATATGGCATGTGATTCTCTCTCTCTTTTTTTAAGTAGGATTGCTCGAGCTACTGATGAGGCATAAGAAACACAAACGCGCACAAACAAATGAGCTAGAGGATCCTGATTCAGGAGCATCTCCATGCCCGCTGGACTTCAAAGGCTTCTCCTTTTAAGCAGACACTGGGCCTGATGGCTTTGTGTAGATAGATTAAAGCATTGAGGGAAAAAGGGTGTTCAGGTTTGTTTTCCTGCATGTTTCATCCAGCAGATCAAAAAAAGAAATATGCTGTGTGACTTCATTGGATGACATAATGAATATGGGCTTTTTGGAGACCCATGTTAGAAATCTTGATGGTTTTAACAATAGTGTAGATTATTTTATTGTAATATTAACAGTGTTGAAGAAAACTATGTTGTATGATGTCTATACTATTAATATATGTGCCAAAAAGGATTCTTTGGGAATGCCTTATGGGGCTGAGGGAGTGATACTCAATACTGGGATATCCAAAAACAGTCCTGGAGGGCTGGTGTTCAGCAGAGTTTCATGATTTCTCTCCTGTGACACACTTGATTCAGCTCACCAGTTAATTGTCAGGTTTAGAGAGTGTGTTTAAGGAGGGGAACTTTGAACACATTTGTCTGCCCCTACCCTATGTCCTTACAAAATAAGTTTTTCAAGTGCTCTTCATTAAAGGCATTGGGAAATGTAAAAGCTTCAGTGGTTCTTTGACTGGTCAAACCTCTTGTGTCTTAGACGAGGGAACCCGTCCTGCTCTGAAGAATTACACAAATTATTAATCATCTTATAATATGTTATCTCATTGGGTGTAGGGGATGGATTAGTGTTATAGTCTGTCAGAACACATCTTCACTGGTCAACTTTGGCCTGCTGGCTACATTTTAAGCAGCCCTGCCCTAGAAGAACCATGTTTGCTTGCTTAATGAACCATTTAATATATGGTTCTTTATAGAACCACTTTTTAAATGAGAGTCTGAATAATATAGGTTCTGTTCCAGTTCTTTGTAAAGGTTATATTTCTAAGTTACCTGGAACCATACATTGAGCCATTGAGCTGGTGCTTTAACTTCATTAGGAAGCTTATGAAATGTGAGGATGAAGACAGATTCCTAATCAAGTTTGAATTGGTTCAGGTTTTGTTAAGGCAGCAGTCTGCACCTGATGATTCTGCAGTAATTATGAATCTGTGAAGATTTGGACTCCTGCATAGCATGCCTAAGGCCAACTTTGTGGATTATTGCTAAGATTTAGCTTGACAGCTTGATGATCACGTGGGGAGATAATTTCCGGACCCTGCCCATGAGAGCACTGGGTTGAAAGTCAAGACGCTAACAGGGGGGATGTACAGACAAGACAGACAAGAGTGCAAATGTGTTCCAGTCAGAACTGGAACACATTTTTCATAATGATATATATAATTATAAAGACTTCGATCTTTATGAGTTTACATTGTGCTTTGAAGAAGATTAAAAACAAATGAGAAATTTAAACACAGAGAAAACAGAACATTCTTACTTCAAATGTGCTGAGGATTATCAGCTATAGACTTATTCTGTGCATGTACACAAGAGAGGTGAACACTCTTCATCACTGAACCTGTGGTAAGCTTGGACGTGTAAGCATCTCTTCAGTGGAATCCGACCCAGTGGACCCACTGAGCTAGCTTTTACTCCCCATGCACATCAATAAGTCTTGGGTCCCCACAACCGTGTTGTCAGTTCACTGGTTGTCCTTCTTTAGATCACTTTTTGCATGTACTAACAACTGCATGCTGGGAACACTCCACAAAAGCTGCCATTTTGGAGATGCTCTGACACAAGCGTTAACCAGATCTTTATGGTCAACCATTTGACCTGCTTCCAACACATTGTCTTCAAGAACTGACTGTTCATTTGCTGCCTAATATATCCCACCCCTTCACAGGAGCCACTGTAGCAAGACAAACAGTATTGTGCACTTCACCTCTCAGTGGTTTTAGTGATGATGCTGATCACTCCTCAAACAGTGACCTTTGAGAAGCCTTTGGGAAGCCCTACAACGTTAAGCAAAGTTTGGTCATTGGAGTAACAGTCATGGAACTTTGAAATGCATCCATTTCTGTGGATTTTTAACCCCAGGCTGTTTGTGAGAACAGGTTACTGCTAAACAAAATTAGCAGGTCAAATATGAGCACGAGCAGGATGTTTGTGGGACAGATAGATGTCTTGAGGGCGAAGGAAGATATTCTAACCTCAGAACATTCAAACACAACCCGCTCAACTTCACACCACACTACCACAGCAACGTACCGGAAACCCAAGGAATACACCAGGAATGTCATGGCCACCAATTTCAATAAGGGTTATGGAAAATCCTGTGGAACCATTGCATCCACCGTTCTCCCTCATAAGATCAGAACAGAGTGGTTGTTATTTTCCTTGGCTCTGGGCTTATCTCTGTGTGTTTTTGGAAGCCTGCTGCATTTGTGGGTGGCCTCATACACCTCTGTGGTCTTAACTCTTTGATGTAAATGGTCCCAGCTACACATGGCACTTTGAGGTTTGATTTGAAGTCACTGATTACCACTCTGTTGCCATGTGTCATCATAAAACATAAAACAGCTCTGTTGCCACAGTATTATACACTTTGTGTTTTCCTCCTGTGTCCTTGTTCCTGCATTTCCAGTGATGACACTAAAGGTAGTGTTTAACTGAACAGCACTGGATAATCCTTTATTTCTATGAACTAAAGTACCATTCTTAAACATAAGGCATCTTTTCATCCATTAAGCCCTGCTGTCTTATCAGTTGTTTATATATGGGCCCATATCAAAAAGCCCATATCAAAGAAAACTCCCCCTCACTTTTTATTAATTTATTTACTTATTTATTTTGAAAAAAGAGTTTTATGGGATATGGAAACCCATAAATTTTCATACGGTACTATTCACTCTCCACTCCACAGCCCATATACATAAACTAAGGTACAAAAACAGCCTTAGTGACATAACACTGACATACAGTATTAGGCCTATAGCAATTTGGCCCCACCCATTCCCTCTGAAGGTAAAAGAAGTATTTCAGCATGGACACCCAATGACATAACCAGTGTTATGTTGCTATGTCTTGTTTCTTTTTTGTTTCTCCTTGTTTTCTCCTTATCAGCTCTCACTAATGGTGTGCAGGTACTGCTGCTGAGAACAGAGAGAGATGTTGTTGATTCGACCAAGCTGCTGATCAGACTGGCTGTTTCATGGCTCATCCTCCTTTCTCTGATGTGTCCACCTGCCGGAGAGAAAACTGTGTACTGTGGTGTGGTGTGGCCTGCTCTTGCTGTCTTAACTAGACGAGTAAGGCAAATAAGGAAAATCAGCCTTTTAATTCTAAGGGGAAAAGCAAGGTTTAAAAATAATCAGGTGAAACATGACTGTACGTAAAACCACATATATGCAATAACTGGATCTCAGGGGAATAAGAAATAAGAAATATGCATACATAGTGATTACAAAAGTTTAAAAGTCATGGACTATTTTCTTTTTAGGGGAAATCCTCCCTCCATATCCTGTGAGAACTAGGCATGATCAGTGTCAAGGAAAATGGCCCCTAGAGTTTAAGGGTTTAAAGATTCTAAATGGAGAATTTCTGTCCTGTATTTAGTTCACATTACATAATTATGCATGGTTTTCCATAAATTATATAGTATTATTTACATTCAGTTTACATGCTGCATTAACAGGTCAAAATCTACACATGAAATTTTCCATTTGTATCAATTTGATATAAATATGAAAAGACTTCTTTTCTTCCTGAAAAGTTCTTCTTTCTCATGAATAATATTTTAGAAAATAATGATTTATTATCACATTTTTGCCCATAAGCTGAAGGTCACTATGTACAATGCCAAGCGTTTGTGATTCAGAACTAATCATCCAACACCATCTGACTCTTTCTGTTCTCCAGGCAAAATGCAATCTAATACTCACAGCAGTGTTCCAACATCTAGTCTCGCCCTCCCAGAAGAGCAGAGGCTGGAGGGACGGCACCTTGTTGGACCCCTTCATTAATACCCTTAATTTCAGGAGAAACTCTGGTTAGACAGTTGTCTAAACACAATTATATAGTGTTTTTCAGCTGAAAGGAATTAATCAGTCAAAAATATTATTATTATTAGTAGCTAATAAAGGCAAATACTAACCAATTAGCATGATGCAAATGGCCTCATGCAAATTAATGTACTATTTTCCATCCATTGTTAGCTGTTAGCATGTCTTGTTAAGCTATCCCTTTAATAGCTTTGGTCATGTTTTTGTTTTTCTAAATGTATATAGGAAGCTCTGCAGGCTCTTGGGGCTAATCGCTACCTGCAGGGCCGCGTTTTTCCTCCTTTGCCTCACTGAGTGTAATATGGGCTTCCTTTACGACCAATCTCTGAACTTGTCCCCACAGGAACGGAGGAGGCAGCCACTGTAAAAATGCTTGCTGGAGCTGAGTGAAGCAGTGGAACAGAGCTCACACAATGGTTTCTACACAAATCCTCATTCTAACCTATACTGTAATGTTATATGACTCCAGATCTACATGGAAACATGGAAGTATGAATATTGACTAATAGGTGACCCTTAAAAGGCCAATTTCTTACATACTCCGTGAAAATCTGTTCACATGCAGAGCAGAGAAGTAAAAATACTGTCACACTGACCTGCTAAAATGTTAATCATATATATGTATATATATTTATATATATAGAGCACATATTTCAGCCATAGTTCTCTTAAAGCACATTCACACCTATGGCCTTTTGTCTGTATGGATTGAACCATATTTGACCCCGTTTTTGATTGGGCAGTAACAGTAATTGCACTCGGATCTGGGGTGGGAACAATTGAGCAAATACAGTAAGTAGGTCCTGTGTTCTGGACTAGTACTACTACTGGCCAAAAACTTTAGAATACTCACATTTTCTAGCTTTTACTGGCAATTTAAGCAGTTCTATTATAGTAAATAACCTTAACTGGTGCAAAGGTAAGTGGTTTTATTATAGTAGATATTATTATAAACATTTCATAATCATCTGGCATTTCCCCAAGCATAAAGTCGTTTTTAGACCTTTGGCACAAACCAGATTTACAGAATCATGGCCCAAGCCCTTAATGAGCAAGTCAAGGGGATGAAGCTGAAAGAGGAAGCATTTGGAGGAACCAAGACTCAGAAGGGGAACCCATCCTTCACTGGTTGAGATCAGATAGCAATAGTAACAATAAAAAGTTTTAGTTTATAAAGGTTGTGTTAGTTAAAGTCTAAAAGTTTTATGGTTAGGAGGCATGTGGAGATGGTCTGTGGTATGTAAACCACTCTGAAGACAGATGAGAAGGCAGCCTTAATGATGGACAATCTGGTTCAAGTTCAAGCCAGCTGGAAACCCTTATGATAGATCAGGCTAAATGGAAGTGCAGCAGTTCCTGGTGTACAAGTGTGCCACGATGACTATCGATCAATCTGAATGGATTAGCAGCGGCTCCCTTTGGAGATGATAACCAGATGGAAAAGACAGAAGTGAAAGTGACTATTTGTCATTGTGAACACACTCATGCACCACAACAAAATGTGACCTCTTCATTTAACCAATCACACATCCACATGGGGAGTAGTGGGCAGCTTTCAACAGTCCCCATGGAGCAGTGTTCAAGGGTACCTCAGTGGTGCTTGGGCTGGGACTCAAACCTGGCATCTTCAGGTTCCAAGGGCAACGTCCTAGTTAGTGTTAGTGTTGTTTCAGTCTATTTTGTTTCAGTACAGAATATGAACATAAGGAGTGCACAACAGGACTGTGAGTAGGACTCAGCTGGCAGAGCTAGAAATGAGCTGGTTGGGGGTGTGACGAACACTCCACTGTCATTGAACTTGGGAGAGTGAAAATGATGGGGAGTGTTATGGAATGAGTTTAGAATCAGCTTTTCCAACAGAGCTTTTCCAAACAAGAAGTAAGAAATTGTGTAACACTGTAAGAAGAACAGGTTCAAGGCCATGAGGGTTAAATAAGCTCATGAGGTTTGGAAGCAATTCACAGAGGTTAAGGCACCGGATGGGGTCAAGTTCAGAATTGTCAAAATTCATCTCGTCTCGCTCTGTTTTCATGTGACTTCCTTTCAGTCATTTGTCTATTATTACCAGTCCCTGCACATGCCAGTTGGTGCATGCTGTAGTTAAGTTTTTTTTGCTTGGCTTTTACTCCAGTGCTCTTGTTGACTCTTGGTGTTCATTGTGACCTGGACTGTTGAATAGTACACTTAGTACACAGTACAGTGGGTAAGAATGGCCCAAACAGTAAGACAGACAGAGAGAAGGGGTTACATGTCAGCTCACATAACTCCACACAAGCTTCTCCCTACATAGGCCCAAAGCCTTCAGGGACTAAAGCAATTTTTCACATAATTGCAGCAAACCTGCCCGACTGGCTCTCTATGCACAGATACAGGCCTCTGACTTCCCCTGCACTGTACGCCACTACTGAAAATCCACTCAGGGAGGACAGTCGGATTGGCTTTTGACTTGTTTACGCCTTTCAGAGGCTTCCACATCAGAAAGCAGGTCTGCCTGCATGCCACCTCTTGAAGCGGACGCTTTTTCTGAGACATTCAACAGGAGAAAAGTTAGCCACATACACGTAGTGCTGGTTACTATGGTTCATGCTTCAATTTCTTCATAAATAAAGAACTTAGACATTAGTTTCATAGTAGATACTGGATAAGAAAAATTAATGTTAATAACTGTGTGATAAGCCTGCAATTTAAGGGTTTAAATGACTAATCCATGCTATGTTCACTAATTCATTTTTTTCCTAGCAACTGTAGAATGCTGGCAAAAATCCACTTGGGAGCCCTTAAGGTCTTCTAGACCTTCAGAGTTCTGGGAATTAAGAAATGCATGTCTGTACCTCTTAGTTCATTATTATTTTATACAGTCAGCGAGCTTGTATTACAACTGCAATTATAATAATCCTAAAATCATTGTTAAACAAATAGGTTTAAATCTTAAAACTGCATGTTATTCGCATTCCGGAGGTTCATCACATACATCACTGACTGTACAGCTGTAGTCCAACCAGGTTTCAGTGAACTTACAACAGGGACAGCAGCTCTATGCCAGTACTAAAAGAGAAAGATTGTAAAACTTAAATATATGTTAATTTGTCTGTTTCACTCTTGAAATAAGATATATCAGTTTTCTTTGACAAGCTTCAAATGTCTGCAATATCTACATCTGCTCTACCAAGAATAAACAAAAAATCTGTTTCTCCATAAACAAATGTCATGTTGAGCATTACAAACCCTTCTATTCATTTTTTTTTACCACTGAAAAGTCTCATCCTTTATAATATCTCAAACTAGGAAAATGTATAAACAGTGTTTAAAATTTTTCAATTATTAACTTATTAGCTGTGACAGCTCTATAATATATTGATGTATTTTGTTACACTATAATGACTTGCTTGAAATGATGTTGCCTTGCCTTGAGGCAAACAATAAATGCATGAATGAATGTAATAGTGAATTATTTAATTATTTAAAATGAGACTACAACTACACAATGTACTGGTTTGTATTACTTTAAAGATGCCTTTATACACACATTTTTCTAATGTAGCTCAGCCTTCCTTTATTGTTTCAACCCTTTGCCCAGTCACTCTCCAGCTGACAGGGCAGCATTGGTGGCTCTTATGGCCAGTAGAAAAGGTTTTCAGTTAGTTGTGCATTCTTTCTGAATTTGTACATTTATTATTAAACAATGCAGTCAAACTTCAAAATGGAACCAAAGAAAAATGGTCTAATTAGACACACACATGCAAACAAAGTTAGAGACCAATTTCCTCCAGTACCTCTCACTATTTTTACAGCAGTAGGTGAAGGACCCCAGGCTTAAAGTCAAAGTGCAGCTGTTAATGGTAGGTTTGGTAAGTGATGAAGGGGTGTTGAGAGAAATACACATAGCTGAGGCTGCCGTGAACAAGACAAGAGGAAGACGCCATAACCTCAGGACACGAGCTGGTGAGCCTCTGGAGGACGTCAAAACTTCCTGGAAGTCTCAGAGCAAGTCTCATTAACACCTCCACCTGAATTTCATATCTGCTGCAGACCTCCAGTGCAGATGAGAGCAATATGTGGAAAATGAGATATGAACAGTAGTGACAGAAGGAGGATCCCACTTTTGGCACCACTCCACATTTGCCTAAATCTCTTTTTACAGTTTCTCATTACAGCCTCTATTCCTCTGACTACTAACAGCATAAGCCACGAAGATAAAGGTCTGATAAAAAGAAAGGGTTAAAAAAACAAATGTTCTCCTTTATGTCAAATCTATTCAGTTGGCCATGATATGTTTGGTGTCTTAAATTTGTTTCTGTAGTTTTGCACTGGAGCTATCAAGCTAATGTAGATGAGGTGCAACTGAAGCATTTACCCTAACATTTTGCAATGTAATAGCTGGTTGTAATAAAGAGATCAGAACTTTTGACTTAAAATATCACCTTTGTGGAAATCAGCTTAACCGAAGCTAGGGAAAGAGGAAAAAAATGTAAGTTTTGACTGGCATGTAGCATACCTAGCAATACAGCACAAAACTGGGTTCTCACTGAAATATTTCTCAAAGAGATGGACCTTCAGTCAATATTTGGAGACAGCGAGTGTTTGTACTGTCCAGACAGCCAGTGGAAGTTTATTTCACCATTTAGATGCCAGGACAGAGGAGAGGCCTGATGCATCCATTCATGGTCTCTAGAATCCTTTGTAACAGCAGAGACATCTTTGAGGATAAAAAAATCTAAAAAATTCTCTCCATAGCTTCAGGGCATGATTCAATGGTATAAAAATCAGGAATCATCAAGTCTAAGATTAACTCATGATCTCTTGGGTCAAATAACTAGGTTCTTGGCATGATGCATGGAATATTTTGACTTAAAGAGCATGAGATGCATACAGCAGGTGAATCCAAAGTGCTCAGAGTCATCAACCATAATAGCATCATGATACTCAACACACTGACTCTTTTCTTCCAGTGTGATTCATAACATCATAAGTCTTTTTTGAAGCTTGTAACATCATAAGTCTTTCTAAATAGTTATCCACTTCAAAATAATATCTCAATGCCAACTTTCCACTTTGGTTGGTCTTGTGTGATTGGACTAGATGAAGGAAAGCGGTACGGAGGGTAATCCCCATGTGATAACTGAGAATGCTAAGGTTCTGTTCAAATTCAAGTATTTGTAGTTTGTGTATATATTAAACAGGAAAAATATTACCTAGATGTGTGTGTTCTCACAAAAACATTTATTCTGGATCTCTTAATGAGACTGCTGCTGATGTTTGTCAGTAACCAATTCATGATGTCAAGAAAGCTGGACGTGAAAGTCTGGCTCAGATTGATGCAGATTTAAATGCAAAATTACTCTTCCCAATGTATGTGAACCATAGCACTAGGTACCTACTGCTGTTTTGGGTGGTTTACTAATTCTCAGATACAGACCTGCTTCACCTACATGAAACATTCACACTGGCTTGGCACCAAAAATATATCTACCAGGCCAATTCTTGACTTGATTTGATTTAAGGTTCTGTCAGGCAAATTGCAGTCAAATTCATAACTTTGAAGGTCTTCTACAAACTTCAGAATTTGGTTTTTTAGCTAATCTGATGTGTCACCTTGCAGGAATTTATTTAACTTAATATTTCCATTATGTTTAAGCATGTTTTTCCTGAATGAAACCAAACATATTTTCATTTAAAACTTCTGTATAACCATTCATGTTATATTTGTATGTAAAATTATACTAATTGAAGAGTAATTACACATTTATTTGTTGATGGGAAGTAAAGTATACTGTACCACTTTACAATGAAAATATATTACCGTCTTTCCTAACAAGTCTATGATAAAGGCCAAGACAGAAACAGAATGTAGCCGAGGCCTGTTTCAACCTGCTTATTCCACTCAAATCACCTCAGAGTCAACAAAACTCATGGAGCAATTAATCAAGGCTGTGATTTCAAGCTAGCTCAGACTGACAGTGGGTGCTGTGTTCATGTTTTTCTACCTATGGAAGGAAAAATCTGAAAACTTCAAAAGTACCATTGTGGAAAACTCTCATATCAAGATATTTTCTTTAGAACATCAAAAACAATGGTCTTTGAAAATATCTCAGAAGAACAGGGAGGTAAAACAGACTTCTTATGTGCTGATTGGGTTTAGTAATTTGGGGCAAAAAAAGCTTTTTCAGTGGATGGTTCTTTACAGAAAAAGAGATTTATGAGTGTAAAGAATGTTTTAAAGAACAGAAACTTTACATTATGTGGTTTTCCAACAAACCTTTCAGTGGATGGTTCTTTAGAGAAACACATAATATCAAGTTTCTAGGAAGAACACTTAGAATTCATAAATAACTTTTACCTTATGCAAAGTCTTTAAAACACTCACAAATCTCTTTTTCAAAAAGAAACCAAAGGTAGTTCTTTGACAGCATCACCCATAGAACCTTTTGTGGCCCTTTCTTTATTTAAGTGGTTTTTTTGAGTTATACCATAAAGAACCACTTTTGGTTCTCTAGAGAACCTTTAGGTGAATGTTTTTTTACAGAACAGTTTTGTGAATGAGCTCAAAGTTGTAAGAACCTGTAGCAAGCTTAAAGACCCTCCACATAATGTAAGAGTTTTTGAAAGAACTTTACAATTTTAGAGTATGTGAAAGTTTTTTAAACTTTTAAAAGGTTTTTCAAATGTATACATTTCATTATTCAGGTTATTCAGGGAACAAAAAGTGTTTTTTCTATGGCATTGTTGAAAGACCTATTGGTATCTTTTTTGTTGTCATTATTAATAACAAATCGACTCAAGTACCTAATACCTTTGTTATCTTCAGATGTCTGGTTCCAATCTCCACTGTTGTGAGCAATTCTCAGTTTTTAAGTATTTGTTGAATGGAGTGTTTCCTATCAAAACACTGGGTTTAATTATATTCAAATTACTTATTTTTGCACAGCTCAGAGCATGTTTGATCTATAAATGGTTGGTAAAGCAACACTTGCATTATAGCGCTACTTTACTAATACATAAATACTGTAAAATCAGTCAGCTGGAATTGGTTAATGTATATATGAACTGCTTTAAAAAACTAATGAGCTGAATGTCTAGGGAACCCCTCCTATCTGAGAAAAAATCTCAGAAAGCCCTAAATGCTTTAAATACCACACTCAACAACACTTTTGAGCTTTCTTATTCGAGCCAATAAAGCAATGTCCAGGGGTTAATAGATTTACAACGTTTTAAAGGTACAGCCTCCTAGTTATGACCTTTTTCAAAGTCTGGCCCCTCACTGCCCAGTCCTAAATTAGTTTTATAGAAACAACAGCCTTTGTAGACAATGCTAATGTCTGCTAATGCTAATGTCTTTTGTGTGTAAAACAGCAGTGGAGCACTAGGCTAATGCGTTTACAGCCCCTCCTTGCCATTCTAAGCTATTCAAAGACTGCAGCTCATCCTCCCACACTGGTCTTGCTGGTGCTGGTTTCTCCATGGTTTCCCACTGCTGTAATGAGAGATGGAGGCTTTTGAAACACTGCTCATTGCTAAGGGGAGCTTAGCATTGCGCCCGTTTCAGCAGAGAATGCCACTGTGCTACATTCTACTCCTGAGACACCACCAACAATAGAGGATAGCGGCAGCAGTAGCAGCAGGAGCGGTGTAGTCTTTCTCCTCCGGGATGTGGTTTGAAAGCAATCCTTCAACACCTTCCCACAGTTAGGGACTAGCAAACCTCACAAATGGATTAGTTGTGAAACCTGGGAAGGACCTCAAGTGGGACAATGCTCCCCTCAAATTTAATTTGTCTCTGTCCAACCCTGCCTTTAGAGTCTATTGTACAGCCTAATATAACTAGTGAAGCTCCCATGGCTTGTAAAAGGCTTCAGTGGATGGTTAGTGAGGCTGATAGCACCTAGTCCTGGTTACAGGTTAATACATCAGTTAAGGAGTCAAAAGGGGACAGACTTTTTTTTGTTGGACAGATAACAGAGATGCATCCTCCTTTATTCTTCCACCTATTGTCCCATAAGTCACACCATTAACATCACTGTGCCTGTCCTTTTAGCACTGCATGCAGCTGGGGTGCACTAACACTGAGTGTGACATTTGACCTTACTTTGAACTGCGAAGGATGGGGGTTTTGTACTGTCATTAAAGGGGGATAGGGTGACCTTTTCTGCCACAGGAACTAATGGCAACAAATGTGTCCTAATTACAGTTTGACTTTGAAAGACCATTCAACAGTAAGTGCTTAAAATACTTAAAATTTGCATCATTTTAAAGAAATAGTTTGGTGAAAAAACAAAAGTTTACACATACCACAAGCAGTTGATGAGCAAGTACATGGTTGGTTTCTGAAGTTTGCTTGTTTAGTTTTGGCCCACAGATCCATGCGGTCAACCATTTATCCTGCTTCCAACACATCGACTTCAAGAACAGACTGTTCACTTGCTGCCTAATATATGCCACCTCTTGACAGGAGCCACTGTAACAAGTTAATAAGTGTATTTTACTTCACCTGTTAGTGTTTTTTTAAGTTGAGGTTGATCAGTGTATATGTGTCAGTGGTCATTTTCATGATATACATGACACTTAAGAAAAATTAACATGTGGCATACAGTATACTTTCATGACATCACACTTTATATCATCTGTCAAATTACCAGTAATGTTAGCATGAGACTATACTAAATAAAACCTGTCCTGACAAATCATGACAGTGTAAGACATCTGCCATTATGTGAGTAGCATGGTTATGTAGCAGGGTTCATGTGAAATCGCCTTAAATGTCACATTGCTAGTACGGTATTGCTAGTCATTTGATTCTTGAATGTTTTCTGTACTTTAGTCCATGTTTAGAGATAAGTGTATCATACAGTATCAGAAACCATACAAGCAAGTCTATCTGAGATTATTGAACATCTCAGCAAAGTTTGAGGTGAGTATGTACATGTGGTTAGCACAATGCTTGTGCTTCATTTTGCTGTTAGCAACATTAGCTAAAAAATCTTCACATGTTGTGGCTGATCTGGCATATTTTGTTCACAAGAAGAAAAATGTGATCAAGCTTTAGTAGGGCATAGGATTTCAGTATTTTTGTTAAGCAACATGAAACAAAATGTGACCAAATACCCAGGGTTAATAATGTATCATACTCATGAGTTTAATATAGAGGTCATGATGAAAGCTGACATTGTGCTCCCTACAATGCACTTCTTCACAGAACTGATGGTGTCACATCTTCCAGGTACTTTTTCACCAGAAGCCTTGTAACGTTAGAGGCCTTTTTTCCCCCTTGCATCTTCTCACTTGCCCGGACCTGTTGTTAAATGTATCATTGCAGAAACCCATGAAACAATTTAAGCTGATACTCCCAGTTTAAATTACTAAACCATGCGGTCACAGTCATTATGCTATCAATCTTCCATCTCCCTCACATGGAGTATGTTCATGCTTACCTTCTTTAAAAAGCTAAAGAGGTGAGGGGGGCACTCTTAAAGGGTTGTTGGTGTTTTCCTAGCATGCATTTAAACAGAGAAACACTTTTGTTTCTCAACTGATTTTATACATTGTTAAGAGATGGTGAAGGTATTTACAGAACATCAAACACAGTGGTGTTTTCCAGGTCACCATCATAATTACTGGCACCCTTGGTAAAGAAATGGTACAAAAGGTTACGTTAAATGTCTTTGTGGTTAATTGTCTCAAACTTGCACTAAAAAGATGAGGGAATGACTAACATTTAAAGCTGCAGAAAAGATTTTGTTGTTAAAATTTAAAGCATTTCTGAATGTAGAGAAATCAACTAAGCTAAAATATGGTGCCCTTGTGCTGTGCCAAGTCAAGAGTGTTTGGGTCAGATTCAGAAATTTTCAGATCCTATATCTTTTAAAATATGTTTTATCAAAACCATGTGGCACAGTTACTGGCACTCAGAGATGTGAATGGACCTAATGTAAATAAAGCATATTTTACTTTTTATAAGTCCACCTGAATGTTCAGAAGCCCGTAAGTGCCATCCTGTACTTTCTGACTTCCTGTTTCACTGCTATATAAATATTGGGTAACACAGAGCCCAAATTCTTATGGTCATTATTCATAATATAGATGTAAACAAATGAAATGAGACCAAGGTTGTTTGACAAATCAAAGAATTGTTATAAAAAATCACTATATGCCCATATCATTAATAAAACTGAGCTGTAGTGAACTTACCTAGAAGTGGATGAATGTTTATTTTGGCTGACTTGCATGAGGTTAAAAAGATGAAAATCTTTCCAGAAATCACAGTTGTATATTTACAAAAGATGCCATCAGTCGCCAAACCTAAACCCCACTGAAAATCTGTGGGGGTAAAGCTGATTAGGATAGTACAAATGAGAAGACCTAGAACCCTGGAGGATCTGGAGAGATTCTGAATGAAGGAGTGATCTCAGATTGTTCAAAGATGAGATAAAATATGAAGATCTATATAATAAACAAATATAAAGAATTTTTTTTCCCATTGAACAAAGCCTTTCACCACCAAAGATTACAAGAGAAAGAAAATTCATTCTTATATTATATTGTTATGGAAGTTAGATGCATTGAGGTGTGTAATTTGACTACCTAAAAAAATATAGCTTTAGCTGTTTTTTAAATATCGAAATGTGTCAGTTGCAGCATGGATGAAATTTCCAAAAAATGTGAAAGTAAAAAGTGACTATTTTGTCATTGTAAACACACTCAAGCACCACAACAAAATGTGACCTCTGCCTTTAACCCATCACACATGGAGCAGCAGGCAGTTATCAACAGCCCCTGGGGAGCAGTGTCGCACAACAGTACCTTGCTCAAGAGTATCTCAGGAGTGCCCGGACCAGGACTCGAACTGTGACTGTCAGGTCCCAAAGGCAGCGTCTTTACCATTAGGCCACCACTGCCCACTGTGGTAGTGATGCAGTGGCAATTTTGTGGAGATTGTGTCACAAGACATTGGCTACTAAAGTCCATGATTTTTGCACTGACATTATTCACTAGGTGGCGTTACTTGACAAATGAGTTTTAATGAGCTAGGGTCATGCCTCTTATAGAGGGCAACTTGCTTTATAACATTCTGAATTTTTGGCAAAACAGTTGTTGAGTAATTGCCCAAAAAGTACCTTGTACCTTTGGGGGTGGGAGGGTGTGGTTACATGCCAACTAAGGGTCAAAATTATCTTTCAGCAGCGTTGGGCTAAAATCCCACCAGATTTCATGCAGCTTGGTAAAACCTAAGTAAATTATATCTATATCATGGTATATGAAAATATATATTTCAGTAAAAATAAACATAAGGAGTTCAGAGTTTCTGTGATTTGATTGAAGAGCTGCCCAGAAAGCGTTGGCCTGCAACCTCTTGTGGATAAGTAGCTATTTACAGTACAGTCATCATGGAAAAAGTCTTTATCTCTGTGGTTCACAAAGACACAGTGTGATGATATAATCCTTACCTTGCCCTTCTTGTTTCAGTCTTTCAGAGATGTTAACTTTGAAAGTCTGTAAGGCTGACGATATTTCATGAGGAATAGTTCAAGATCTTTTCAGCTAGAAGTGCCTGATCTATTTGAACAGCATGTGCTTTAGCTATTATGAACCACTAGGCTTGAATCTCAGTGCAGCAATGCCTGCAGTGTGTATCAGTCCACCAAGCTCCACCTTACCGGTGTACAGGACTGTTCAGATTATTGCCCATTGGCCAAAGTTGACCCATTTTATTTTGCCCACCAGAAAGTTACCTTACCTCCACCCCCTCACCCAGTGAGATAATGAATACATAGTTATGCTCTATAGACAAAGGACATGTATTGTTGATCTTATAACTTAAAAATAATCACACATTCTCTACAGGGAACAAACTTAACTATGAACTATTTCTGTAACTATTTCTTTAACATACTGTGAAAAAAGTATGTATAACATTTTAGATGGGCTGTAACTTCTGCAAATGCCACATTTTCGTTTTTTTTTTAGAATAAGGTGTTCTAGATTAGGTGCCACTGATTAGAACCTTCTGCAGGTGGAACCTGTTTTGCTTAAACCTGACATCTAGGGTCTGGTGTTCTCTTTGTTATTGAAGTGTGTGGTGTCATCATGCCAAGATCTAAAGAACTCTCTAAGGCCTTCAGAATAAGATTGTGGATACCTGTATGGGTCTGGCAAAGGATTAATAACGCTCTCTAAATTATTTAAAGTAAACCATTTCACTGTAAGGAAAATCATTTACTGCAGGAGTTTGCAAGCTCACCCTGTGTTTGCGTGGGTTTCCTCCGGGTGCTCCGGTTTCCTCCCACTGCCCAAAGGCTTGCAGTAGGTTGATTGGATTCTCAAAAAATTGCCTATAGGTGTGAATGTGTGTTTGAATTGTTGTCTATCTGTGTTGCCCTGCAATGGGTTGGCCTCCTGTCCTGGGTGTACCCTGCCATAGGCCCACAGTTAGCTGGGATTGGCTCCAGCTTCCCATTGACCCGGAAATGGAAGAAGCGGTTTAGAAAATGAATGGATGGATATCAGCAAGCCAATGTCAAAGAGTGGTTATTTCTGCTAAAGGAGGTAATACTAACTTATGGGCCTAAGGTGTATCCTTACGATCCTACGAGGTAGCCTGGAGAGGGGAAGTATCAACTCCTCTCCAGATGAACACTGGTGTTCCTCAAGGATCGGTGCTCGGCCCCCTCCTCTTCTCACTCTACACAACCTCACTGGGCCAGGTCATCAATTCACATGGTTTTTCTTACCACTGCTATGCTGACGACACCCAATTGTACCTCTCTTTCCCACCAGGTGACGAAACCATCTCATCAAGAATCTCAGCTTGCCTCACAGACATCGCAGGCTGGATGAAGGATCGACACCTCCAGCTCAATCT
>JBBPDA010000132.1:31874953-31888847 GCA_037974385.1 Arnoldichthys spilopterus
CCCCCCCCCCCCCCCCCCCCCCCCCCCCCCTCCCCCCCCCCCTCCCCCCCCCTCCCCCCCCCCCCCCCCCCCCCCCTCCACACTACCATACAGAACTGAAAATGTTGTGTGTGTGTGTGTGTGTATTATCATCATGTAAATTTCTAACAAACATTTTAATTTATTTGTTAAAACCCAAATAATCAAGCAACTCTAGAAAAAAGAAACTAAGTTCATTGTAGCTCATGCAACCCTAACATCCCTGCCCCCATTGGTACGCAGTGCCGTTGAGGGCCCACAACCCTTGTCTTACACTCTGCAATTTTACAGCACACATCTCAGGTGCTCGTGCATGTCTCAACCAGACGAAAAAAACAAAAGTATGACTGACAGAATTATGTGTCAGGTGATTTATGGACAGGCAGAGGGTGAAAAACACATTTGCCTCCCCGCTCTCTCCTTCGTTCAATTACCGCCTTTATTGTTGTCTTTTGATGGCTGATAACCCGTGGTGATTTGCCTTTTGATGAGGAACCCCATTAAATATCAGACAGCTTAAATAGCAAACAGCTTATATTTGTATATGAGACTTGGGCACAAATAAAGAATGTAAAACATTGTTTCTGATAAACGTTGAAAATTAACATTGGAGGAACCGTCTGTAAAACAACGCTTCAAGCAGGAATGTTTGATATGGATGTGAATTCAAAGCTGCTAAAGATACATATCAAAGAGAGCATTTTCATAGCAAATGGCAAAAATATGAAGCTATGGCAGCTGTCCAAAGGGAAAAAATGTTGAATATAAACCACAAATCAGGTGCCGCTGTAGGGTTGGAGGCAAATCAGGTGCACTTTAGGGCACTTGTAAATGCCACGCAGAAGTCTAAGCAGAAGGGTTCCACTTCAGATCAACTGCACATCAAACATTGTCTACATTGGCAGCGATATGTCTCTGTTTACACAAAAACATTGCTAAGAATATAATTGGTATCTCCTTGATCTCTTTACTACACAAAAGATCTCTAGCACATGCTCATCAAACACAAAACCAAAACAGTAGCTTTTCAGATGACAAGCTTGGAGGCTTTGTTGTAAACATATATGTTCACCCTCTTTCAACACTGCCATAAAAGTGTTTTCCACAAGTCTTGCAGATAGCTAACTTTGGCACAGAGTATCATTCAATGCCTGAAATTCAAGTAAGTTATTGAGGAACTTAAGCTTTTCACTATAAAGTGAGAAGTACTTAATAATTAACTTCCCCCATCATTGAATATCCTCAATGCTAAGAATAACTCCCATATGACCTCAGCTGGTGACTCATGTGGAAGCCTCAGAGATTCGAAAGAGTGAGTACTTGCTGGCAGTCCTTTAGCCTCATGTGATGAATGTCTTAATTGTTCTCCTCTTGTTTAACTTTAACCAGCCAGCCATTAAGGACTGCCTCCTTTAGACTGAAAGTGAAGCTCATCTCAAACGTTGTAGACCATCTTGAAAGTGATTTCCGATATTGTTTATTTTACATGCAAAGCTTTCTGATGCATCAGAGTTTTTATGGTATTCAGCATGTTTTTAGCCCTCTAAACAGTGCTTTTTACTAAAGGATGAACTGTCATCTCTTGGAGAGTACCTTACAGTTTTGTGGCACACTTTTGGAGTTGTTGTAGCAACAGGCAGTTTAGGGTTGAAAGAAGTGGACAGTTAGAATCATTAATCACTCGACAGGCTGTGTCGCTCCCACGAGGGTCTTGAAAAAAAAATCTACTGTTATCTGCTGACCTAGCATTGCTTACCACTCAGCTTGTAAGCATTATGTAGTAGAAATCAGAAATATCAAAAATTACTTTCTTTAAATGTATCTTTTTTTTTCACTCAGCCAAAAAGCCGATTTTTTCAGACTTGAGGCTTGAGTTCCATATGTGACAGATTCCCAGTTCTCAGGCTCTGCATGATTAGATTTCATAATTATTAAAGTCCTCCCAGTTAAAACCTTTTAATATTACATAATAAAGGATGGAGTTAAAATTTGAACCCTCTTGATTTGAATTAGAATTATACTCTTTCAAATTATTTTAATATTACAACATAAAAATATCTTATATGCTAATAAGAAATTATATATAGTTTGGCCAACAAATTATGCAGAATACCAGTCACAACTGTAGAACTTAAAATTCTACCTATATGGTGAGTTGAGCTGATAAAATAGACAGTACAGATCTATTGGTATAGGTCTATTGAGTGGTGTAAAATATAACTCAGCTCTTGTAGTTCTAGCTATAACAACATGTCCAAATGAGATCTGTAGCTTATAATGTGAAAATATGCTATGAGTTACTGTTTACTATGATTCTGCTTTAGTTTTATGTAGATCCTTCCCATGCTTGAAAAAGCTCCAGTCAATATGTGACAACATATAATAAACATCTAATTTATTTGCTGCACTCTACCTAACTTTAGGAATACATTTCTTATCAAGAGTCCAATAAATACATCTAATTGCACACAAATGCATCAAGGTGCATCGTTAAATCTAACAACTGCAAAAAACACAGTAAATCAGTGGAATGCGTATGCTTGATTTTAATGACACTACATCTTCAGGTATAGCCATGTAAATGTCACCCATTATTCCATAACTATTGCATAACCAAGCTGACAGCTCAATGTAAATCGAGCACTATGAACAGAAAAAACAGTATAAATAAAACATTCATATAAAAATACTCTTTCACAAAATATATTCTCTGACCAATTATTTTCAGTGTAAATTCCATTTGTCTGGGTATGTCACTATTCCAGTTCAAATTAAGTTTGTAATCAGTAGTTTTTTCACTATCATACCCATATGTGATTCTCCAGACTAGCAGCAAAGTAAGGGGGTAATTGCATACCATTACTAAAATTGGTGGGCATGCACTGTCACCACTGCAGCAAGAATTTTCAGCTTCCAGTGAGTATCTGAAGTCACATTCATAGACATGCAAGGCTCCATTACCAACATTATTTTGTATGCCGTGGCATGACAATGACAGTAGTTTGCTTAATAAATAAATTAAACTGTATCTTTAAATGAATTGTACAGAGGCCCTATCATTACATATGTGCCATGGAAGATTCATCATGTAATGTCCCATACGTCAAGGTGCACACACCAATCACTATCAGTCTAATGTTGCTTGAGGCTGAACAAAAAATCTAGTAGCTTAGACACATTTCAGACAGCTGCAGACTGGGCCTTATAAGGTCAACAGAGCCTGATGGAGCAGAGAATCTACAAAGGAATGGACAGTTGGGTCTACTTGTTGATGATTTTTTACCCACTCCATAGCCATTTTTACAGTCTGTTGGTTGTATCCCCAGTGTAAAAAAATGCACCAATGCCGCAAGCATCACGGCAGCAGTTCCTGAAAGAGAATGGAATCCAGGATGGAGTGGACAAGACAAAGAACAATGTTAAGTCCAGGGACGCTGTCATTGTCTTTTCCCCACTCTCCAGTGCAAATCATTGCAAAGAATATATACAAGGGAACGCAGCTCATTCAGTTTATAATTCCAAATGAGTCTTTCCCTAAAGAGCTGACCTCACTGAGTCAAGTCTAGGGCCATTGTTGTTGTTTTTACTCCATTCTATAGTCATTTTCAAGTCTGCTGGATGCATTCTCCAAAATAAAATTCACTAATGCATTAGGCATCAGCAGTGCCTGATGGAGTGCACAATCTTTTAATTGATCTCTAGGAATGGACCTCCTTCACTCCAGCATGTCCAGGACCACTGTTGTTGTTTTTCATTTGAAAGCCAGCTGGATGCTTCCTCCAATGTGAAGCTCTCATCCCACTCAGTCTAGCAGTCTAGGACTGCTGTTATTGTTTATTTGATGCCATTCCATAGTCTTTGTACTGATGGATGTTTCTTCCAGTGTAAAGATTGGCACCAAATCTATGAGCCTATTAAGGTCAGTAGAACCTGATGGATTGTAGAATCCAGGATGGCACTGACATCAGAAGGATTAGGTAATAGATACTATTCCAGTGTCTAGCAAGTCCAGGGATACAATTACTGTTTATGTTGCTTCATTCCATAATTATTTTTAGGCCTTCTGACCATTTTTCCTGTGTGAATAACTGCATCAGTGTTAGTAGAGCCTGATTGAGTGCATGTAATTCCAGCAAGTACAGGGCCATAACTTTTAGGGCTGTTGGGCACTTTCTCCAGTGTAAATCACTGACTCTCATGGCTCAAGGCATTGTGCAAAAAAAAAAAGAGCAAACACATCTCAAGTCAGGTCCTTGAAAGCTTTGGGCAGCACAGATCCACCCAAGAGCTTAATTTACCAAATCGCCAAACCTGGTATTGGGCAAATTAGTCCAAATGAATGCTCATTTGCATGTGTACACCTCTGTCCTTTCGGTGCAGGTGTTGCACTTGACGTAACAGCACCAGAGGAACTTGCAATTGCATTGCCACACGCGTGAGTACTGGTGGGTGTTGTAGCCACGACCACAGCACATCAGGTCACAGCCGCCCACATGCTGGGTCAAGGTTTTGTTACAGATGCGACCGTGGGTGCCCACACTGCCTGTGATAGGGTCCGGCTCACAGTAGCTGGGTGACTTCTCGATGTACACCAGGTCGGTGTCCATGGGTTTGCGGTAGGATAAGGACTTTTTAATCTTGAGGAAGGTGGGCCTTTTGGTGCGGCTGGCTTTCACTGGTTCCACGTGTACCGCTTGCATGTACCTCTCCTTCAGAATGTAGCCCAGTTCACGAAATTTGGGCAGCGTCGTCCAGCAGGTCTTGGTGGTGCATGAACCGGACACACCATGGCACTTACACTCCAGGCGCATATTCCGCTCCAGAACCTGACCGAAAGGAGAGATTGTGTACAGTAAATATTGAGAAAAAATCCAGTGAAAAATCTACTTGACACAGTTTATCCTTTGAAACAAATCCAGCTAATCAGCCAAGACACGTTTTATGTCTGAACTATGAGGCTAATGCAATAAAGAAACTGTGTATGCTATGCAATGTTGTCTGTTGTTTTCACTAACACTCACACTTTATGTACACTGCTTGTCATTGCATTGCATTGTGTATTGTACACTGTCTTTGTGATATAGTGTATACTGTCTATTATATATTCTGTACTGCCTATTGTACATTGTATATTCTGTACTGTCTATTGTATACTGTGTACTGTCTGTTGTACAATGTATATTGTGTACTGTCTAGTTTATATAGTATAGTGTGTATTGTCTATTGTTCGGTGTCTATTTTACATTGTATACTGTAAATACTACCTATTATATATTGTGTAGGTCTATAGTACACTGTATATTGTGTACTGTCTATTATATTTTGCATAGTATGCACTGTCTGCTGTTTACTGTATACTGTCTGTTGCATCTTGTCTTCAGTCTATTGTGCACTATATATTGTCTACAGTTTATTGTATATTGTGTACTTTCTATTGTATACTGTATACTGTTGAATGTATATAGTATACTGTGCACAGTCTGTATAGTGTGTGCTGTAGATTGCATATTGTATACAGTCTACTATTGATTATATATTGTTTACTGTGTGTATTGTACTGTATTGTCTGTAAATATTATGGACATTGTCTATATATTGTCCGTAGTACTAGAGAGACACTACGGGCCAGAACTAAATTATATGTGTGTGCTAACATACTTGGCCACTAAATCCGACTGTAATTGTGAAATGATGGAAGCCTATACCCCACCAATTAGCATTAGGCTACCTGCCTAAATAATCCCACACACGCCTTAAAACTCAAATCTGTGTAGAGTTGTTCAGTAATTTCTTTTTCAGTATTGCTCAGATCCATTTTTTTCATCATTTTGTAAATATGGCCAATGCAGCGTGCTGTCATATTAAAGTAAAGAAGGATGCCACTTAAGTCAGTGATCACGGTTGTATTTAAAAGCTGATGTGCAGTGAAAGCTGATGAATTAATGAGAAAGACAAGCAAATTTTAAATGAATGGCTTTTTATGGAGCAAATAGCTGCTTCTTCTGTACAGGGTTGTGTGTAAGGCCCCTGTCAAAGTGGCTCAGGTGCTTATGCTCATGCATTCTTCCAGCACATCAGCTTCAAGAACTGACTGTTCACTGCATAATATATGCCCCCCTCCCCCCAACAGTTGCCATTGCAATGAAATATCTAGATAGTCAATGTTATTCACTTTACCTGTCAGTGATGTTATTTATGGCTGATTGCTGTACATCACATTAGCCTTCTAGGTCCAAAAACACACACTAAACAACTGGCCAGAAACATCAATCTGTGGCCTAATGGTTGAAGAAGAGGACTTGTAAGGGTTGCCAATTACATTTTTCTACATTTAAGTTTAAATTATTCATATCAGAATAACAAAAGTGTCTATGTTTATTTATTTCTGCGAAATGGGAAAATTAAAAATGTTAGTAATTTGCTTAACTTTGGGCAAGATCTGGAAGCTGACAATAATTTAAGGTTAAAAAAATCCCTCACAATATTAACAAAATGGTTTAACAGCAAGGTGCCCCTAGAACTTATCTCCACATCAGGAGAAGTCCACTTTCCCTAGCTGGGCTGTAATGTGATGAATGAACGTAGTATAGCTGATAGAGTAACTCTGTCTATAGTGTACACACAGGCTCAGATATCAGGTGTCAGGCTGTGCGTGTGTGGCTGGCTGTACCTCACCTTACAAAGCAGAAAGAAGCAAAGATAAGAAAAGAGTTGAATGAAAAAGACCCATCAAAACTCAGTAGGTCTTTCTGTCTGTCTAAAAAGACATTTCCGAGACATCTGGAGCCAGTGGCAGGTGATTCACACAAAGATTTCACTTCCGATCAAGAACATCATCACTGCTTTTGTTGTTTGTTCAATTGGCTTATTAAAAAAACAGAATTATATAAACATTAAAATATTTACACTTATGCATAAGTTGGTCAAATGTTTTTTTTATAGTGAAAGTGACTATTTGTCATTGTGAACACACTCAAGCACCACAACAAAATGTGATCTTTGTATTTAACCCATAACACGTGCACATGTGGAGCAGTGAGCAGCTATCAACAGCGCCCGGGGAGCAGTGTAGTGGGACGGTACTTTGCTCAAGGGTACCTCAGTAGTGCCCCGGCCAGGACTTGAAACAAAACTGGCAAATTTTCGAGTTATTTTTTTTTACTATTTTTTTTTACTAATACTAGCAGAAAAAAAATTGCATCATTAGAGGATGTGTACTTATTTTCAATTAGAAAAGTAATTAAACAAGTTTATTTTAGTAGTTCTCATTAAGTTGTATAAATATAATACTTAGCTATTTTTTAATGCAAATATTAGACAAATATTATGTGTGTATCTACTCTACTTATAGCTTAAATGCTCCCCCACCCTGCATTCAACAAATATGATTAAAATATATTATATTAGTTCTCAATCGCATTCTACTTGTGCAATGACAGTAAAGGTATTTAATTCTAAATACAATTTTATCCCACTTTTAGCTATAATTTTAATTATATGATGTAATTTGTTTATGTGGAAACTCTCAATACACCTTCCAACTAAAATTGTTTTTTTTACCACTGACATTTACTGCTGATACCACTACTGGCCAACAGACCGATGTAATAACTTATCTTAATCTCAGTATACCCACCACAATGTGCCAAAATTGCAGTTACAGCCTTTTAACTCTCAAGTAATGGTGAACACGCTCTGATAAGACGTGACTAAGAAAGCATGTGGTGCCCAGAAAAAGCCATTCTAAAAGTCATTCAGCAAGACAAACTGTATTGTCAGCTTTGAACAAAGTTCCTCTCTTTACCCACTCCACCAATCAAAATGGCCTTTTCTGAGCCACTTATCCGTTAACATCCCGGTGCCTAAAACTACGGACAGCTTTTGTTATCTCCTGTTTAAACGGTGGGCAACGATAGCCAGGATCTTACCCAATGTCATTACATTCGCCAGCATAAATTAAGACTCGGGAGGGGAGCCTTCCCAACAGAGGCCTCTTTTAGTGGCCTGGAGACAAAATGTACAGATAGAATGAACCTGGAAGCATACTCAGTACACTAAGAGGCAATTTTGCCATTTAGATAAGCCAGCGTGAATTCAACCGTGGGCCAAGAGGGAAAAAAACGGCCACTGTGAATCGGCCTGGGTGAGTGAGGGGACGAGTTTCCAGCCATGAATCGCCTCTCTGTGACAGAGAGTGGAACACGCCAGACACAAAGATGGAGACTTCTTTTCCTCCTCATTAAACCCATCCAGGAGAGAAGGGGGGGGGGGGGATGTGGTGGGGGTTCTTGTCGCACCATAGGCCAGGGTCCCAGTCCATAGCTAATACACATTAATATATAACCCTTACAGGTCTGGAGTCTTAATATTCTTTTCTGCAAATACAGACGTGGTTTGGATTAAGTGGTTCTGCACTTATATATAATTCAAGCTATATAAAATTATCTGTGAGGTGTAAAATAACAAAGCTTTTTAATGTTAAAAAAAATTAAACACATTATCTACAGGCATTTTCCTGTAAGATTAGTGCACAGTTTTTATCTACATGAGTTTAACAATTTGAAACAATAATACATTGCATATTAAATGTGCTATATTGTGCACAGAGCACATTTTATGTTTTATTTATTTTACCGTATGATAAATTGAGCAAAATGAAAGGTAATAGCACAATAAACCATAAAGAACTGTGTTCCTTTTAACGAATTTGCCCCTATTTCCATTTAGAAAATCAAATCATAGCGCCATAACATGTATGACTGTACATATAAATATTTTTATATTTGCATAATTTGTAATTAGGCTTTCCTTTTGTAACAATTTCCATTTCCTCCATTTGGGTTCCAAAAAAGACTAGTTGGGGCGGCAAAGAGGAGACAAGCTGGTCACGAGACTGAAAATGTCTTTCAACTTTTCTCTCTATCACACAACACTGGTTTTGTTAACAGTTAACAGTCTTGTAATATGGAGCATAGTCTCTTAAATCTCTTTCTCTTTTAATACATTTGTAAATGCAATTTTGATACCCAACTTCCATTCACCTTTTAAGAACCACCAGCTAAGAGAACCTTCACACAATGTTTAAGGTTTAACAAATTAATGTATTTTTCTTCCATTTTTAATTTTAATTACGTTTTGATTTTAATTAAGTTCTTCCTGCTCAGAAGCTTGGTATTACTAAAGAACATGTGAATGGGTGTATCTCTCTTTGTGTGTGGATTGTTCATTGGCTCACTTGTACTTCAGACTTCAAATCTATTTTCTGGAAATTGTAATCACTGGTTGTCTGAAATGTTGATGTAACTATTCAACCACCAGGACAAGAAACTTGATTTGAGATCTGGAATTTTTGCCCATAGAAGAACCTCTTTTATTTCCTTAATAAACATTTGCAAAACCTTTAAGAGTGTCAAAGAATCTTCAAATAATAAAAGGCTTCTTCACCAATTAATCTGTGCTTTCTTGAAACCAGAAAACTAGAAACACTTCACTGAGGTTTTTGAAAAGGTTCTTCATACTCACACATCTCATTCTTCAAACGATATTTATTGAAAGGTTCTTTAGGGAACCAAAAATGGGTTTTCAATGGCAATGCAAAAAGAAACCCTTTGAAAACATTATTCTGAAGAGATTACAAGTGAATTGCATAATGTTTTATATTATGCAATGTGTGTGAAATGTAGTTTTAAGCAAGTTTTAAATCCAGCATAAGGGATACCTCTGTCTTATGTTTATGCATGCCTTTATCAGGACAATTCAGGCTTGAGATTTAGCTGCAGATATTAACTCGCACCACATCAAAGACCAAAAGAGGTGGGGATAACTTTCGGATGCAGGTGAAAGTGAGAAAAGCATTTAACAGTGCAAGACTTTTGGAGGAACTATAATGCCTGTGAAACAAAAACAGGGCATCAAAGATGAAACATGTTGCCTTTTTCACCATTAGATGAAGAGATGAAGTCTATAGGGGATCGTGGTGTGAGTCAGTGGTGTAAACTGAGCAGAACATGGGGGAGCGAATGCTTTTGTGCAGCTCCAGTGTGTTTGCCATTCTCTGATCTAGTTTGTAATCAAACTCTGCCACTTAAACTGCTCTTACCCCTAAAAGCTTCCCATTATTTGGCTGCCAGCTCAGTCTTGGCCTCAGCGCCAGCCTGTTGATGACCAGGCACAACAATGCCAACTTTACTGACTACCTCTGTCTTTCTGACTTTCTTTTGATCCAGTCACTGTAACCAATTTGGGTCATTGGGCCCATCACAGATAGCCAAATAATAATAAAGTTATAATTACTAATAGTGCTCCACAGAACAAGTAAGCCATAATTATATATTTCTAGTTTCCTATGTGAGTGGATATTAGTCCTGATCCTGGACAGTTTTAGGTTTTCTCTGGCCCAACAACAAACAGACAAAATGCAAATGAATGCAAAAAATGTTCATTCAGAATGTATGGCATTGATGTACTGGTAGAGCAAAGCTTTACTTTGAACAAAAACAGGCAAATAATAATAACATAAATTATACTAATTAGCAACCAAATCATACTAACATACTATTTACCTAATAATGAGTCAAAGTACAGTAAGCCATCCTTATCCTTATTGCATCTCATATTTTCTAGCTGAGTGGCTCTCAAGTCATAGTATTGGGTTTTATCTTGCCCTTTATACAAGGTTGCCATTAACAGTCACCCCAAAACAAAAGTCATGTATCTCCAGATTTCTCGCTCAGTGCCCTGTATAACAGTACAAGTATCACGTGCATGGCTGTATTCATAAGGCTACATGACATGTACCTAAACCTGTCATGACAACTGACATAAACATACATAAACATTTATAAAGGCTTATTCCAACAAATCCTTTACATACATCCACCTATATCATTCATCTGCCCATTTATGCTCACATTATAAGGGGTGTTGACAGTGAACTGTGGATGCCCAGATGTGGGATTTGTAGGCTGAAACTAATATCTGATTTTTCCATGTACATATCTTGGAATTACATCTACATGGATTAAAAAAAATAAATTGTATAGCATTGATATTTATTTCTATTTGCTTAAAAATGAGGAAAAATAAGCATTTTAACATGAAATTCCAGCTTCACCTAAACATACTGCAAGCAAATATCTGCCACTTGATGTCACTGAGCATTCCTACAACAAACCAGAAAAGACCTAATTTACATACATCAGGCTTAAATGCACAGTAACGAATACAGCCTAGACTAATTCTTAAGTAATTCATTTAAATAGAGGCTGGAAAATGGTTTTGTAGAAATGAACTAAAACTGCATTAGATTTGGATCTGCTAAGGGTTTGGGTCTTAAGCTTGAGAAGAAAGCTTGGAAAGGGACATCAAGTATTTCCCAGCCTTTCAGCTATGATCCTCTATATATTTTCTTTACCCTCTGTATGTTTATAGACAGCTTGCTGTTTGTTGTATAAACTTTTAGGCTCTGCCATGAGAAAGATGAGCTGTTCTGCTACCTTTTGTTTGGACTGCAATCATGACAGTGATTTAATTCATTTTTAACATATATGCAAAGTACAGAAGGTCTCTTCCATGTGAGCAAGACTTTATATCGAACAACTTCCATCCTTACAGAGGTAAGCTAATGTAGTATTAGGAGTCTTGCCCAAGGATTCTCAGTTCTTTCCTGAGGGCAGAATCAAACCTTTACAGAGGCCCTCAGGTGTACTGTCCATGGGACCCCTGTTGTTTACTCATGCACACACTAAATCCACATCAAACAGCAAAAAAGGAGGTTGAATGAAGGATGGAACAGAAGCAGGTTTTCCACTGTCATGACCGTACCTTGCGTCCCACCTCGTTGTTGTGGAGGTTCATGAGTGTCCTGGCACTCTGTTTGATTTCCCTTGCGTCCACGAACACTTTGGAGAAGCCGAGGCCGTAGCGGATGTCGGCAGAGCAGCCGCCCCACTTCCAGCCACCCCCCCGGCCGTGAAAGCCTTGCTTCTCCTTATCACAGCTACACTCGCTCAGGTTACCCTGAGTACACGCTGCTGTGATGGCATGGGCCACTCCTGCTGCGATGATGGCGTAGGTGAACGCGGCCTCTTTACTGCCTGAAACAAACACAAAAACATAGACTGCTATAATGCATTACATGAAGGGCCTTTCCTTATAGTGCTTATAACTCTTTTGGTGGAGCATAATGACAAAACTAAGGGTGATTTGTTTATGCTCTATAGGTATGTAAGTGAGATTGGGAACAGTGTTCGATACTCTCAACAAGCTCACATTTTTTATAAAAGTTCTATTCCTTTTTATCCAAAATAGCATATATTGTGACAGGGAATGCTAATGTCTAAAATTATTGCTATTGCTAATTTCTCGACCATAAACAAAACATTCTTCAGGGCAAAACATAGGATGGTCATGTGCACACTTCCCAAGTTTCCCCACCACACTGTCAAAAATGTGGGCTACTGTTTGAATTGAATTGAATTGCACTCCTAAAAAAGGTTTGGAACCCCTAGTTTAATGTACGGCATGTTTCTGTCAGGCTTGTATGCAGTGTCAATGCCTCAGGGTGAGATCAGTCTGTGCTCTGGAGTGGCAGACTCATTTCATTAATGTATGTATATTCCGGTACAAAAAGGATGCCCTTGAGTAAAAGTAGAAATCCCCTGTATGCATTTGAAGGACTTCATTACAAAACACATTATAGATTAGAGTTTCATTTTATTTATTTATGATGTATAATGCTGGAAAAGGACTTTTCACATACAGAAAATACTAGTGATCCACCTTTATTAGAGATATACAACCTTGTTTTGCATTATCAGCTGTTGGATGCATATATAATGGATATACATCACTTTGGAATTTTGTAAAACAGCATTTAATTCATTAAATTCAGGCACTAGCTGTTTATAAATACTCAGGCATGAAATTATTAACACACTATTCAAAGTTTTTCATGTGTAATAACACCTTTAGGTATTTTTCTTTGAAAGAAAGTTAAAAATAAAAAGAAATAAAAGAACAAAATGGAAAATGTTTTGTTGCTTACAAGTATTTTGATTTATGTTTAAATGTAAATGTTCTACATTTTTTCACCCAGACCCTTTTTTTATCAAAAGAAAGTAAGCTTTTTGTATTTGAGGCTTGAGAACTAAATGTAATGTGGCACTTCTTAAGCTCTGGATTAATAGTTCTCATTATTATTAAAATTTGTCAGTAATGTCAGATATTAATGCAGCACTTGGGATTCAAAAATTGCATATTTCTAATTATTCACTCCCACAAAGCATTCTTCTCAGGTCATACCACAAATGTACTGAAATGAAGTCTGCAAGAGGCAAAATCTGTCAGGTCAGTACCACACACAGTGGATCAGGTGGAACTCCATGAATGGGCCATAAGGAAAGCTATTGATCCATTTAGAGCTCTTTAGCACTATCACTAAGAGAGCAAACACTTACAGCATGAGGTTATCATCTGTCTTCCTTTTCATAAATCATTCACACACGTCAGAGTGTTTGTATTATCGGCATATAGATTCCAGCTAACTGGGATGCAGAGTAAAAGCTGAAATATGAGATAGTTCAAGTCCTAAATCATGAGCTCACATCTGATAATGCACCTGCCATTAATGGGTTTGTGACTGTAACAGAAACACTCAAATATTTTGGGGAGAATGAGAGGCCTAAACAGAATGAGATAAAAAGTATAGTAATCTATTTGGTGATTAAATTAAGAAAGATATACAGACACCCTGAAAACACCTTCTCTCTCTCTCTCTCTCTCTCTCTCTCTCTCTGAATACTAGTAGTTCTACTTATTTGTTATTACTTGAAATTAAACTAATTAAATTTAATTAAATTACATTTATTTTATATAT
>JBBPDA010000132.1:31888947-31924790 GCA_037974385.1 Arnoldichthys spilopterus
AGTTATTTCTGTGACCATTGTGAGTTTTTCTTTCATTGACTGAAGGGTACCAACAATTTTGTCCACGTGTGTATATTATGGTGCATTAAGGGACTTAAGATGAGTCCAGAGCCCAGAACTTCTAGGGTGTCCTCAAAGAACACTATCTAAATATATTGTATAATATTTGAGGCCCAATATTATATTCTATCACAACCAGAGTTTAAGCTGTTCTGGAGGAATATACTAAAGGTCCTCCAAGCAGATGCACAGGACTTGTGTACCATATTTCTAGGCTGAAGGTGTAGATGAGAGGAAACATGAAAATGTATGGCACTGGCAACTGCCACACAACCACCCCAACCAAGTCTTAACTGAATACATTTTATTTATCTCAGAGAGGTAATTCATATCTGAGCATGATCACGTCATCTCGTTACAAACAAATACTCGGAGAGGGGAATGCAGTGTGGCCACATGATTTGATTATTAAAAGTTGATCAGTCCTCTGCTGAACAGGTATCTAGGGCACCCATGTTCAATAGAGAGTGATCATTATTGGTGTACTATACAGTGTCCTTTAAGGTTTGTTGTTTGAGAAAAGTACCCAGTGACATGAGTAGATCTAAATAAACCCTTAATGTAGGCTATACTGCAAAAAAAAAGCCTGAAGCAGGTGCATTAACTTAAAATCATTTACAATTTACTGTGGTTCCAACACTAGAGTTAAACATTTGCAAGGAAACAGAGCAAACTGAATGTAGTAGATATGGAGTATATGATGCATACACAAGAACTTGCCAATTTAAATTGATCTAATAACAATCTTAAATTTCTCAGGAATGGCATGAGGCTGCAGAAACACCATGGTTATGGAGGTAAGTTTCTGTCGAACAGATAATTCCATGCTCTTTGGTATGCAATTTATAAAGAAAGGCTATGACAGTACTACACTTCAAAACACGATTGAAGTTTTAACCACATTAACACTTTTCTTGTCCAGAGAAATGTGCTTGCACCGATGGGGTTTCTGCAACCTAAGTCAGCTGCTCTTAGACCCTGACCAGTGCACCTGGAAGAGGTACGTGGTAACAGTTTCTTTTGTGCTTAGTAAAGAAATTCAGAAAAGAGGGACTGGTATCTTGTCAAAGCTTTAACAACGCTGGCCGAAAAGAATAAAGACATGAAGTCTCTGATGATTGGTTAGTGCACTTTATCTGTCATAATGTTATGGCTGATCGATGTATAGCTCAGTAGTTGGCACTGTTTCCTGTCAGTAAGCCAGCTCGTCCTTTCTGTGTTAAAGGCCCTTTAACACATGAACACAGAGAGTATGTTTGATTAGCAAATATCAATTCCCACAGATATTACCTGCGTCGTTCCAACCTGGAGCTCAACATGAAGTCAGGCAGATCAGGTGGAGACTACACCTGCAAGAGCCTGAGAGGTCATAAAGGTATTTGTGTCCATTCAGTCTTTCCTTAGAGGGAAGGCAATCAAATGTTACTGTGAAATTATGGTTTGCCTCCTCAACTGAAAAATGACCACTTGTACCAACAAAAAGTTTAACTGATCGGACAGGAGGCCAACCCAGAGACAGACAACCATTCAAACACACTACAATCTATGGGCAATTTATAGTATCCAGTCAACCTATTGCAACCTTTGGACAGTGGGAGGAAACTGGCCATTCGTTTCAATGAGTTGCAATTGAAAAATAATCTGGTGTCTGCCAAATTACCAATGACATGTCAGTTGTAAAAAGCACTATACAAATAAACTTGACTTGACTTGACTTGACTTGACTTGACACCTGCCACTTACAAGGACTGAAGAAAACCATGCCACATCATTTAATTCATGTGTCATTGGTTACATTTCTTGTGAAATATATGCTGTGTGTTCTGGACAAATGCTAGAACATGTCTCCAATAATACATGTCTTTCAACTTTCAAGGCAGGGTTGTTGGTTTTTCTTACCTGGTGGGGAACAGCAATATCCAGGACAGCTGGAACTGCACACCAGTCATCTGCAGTGCGTCCAGTGATGGCACAGTCAAAGCATGGGACATTCATAAGGTAGTTATTTGTTTGTTGGTGCAGTGTACTTTAAAAGTTCCTCAAGGGCAAATCATAACAAGCGTTTCTTTCTCTTGCAGGGCGTTAATCTGTGGTCTAGCTCTGGTCAGAACCCACTGACAGCCATATTCACAGACCCGCATGAGTGCATTGTAGGTGCTGCTGACAGCACTGGAATGATTAAATTGTGGAAGGGCCAGACTGGAGAGGAGTTGTCGTCTTACTCCTCTGGCTCCTCTCAGTCCACTCTGCTGTCATTCAGCAAGGACGGGAGCTCTTTCCTCATGGTAAACTTTGCAATTGCTTTTAAACTCTTTTCAAGTCTACTATGTACGTCAAGCTATTAGGTCAGGAGACCTTGCAGATTTTCTACACTGTCAAAAACAGATGCACTGAATTTACTTGATATGAACAGGTATAGCATAGTAGTTGATGTGTGAGTTGGTTAGAAAGCACAGATTAGGCTCCAGATAGGATAGGAATTACAAGTAATACAGGGCTTCCACCAGGATAACTCTGGGAATGGTTAAGCACAGAAAATCAGTGTTTTGTGTTAATGTTATTTGTCTTTTAGTGTTGGTTTATGTATTACAACACTGCTCAGCTGAACATAATGCAATTTCCTGAGTAAATATAAATATCTGTAAATATAATTCCTCAGGTCCTGAAGACTTTTTTACAGTGCTGTGTATATATAAAATAAAAATGATCTAAAATTATTCTAAACTTCCAGTAGGGGGAGCCAACAAAATAGAAATCCAAGAAGCAACACTTTGTAATATATGGTTTACATTAACGTTATGTACACTGTACACACTATTTTGTCTTTTAGGTGGGAACTGCTCTAGGTTCATTACTTGCCCTAAGCTCTCCACTGCTGTCTGAACTATCAAGGCATGTAGTGTGTGACTCATTCAGACTAAATGTTCTCCTCTCATCACCTGATAAGAAATGGATCCTTGCTGCCTCCAAGGACAACTCTGATTTAAGCCCAAAGGTAATCCTGCTACACAGAGTCATACATTTCAAAATATGTTTATTCTCCATTTTTGTTTTTCTATTTAAATACAGACAAAGAAAATGGCATTGTTGAATTTTATGATACTTCCAGGTGAATTAACAGCAACTGAAACATAATAATAATAAATATTAAATTATATAGAATATTATTCTGAGCATGTAGACTTATATAGATCTTCAGGTCCTTATAGCAGGCTGGACATATTTAAACAATATTTTTTTAAAAAAAGGAGCACCCTGTAATTTGCAGCCTACACAAATTGTATTGCAAAATTATGGAAAAAATATTGGACATAGCATTTAGTACAGCATCATTGTGCATGTTGAGTATATGTTAACATTTTAGAACACCTTCCCACATACCTGTATTCAAATACTTTCTTTTTTGTTAAACAAAACACAAGTGGCTTATCATTTAAAAAAATCTGAAATGGTTATAAAATAGAAATTCCAAATCCAAAGAAAGGAGTCTGTGAATTAGAATACACAGTGATTGACTCTGCTGTAGCCAGTTTAACAGAAAACCTTTTTTTAGGCTTTTAATTTCTGGAAGAAGCTGGAAGCCATGTAATGTAATCTGATCAGAAAGGTGTAGCTGTGTTTAGCTGGCAGTGACCGTAATCATACTGTTAACATTTGTTGTTCTCTTACTGTAAATAGTATATTAACACTATGGCTGGGTGGTTTTGACAGATAAGTCTTTTAAGCAATGTGCATAATTTAGATTAGCTAAGCAAAAAAAATTTACTTGCACTCTGTCCAGCAGCTCAGACATCCAGTAACAGTGGAGTTCCTCCAGCGCCCAGGTTTAAGTGTAACTGTGGAACTGATCTTTTGTAAAGTAGATATTACATTCATTTTTTATGAGAACTCTGCATTATAATGATGTTACGGTATTTGGTTTAGGTGTTTATTTTTAAGCAGCTAGTTTACTAGCTCAAGCTTGGCCTGTTGGTCAGACACAACTAAACAACCTATGGTTTGGGTGGGGCAGGGCTAAGGAAAGGAGAAGCTGATGACAAATCTGCTCTGGTTGTTTTAAAGGAACACTCAGTTCCTTCACTTGACCTCAGCATCTTACAAATCCCAGCAAAATCAAATCCAAGCCAGAAAAACAAAAGGGCAACAATCTCTCAATGAAAATGACCAACAGTGTTCTTTATTTTCTTGTTAATAGCTCATTCAAGCTGGAACCTTTAGGTTGAACAGATTTAACTAAACTGAATAAGTGGAGAGCCTCTTTCAGATATTGTTCTTGTACACAGATGTATGTTATACAGTTAGATTCAGACCATGGCTAAGAAAAATGCAAAGGCGTATGAGACAACTGCTATTTTGAGGATAGTGCTTTATACAACAAATCTTGTTAGTTTTAGTAGGCAATATTAAAAGTGCTTTTTTTGGATATACAAGCTCTGTTAGCGTATAGAAAATGTGCAGAGCAGAATTTGTGACTTTACATTCAGCTAGTGTCCACAACTTCAACACTTAATGGCAATAACTGTGAGAAAAAAAACACCACATAATGCAGTATTTTATATACTAATATTCCAGTTTCTATATGTGTCATTTTCCTGTTTTAGGTTTTCTGGAGTCAGAGTGTTTGCTGCCCTGTAGGGGATGAGGAAGCAGTGTGTGTGAATTTGCCAGTCAGTGGCTGCGATGCTGCTGTGTTTCTCCCCTCTCAGCCTGCGCGACTGGCTATAATTCACGCTGAAGGCCTGCACAATCACAGGCTGCTCACAGTATTTGATTTAAATATAAAGAAGTCCAAATACAAAGAGGAGGCTCAGGGTAAGCCACTCAACTTAGAGCAGCAAGACATTTTTATTTGAAAGTTTGCTGTTTTTTCTTTGCAGTGTACAGTGGTCCATTCTTGGGGCCGTTCAGACTGCAATTCATCTGCAAAACTGTGAAATCTTAATTTTCACTTTGAAGAAATTATTTTAATCTAAAATCATGATCACTTTTCAACCAATGTTCTGTTTCAGCTCAACAAGTCGAGTCTTTTAAGTTAGACTTAAACCAGTGGCGCTCGGACAATGTCCTTCAGGCTAAAGGGAACAACACCATTCTTGTTACAGACGGCAATGATCTAAAGGTCTACACCCTTAAAGGAGCCCTTGTCACTAACTTTAAGGACCATACACAGCCAATAATGTCTCTCTGTGTGGTGAGCTGCCCATTTTAACTTCATCATTCACTTCACAGAGCATGTCAGTTTACAAAATGAACAATTTACACAGTCCTGATTTTGCAGGATAACTTCCGGGTGGTGACTGCATCACGTGACTTGTCTTTAAGAGTATTGACATGGAGAAATGACCAGGATAAAGGTCTGACACTTGAGAGCCAGTACCACCTTCTAGGAGGCTCCCACACAATGTCCAGGTACAGGATTACTGTTTACACCACAGGCCTTAAAGTCTGGACATCTGTTTCAAAGAACAGTACAACAATCAAACCGTCAAAGTCTGAGGTTGTTTTTCTTAAGTGCTATCAGTGACATCTTGTATTCATTGAAGAGATCATGAACCCAAAGAAACCAGTTAAACACTAACAATCAAAACACAACAGCCACCTTTAGAAAGAAGTGTAGAAATTACAGTCCTGGAATGATGTGTTTAAAATAAATAGTGCTTGCATTGACATTATTAAGTATCCTAATGTTCAAATGTTTTTTCGAGTGTATTTATATTAAATGCACTTAATTTTAATGAAGTTTTAACATTATTGCTTCTTTCCACAGAGGATTCACCCATGTGGCCTGCGATTATGCAAGTATAGTAGCCTCAGTGGAATCAGTGGATGGGAAGGATGCACTGAAGGCTTATGTTTTTAATTGTTGATCAAATCCATGTTTGAACGTCAAGAGGCAATACTAGTAATTAATGACCTGTGTGTCCCTTAAGCCTTAACGTTTTGCAAATTGTAATACACTGTGGGTTTATTTCTGTTAAATTGCTGTGCGTTACTTATATTCAAAAGAATATCTCAACTGCTGCTGCAACAAACAAGTCGGATTATTACAGCAATTTGTGTGACAATGCGTATACACTGATCAGCCACAAGATTAAAACCACCTGCCTACTGTTGTATGCTGGCAAAACAGCATTGACCTGTGAAGACAGGGCCTATACAAGACTGGATCGAGATGTGGAGAATGTAGAGTCATACTCTTTGTCATACTCCTCAAACCATTCCTGAACAATGTGTGCCATGTGGCAGGGCACATTATCTTGAATGAGGGCACTGACATGAGAAAGCTGTTGCCTGAATGGGTGCAACAGTGTAGTGCATGTCAAATGCCTGAACTCTGCCTACTGGTGCCATTAATGTTTTGGCTGATTCGTGTAAACTTATTACACAAATAAGTAAGGCTGTTATTATGGGGTGGCCTCCCTTGCTACAATCCTGGATATGGTCAAAGTCATGTCTTTTGCCATTCAAGAGGGTAAAATGGCTGTTCACTGTCATGCAGGCCTTGGAAGAACAGGTACATTTCTAAAAAGACCAGTGATGTACACCAGTTAGCTCTGCACTAACAGATGCCATTGTAATGAAACTTTACCTGTCAGTGGTGTTAATGTTGTGGCTGATCAGTGTATATTGCCTCCTTGTAGTAATTTTTTTTACAGTCCTGTCAGACACATAGATCACTGTACTTAAGCTGACCTGTTTCACAGGTGTGTTATTAGCCTGCTGTTAAGTATGTTTGAGGTACTTCATTGCTTGTGTTTTACCCTTATGTGGTGAGCATGACAGTAACTTCCAACATTTCCTTTTCTTAATGATGAAATTCTTCATTTTCTTTTACAAGCAGTTTAAGTATATTAACAAATGTAAAAAAAATGTAGAAACAATTACATTATTTCAGTTAAACTATCATGGCACATAACAGTTTTGACTTTTTGACAAAATGTTTTTGCAGCTAATGCCCTGAGCATGGAACAGCAGATCTAATGTAGTTATTTGAATATTAGTAGAGAAAAAGGGAACGAACTGAATAAAGATGCACTCAGCAGACTTTACGAGCATGAGTGTAAATCTCTACCACTGCTACTGCTGTGGTGTCTTTTCCAAGGCCGTGCTCCTCATGTCCCGTAAAACACGCTTTAGAACTCTTGTCATTATCTCATATACGTCCTGACCTCCACTCACGTTTTTCACCTGTAAAAAATAAAAAATAAAAGAAAGAAAAATCTGTACAAATAAACATGTGCAAGTGCTGTATGAATGCATAGCATGTAATACATACCTTTGTAAAAGCCTTTATTATTCGCTCCACAAAAGCATTCTCCACCTCTTCAGGTATTATCAGTAAACAGGAAAAGCAGTCCAGTATACACACTAGTGTTTCTCTGGAAGCCTGAAATCAAGGATGAGTGTATATTGCTTAATGTTCCTTTAAAAGATGTTAACATGGCTTAAAAGCCTAATGCGACTTTCTATTCATTATTTTTGACTTACAGTTTATTGACACTTGGTTAAAAGAGATTTGGTTAAAAGTGCAGATTTCAATCCATAACACAGAAATGTTTAGCCATAGAATAGATGGCTAAAACAGAAACCCCCTAGTTGGTGCTGTGAGCAGTAGTGCTTGAAGGAGCATCTAAAAAAAAATTTCTGCTAAACACCAAACTTAAAAGTGCAAAACTAATTTATTCACATGGTTCATCTAGGCAAACTTGCTGCCATAGCAATTAAAAAAAACTTGTAAAGGTGTAGCTTTTCTTTTCTTGTTCAGCTACCAGCCCTACATCTATATCTGCTTTCTACCTAACATTTAATGTAATGAATAAAGGCGTCTCATCCAACATAAAGTTAGCCAGATGAGAGGTGAGATTCTGAGAGCTGTGGTGATTTTAGTGTGCCCTTCACTTTAGACAGGCTTTGTACTTCTGTGGATGTCAATCTTGTTTTGCAGAAAGAACTATCCTGCCATTTACAGCATAATTATTTCTTGGTATTGAACAGAAGAAAAGTGTCAAACCTGTAGATACAGAATGTAAATCAAGAGTAAATGTAATTCCTTACATAACTATATAAATATAGTAATAACCTCCTAAAGATTTTATTTGCACAACTGTGGTCACACTATTTTTTACTTGATAATAATAAAATATATATAAATATATTAAAAATACTGTTAATTTATAAAAGAGATATTTGTAATTTAGGCAGTTACAGAATAAGGCAGAGCAAACTCACCTGGTCCAGTGAATTAAAAACAGCATTTGGATCTTGGTTGGGTTGGTCCATGCCCTGGACGTCTTTTGCTGAGATAACGGGCTCTTTCAGCTGTTCTAGCCAGGACCACAGGATTCCTGTGAGTACGAAAGGGTCTCGCTCCAGACATAGCCGCTCCAGTGCTCCTTGATAATTCAGATCCGTCTGCGGGTCCACACATTATAATTTTGGTTTATATTCCTTCTAATAAATAGCATGTTTTATTATGTAAAGTTATAGTGAAGTTGTGTGAAAAAATTGACACATTCAATATTTAGTTCTTTGTTAAGAAATGTCAACATTAATATTATATATTATCTAAAATTATATGGAAGTAGACTGAAGAATGTTCTTATGTGTAGCTGATGTTGTGCACCTATCTCTCTTTTAGGTATTTTAAGTAATAATGAATGTGGGGGTGTCCTAATTCCTTCCTCAGTAGGAATTGGCATTTTTTTTTATTTCTTTTGTGTTTTTTGTGGGGTTTTTTGCATAGGTAATGCATTACCTCACTATTATCCATTATCTATTATATCTAGATAAATTTCCAGAAAAAAATCAAATATTGATATGTTGTATTTTTTTTTTACAAAGAACTAAATATTTAATGGGGTGTCCTAATTTTTTCACATAACTGTATAAATGACATCTGTTAAGACTGGCTGTCTTAATAGTGTGCCAAATTCAAAAACCTGAAACATCTTTTGTAACTTCTATGTGAATAACCAGGCTAACCTCCCGTAAGCTGAATAGGGAGCCATAGGTAAATGAGTGACCTCACAAAAACAGTGAAATCAGTATGTGCCCTTTTTGAAGCATAAATTCTACACATGAACCATGTAGGCTGGGGAGTGGATGGTAGATTGTAGTAATTTACCAGATTTTTTAAGTAAGGAAATTTGGCCACACATTATACGGTTCTTTTTGGATTGGTACTATTGATTAATTTTTATATGTTCCAACTTATCAAACCTAAGTACTGCCATATGTGTAATCTGTATTAACTTTCCAAAGTGCTTCAGAGAACACCTTTCCAGCACTGTAGGGATAGGTGGAGTGTTTTGGTTTTTTTGTTTTGTCTCATATTAAAGCATAAGCATAGGTTATGAATAATGATGGGAAAGTATTTGTCTTACATAATACTTTATTCCTATGTAAAAACTATATATGAGCACTTAACACAGGTTGTAGTACCCAATATCCTGATGTACCCCTGTTCCTGATGTACCCCTGTAATGTTTTCCCTGCTCGAACACACCCACATCAGGAAAAGCATCCAGGACATGGGCAATCAGTAAAACTGGATAGAATCCCTAAAGTAAGGCTTTTCAATTCTAGTACTTACTGTACCTACCTGCCAAGCAGAAACCTTCTGGATATGTTCCTCCTTTCCATCCTGGTTGAGATCCACTGCCAGTGACTGAGCCACCAGCAGGCGCCGAGCCTCCAGACTCAACTCTGACTGGATCGTGATGAAGGGCACTTCTGACTGTTGCTCCTCCTGCTCATCTCCAGCATGATTTGACTTACCGTTGTGGGTTCCTTCCTCTTTTCTCCATGCCAATAATGTGGTTAAGATGCTCCTTTTGTCTGAATGGTCAGATATACCAAGAGACCGGCTGCGCTGCAGGACAGACTGCCGCCGGGTGTTCAGCAGGGCACATCCTTCCGTTTGGTCCTTAATTGTCTTCAGCTCCCAGATGTTACTGCAAGAACCATAGGTAGCCAAATCTTTCAGAGTTCCATGAATATTGGCATTGTACTCTTGAGGCAAGTTGCTTTGGGACACATCCTTCCCTTTAGAGTTGGCCTGTGTAAGAGTGGCTAAAACAGCCAGAGGGTTTCCCGATAGGTTTAGTGTGTCTGCCAACCGCTGCAGGTCTGAGTCACTGTAGCTAAGGCTCTTGCGAACATAGTAAAGAGGGGGTTGAGATGCATCCTTAGGGGTCATGGGCAGACCTGGAAGTCGTGGTTGAATCATGGTAACCCCACCTGCAATTATGTGGCAGCCAAGCTGCGGTGCTGGTGCAACAGAGACCGAACTGTCATCATCATCAGACGTAATGTCAGGAACTTCCAGTATATCCTCTGCAATTACCTGTCGATTATCTACAATATCCAGTAAAAGTTTGCAAATATGTTGGACAAGCTTCGGTATGTACCTCATCTGCCGAGCTTCGTAACCATGCAGTAGGCGTCGCTGGCGAATCAGGTACTGAGAAAGGGTCACAGGGCTGGCTCTAGGCTCAGCGTGGGCAAACAAGTTTCTCAGTGGGACAAGAAATTGAGCAAATTCCCTGACACATACCAGCTGTCCTCTGGTTTGAACGGAGTTCGGACGTTTAGCTCGCACAAATAAAATGGCCTGGTCTGCAGTCATCCGAGACGTGAAGACCAGGTAGCAGGCTAATAACACACCTGTGAAACAGGTCAGCTTAAGTACAGTGATCTATGTGTCTGACAGTACTGTAAAACAAATTACTACAAGGAGGCAATATACACTGATCAGCCACAACATTAACACCACTGACAGGTAAAGTTTCATTACAATGGCATCTGTTAGTGCAGAGCTAACTGGTGTACATCACTGGTCTTTTTAGAAATGTACCTGTTCTTCCAAGGCCTGCATGACAGTGAACAGCCATTTTACCCTCTTGAATGGCAAAAGACATGACTTTGACCATATCCAGGATTGTAGCAAGGGAGGCCACCCCATAATCATTCCATCCAAAGTTGTAAAAGTATACTGCAACACAGCAGCATGTTATAGATGTCTACATACATATTTACTGGGCAAATTACAGCATCAAAATCTTTTATTATAGGAAATTTCTATAGGAATATCTCCTATTTGGGCATAGAAAAATCCTTTTCATGTTTTCTGTTACATATGAAACTGATGCAGGGTTCAATTATCAAAAAAACACGTTACACAGGCCACAACATAACTGCATTACTGGACAGAATCAATGCCTTTCATATTCATTTCAAACCATGATTGCCAAATTGTTACACAGCATAAAGAGATATGGCATGTAAACCCTATATACAACATGGATCTGGTGGGCTATGTCTATAACAGGTGCTAAGGATGCTGTTGTATGTTACATACACCAGAATACCACTTGATGCAAAGATGGACACATTGTAAGGCTACCAGGCAGGTTAAGTCATTTACAAACACAAGTACACAAGTAGTTCATCACTCACTGCCAGCCTCCATGAACGTCTCAGGCCGGTAGGTGAATCCGCTCTCCGGTTCTAACGGATTGCCACAGTTGGCATGCTCCCCAGGTCGCTGCAGGTTTATGACTGTCCTCAAACCACACCTTGGCAAACAAACAGAGAGTCAACAGAATGTACCGGACACTGACCTCAATCAGACCTGAGAAGGGTACCAGATAAATGGCCAGAAGTATAAATAATCACTGACTTTTGAAATTGTTCAATGATGTTGTATTTTTCTATTACTTCTGTGGAAGGTCGCGCCATCGCAAGCAGGTTGTCTGTGACCCTGAATGAGAAAGACATTGAGAAATGAGCAACTTCCCTTCCTAAGAATCCTGCCAGAAGTAAACAAGGGTTGACAGAGGTCACGGGAACAAAAAAAAACATGTTTCAGGTTCTCAAGACTCAGGTTTATTATTAATAACTCACAATTTACATTATATTGCAATTTTATCTTAAATACAGTTTTGCACTGGAACTACAAGGTTAATGTAACCAAGTAAATCATTTATCATAGTGGAGGACTGCGTTTGCAATCTCCCCTGATGTTTTTTGTTGGGCAGTGGTGGCCTAGTGGTTAGGACATTGCTCTTGCAAACAGGTCACAGGTTCAAGCCCCAACCCCACACCACTGAGGTACCCTTGAGCAAGACTACACTGCTCCCCGGGCACTTCACATAGTGTGCACATTTGATGGGTTAAATGCAGAGGTCACATTTCCTTGTGGTGCACTTTGTGTGTCATTGTGTTCACTTTAGTATGTAAAATATCAAGACATGGTGGGCGGGGGTGGGGTTGGTGTAAATCCGATATCTTACTAAAGCTGTGAAATTGTTACATGTTTAGGAAACAAGGCTTTGTCCATTTATATAAAATGTCTGGAGGTTTACCAGGAGGAGTACAGCCCTTTGATGGCCTGCTCGCCATCACTCCAGCGGGACGGGTCTTCATACTTGCATGCTCGGCCTCCGCACCCAATGGTGCACTGCATGTGGCTGGGGATGACATACCGCAGCGTCTCTCCAAATAGTGTGTACTTTGCTGTAGCCATTGTGGTTATCACTGCGCAAAGTCAACAGGACAATTATGTGCAACATGCACAGTAAGGGTCTTTTTGAGAAAAAGACTTGGAAAAAATTCTCCATGTGTTTTTTTTTTTACGATTCTGAAGGTCATGATACTCTGTGTATGAACAGTTTATAAATAACATTTTTAAAATAAACTATTATTTAAAAAAAAAAAAAAACAGCCTCATAGGCTACTCTATGGCATATAATGTCAAGTTCCTTACCAGACTCCATGTTAGTTAACTGGAAACCTGGAGCATTGAAAAATAAGCAGACTGACACCCACCTCCATTATAATGTCTGTAAGTAAAAATATATAAAGTGTTATGCCATAACATTAACACCACTGACAGGTGAAGTGGATAACATTGACTGTCTAGTAATTCCATTACAATTTGACATAAAAATTATTTCATTTCTGATGGCTAGACGAGGAAGTCAGAGCTTCTCCGAAATGTCAGGTCTTGTGGAGGGTTCCAGGTATGTAGTAGTTATTATTATATTATTATATAAGCAAATGTCAATCTTTTTAACGTTAGACAGATTCAGTAGTGGCACCTTTAGAATAATGTTAAAACACATTTACCTGTAAAATCAAGGTGAGTGCTCTGTCCATCAGTATTCCCAGACACTGATCATACACTAGTCTGGTGCATGGATCTACCGTGATTTAACTCTACAGAAATTGAGAAGCAGCTCTGCTCACCCCATCCAGCAAGAAAACTGTAGAATCTGGTCTTCTTGGTGAGCAGTTGATCAGATCAGCCAGTTTTACAGTAATGACATCTTGCGTGAAGCTCAAAGCTGTATTACGTTTTTCTCTTGTGATTAACACATTAAAATTATAAATTAGATATAACAGTAATCTGATCTGTACCCTTTTTTAAAATAAAAAGAACCAACAAAAGAAATCCATGTCGCAGCAAAGTACAACGTTCCAGATTCTTGAAGTGGTGGAACGACAAATGAGGCAGCTATTTCTGACTCCTGGTTTAACCCACTAATCCAATTACTCCTTAAATGGCATGAGAAAGGATCACCAGCAACAAAGGCACGAAAAATCTCTCTGACCATGCTAATACATTAAATTTGTGTTATTAACTGATCCATGGTGACTTTACCACCAGGTGCTCAGAGCAACTCCTCTGGCAAGAAAATTAGGACTTTTTTTTTTACATTGTTTCTACACAACATCAGTATGAATGATGCACTCTTGCTGCACATCTAGTCCATACCTACAGCTTTAAAGAAATGGCTGATTACCACATTGTTATTTCATCATCATTCAAAAGGTTAAATGAAAAATCTACTTCATTTTCCACCTACCCTAGACATGGTCGATCAGCAAAAACATGTTTGATGTCCAGATTTTGCTACTTTAGTTTAGAAGTTGCTGCAAGGAATAATGTTATTCCAATAGCCCAAACTGTTACTGTAAAACTGCATCACCAAAACTTCAGCTAACCTTTTAGAATCAATTTATTAAAATTCACTACAGTCACCAGGTGTTTTAGTAGTCCAAAACCACATGGACCAGTCACTTAATGAAGGCCTGAGTACAGTTCAGATTGAGAAATTGTTTGGTGGTACCTATAGAAAAGATTTGGGCTGTTGAGTTCTACAGTTTAACGTTAACCTCACTGCTGCCGCTCTAAACGCCTGCAAAAATTTGGACACCAAACATGTCTTGGCTCACCAACTGCATCTGATATGTCAGCTGATGCACTGACAGGCACTTGCACTTGCAACAGATGCATCTTAACTCCATTTAGGAAAATATGAAGCAACTACATTTATGTTTGGACTTGTGTAACCTGCAACAACAGAAGCTCCTGACTAGGTCTTTGAGTGTTAAGAGTAAATTAAGGGGATTCATCTGTAATCATGACCAACCTTCACGTTTTACAGCTATTACTGCCAAGAATCAGGCAGTGAAGTTCAGGACAGCCATTGGCTTGCTTACAGCAAATCTGATTAAAGCAGTTCCTTAGCATTAAGTACTTTTCAGAAACTGACCTACTGAACATCACCATAACATGGCAGTGGAAACATGTTAAGGAAAATGGAATTCATGTGTGTTTAAAAATGTGCATCTGGTTCTATTAAATGATCATCTACATGGTCAGAAATAATAGGAACAAGCATTTTAGTGAAGAGGCAAAGTAAACAACTATAAGCACAAAAACAATAATAAACACTGATGCATGTGGTGAGTGAAGGCTAGTCTGGTCTGGTCCAGTCTCAAAGAGGAGCTCCTGTACAAAATGTCAATGCTAAATCTGATGGAAAGGTGTCAAAACACAGTGCAACACCATCAACGCTGTTTCAGCAGCATTAAGGGGACCTACTCAATATTAGGCAGGTGATCACAGTGTTACGGTTGATCAGTGTAGGCTGCTGTTACATCACAGACCTGTGTAGTGGCTTTAAAAATGAGATATGTGGTATAATAGTGACATTTCTCTTTTTATTAAATTCATATTCCATTCATTTCTGTTAATCCAGCATAGATTCATAAAAAATAAAAAAAACACTAGAACTTGTGCAAAATTTTTGCACATAAAGGACTGGTCCCTAATATTGTCAAATTACAGCATTTGGGATAGTACAGCATATGGAATTTCAAACTTTTAAAAACAGCAAATGATTTAAGTCATGAAAAAAAAAATCAACAGGACATTATCTGCCTAAATATTCTTAATGGTAAACGCTTTATAAGTTTGTAAGTTCAGGTTTTTTCCATAAAAATACCTGAGACCTCTTTACCACAACAAGTGCTACATTATTCTTCCCTGTGGTAAACAGTCTGGTCCAGCTGGCTTCAACCCATCCATGGTCAACTTTGATACTTTCGGTCCCTTATTTCTTTTTTTTCTGATTCCCTTTAAGAGAGCAGATTGTGACAACATCAGTGTAAATGTCACAGATGGAGTGATGGATAACCAGATTTCAGAATTTGTTGTCATATGACTGATGTGTGCAAGTTATTGCAAATACAGTAAAATTAACCCAAAACAGAATGTGCCAAACAGGATGAAATTAACATTTACATTACATTTACATTTATTCAAGCAACTTTCAGGACAGAGGAAACAATCAAGCATTAGTGCTGCATAGGGTAACACTGAAGGTGGTGATACAAGAAAGACCGATGCATTTCCCATAGTTGTAAAATAAATAACAGATGCAACTACTATAATACATACATATGCCAAGTGCTTACAGTAATCACCGACAGCAATTACTAGAATAAATACATAAATAAAAACATAAATTTATAATGGCATAAAAGAGATACAGAACTGTGACTGTGACAAAATGAACCTTAGAGTAGTCACAAATTCTTTCACCAATACATGCATGACAATGAGTACTGTGAAAGCTTGAAAGGTTTTCCCAATGGGTCTTGTGTCATATAATGTGATGCCAGCTGGGACAAAAAAGGTGTCTAAAATTCTCCCATACAAATGCCCAGACTGAAAGGCCACAGCTCAGATCTTCAAGTCCTATTTATGCCGAAGGACGCGGTCATTGCGTATTTATTAGCAGGTTTCTTTATTTATTGTTCTGTTTGCTAGTATGAGGTGGAACAGGACTACTGTTACTAAGTAGTCCATGTTCATCAAATTACAGAACATTAATCAAGCGTTTTCCTGACGTTTGTTACGTGAGGTGAGCACAGATCAAACACAAATTTTTATGCACTTTGGAGTTGAATCACAGCGTCTATGCAGACTTTCAGGGCTCACATTCGGTCATCGTCAAAAATACAATGCATGCAGCTTTTTATTGGTGGCAATTTCTGCCCCAATTATTGATAAGCGCAAAGAAAATGTCTTCATTGCATTTGCATGCCCTTAGTTTAGGGCTCTGGAGGTCTGTATTTGTCCCATGATTCTGCAGTCAGAGTGTGATCCCAGTAGCAGCGGCAATGTTTTCACTAGCTCAGGAGGATTTTTAACACAATGACATCATGGTTCAACCCCATTAAAGCCAACTGATTCACATTTCAATAATACAGTTACGGATGAACCTTAAACCCCACAAATGTAAGAAAATTACTGCCCCCAAAGGTAACATACAGAATTACAGTCTGGGCTGCAGGTTGGCATTTAACAGAGAGAAACGAGTGCAAATATAACATCTTAACATGGTCAATCAAGCGTCACTACAACACGCCTACATTGCTCACTGCGCGTTCACTTATCCAAGAGCGGAACACCCATGTGGACTAGGCCTTATCATGGTCAGATTTTAAAAACTACACACTACAGATTCATACTGGATTAAAACCACTCCTTGGTTAAAGTCAGTTAAAACTAATCCTTGCCATAGTTTACAGCTCTTCCACACGTCAGGTAAAATGTGAGTCTTTCCTTGTTTTGGAAATTGGAACATCGACAACAGTAACTAATCAGCTCAGAGAAAAAACAACCCAATTCTAGGTCAAAACCGCAAAAAAAATATTAGAGGCCTCTCACCTGTTGGTCTCCACATAGCCTGGTTGAGCTTTTCTCCCAGCATGTAAAGAGGAGCCATGCTGAGAGAAGCAGCACCCAGGAACAGAACCAAGCCTACGGGACTGAGGCGAGCCATGATAGGGTACACCCAGAGGCCTGAAACATGATGGACCCATAGGACCCTAAACACAAAAAATTGAGTGAACAAGCACAGCAAAACCACCATACTCTTTAAAGCCAGTGGCTCTGTTCTTGTGTGTTGATTCTAGAAGACAATGATACAAAACTTTTACATGTTCGTAAACCTCATTCAGAAAATGGCTGTTTGGAGAATCATGCACTGAAATGTTTTGGGGAAGCAAACGTGGTTCTTCTATGGCACTGTTCTACAGAACCTTTAATGGCATCTATTTTATGAACATATGACTGAAGGGCAATTTGATTTTTAGTGACTGTACCCCATTTACAGGAGAAATACATTTCCTCATTCATTTCTGTTCAGTCTGGCAGTTTTTAGACTAGAAGCCAAAGAGTAAGATGGTGAAAATCACTTAAATCACAAAGATCAGACAGTTGTTACCATGCCAAATACAGTGAAGCAAACAGAGCTAAGCCAAGAATCCCATTGATACGACTGGGGTGTTTGTGATGTTGAAGGTACATCTGGACCAGCAGCAAAGGCATGATTACAGTGTGCTGTAGAAGAAAAGTAAAACAAACAAAAAACAGCTCCATCAACAGTGCACAGCACTTCACATTTTGAGAGAAGCCACAGTGTTCCAGAGGTTGGTGTATTAAGGGCAATACGATATATTTCCATAACTTTCACAAAACCTAAAGACTATGCAAACTTAAAAAGTTGTAATTTTAATAAAATCCATCTTTACAACATCTACGAACAAGCTAAAAAGATACACACTGGTGACCAGGGATGCATTTGTGATTTTTATGATGTCCTTAACTTACCATAGCATGATTAAGCCAAATGGGAATTATGTCATCTAAATACTTTGGAAACACCAACTCTCGGTCGTAGGTGTACAGGGACCAGAATGTGACACAGACAAACTGAAAAGCAAAACATACAGTTAACTGAAAATGAGCCCAATCACAGAACTTTCTATTAATTTTCAAACTGGAAATTGTTACTCACAGTTCCTACAGGAAAAGCCAAAACTGTGAAAAAGCCATCTCTTAGTGTAAGAATGAAGATTGGAATCCCACTGCGTGAGTTTTTGCTTGGCAGTATGGCATGCATAAAATCAGTTAAAACACATACTCCAAAAAACACTGCCTGCATCACCTGCATAAGAAAACACTGGGGTTAGTGTTGGACAGTTGGTCTCATGCTTGCAGTCAGTTACATTCAACTTGGATTTTATTCCCATACTATCATGTATGTAATACAAACATGTTTTTGGTGCCACAATATGCACAGACAATCAAGTAGTTATTTAAAGGACATATATATTACACACTTGTTATTTCTATTTTACTTTTGTCCCTAGAGTCCATTTAAGATATGCATAATTATGTACAACCAAAACTAGTCATAATTCATTTTAACATGTGCATTCTTCAACTGTATGCTTTCCTCTTAATTGCCTTTAAGGCTGATTATGCAAATGAGCTGTTCTTCTCTGCTCCAGCATCGATGTGAATGGGCGGTGCTTAACTGCTGTAGGCAGAAAAAATGAACATGCATAACTGCAAAAACGAAAAAAAAGGACTTCTAACTAGGCTGTTCTTGCAGATCAGTTTGCATATATTGACTGTATGAGTTAGGGACTGAATATTATTTATTATAGTGTTTACATACTATTAAACTCCTTAAAAGTATGTCTGTTTAGCTGAACTCTGAAGGCATACGGATACAGATGTATGTTTTAATCCCGAACCTAGGGAAATTATTTTAAAAAATGAATAATTTTTTTTTTACTGAAATATATGAAAAATGATCGACAGATTAAGTTCGTTATTAGTTTTGTCGAGGCATTACTGCAGAGCTGAACCACCGGGTTTGTCGTGGGCAGTGGTGGCCTAGTGGTTAGGACGTTGTTTTTGGGACCTGTAGGTCGCAGGTTTGAGTCCCAGCCCGGGCGCTACTGAGGTACACTTGAGCAAGGTACCGTCCCACTACACCTGGTAGCTGTTGGTAGCTGCCCGCTGGTGCACGTGTGATGGGTTTAATGCAGAGGTCGCATTTTGTTGTGGTGCTTGAGTGTGTTCACAATGACAAAGAGTCACTTTCATATGGTAAATCTCAACATTTCATCAGGCCCTTCAGATTTATGGCACCACCTGCTGTTAAGTAGCTGTTGCAGACTGTCACAGTTCTACAGGTCAGTGAACTGCACGTCTTTACACAAAGACAAACAGTACCATTACCTAACATACATTAAAAGCGTTCATATGCAGTTTTCTTATTCCTAGCATATCACGGTTGAACTACAATGATTGCCGCTTTCGGATATATTCGCGTAACATAATTTGTACACGGTGCCTTACCTTTCACAGCGTTTTCGACAAAAAATAACATCTCAAAAGACATCATGTGACCAAAACTAAGCTAAAGGTGATTGTGATGATTGTCTACAATTATCATGTTTAAACACTAAGCGAGTGCATGCTCCGTCTGAGAGCTATTGAAGAAGAGGACATCCAGCGTGACACAAACTTTACCCTAGTTACATGCTGTAGAGCAGGAGTGTGAGCCTCCGCTCTTCGGACACTCACCAGATTAATAAAGGTTAAATACTTCCAACGACCCCCATATGATCGAACACCCGGATGTTTCTCTGAAATCACTGCCGAGTTGGCTCTCAGCGTGAACACGTACCAAGCAAAAAGGAGTAAATGCACAAACAAGCACACTTTATAGCTAGCTTTTGCAACAGCAGCAGTCGCCATGTTTAGATACTGAGCAAAGTCTGTCCAATCCAAGTGCCCGGACACCGGTCACGTGATCTGAGCCTGTCAGCAGAAGCGCTCAGGTGGAGCTGAAAAGGACCGTTTAAAATATGCCGCCATTCATTTTCAGTCATTTCGGCCTCTTAGATGCAGAAATAAACGCACCCCTGAATTGCTTCAGATGGTTTTATGGTCCTCACTTACATACTGGGTTACTTGGCAAACGATCCACGAGCTAGAAAATCATGTCATAGCTTTTAAATATACGTTTTTCTATGATAGTGCGGAAAATGGGATTAAGCTGCCACTCTAGACTGTCCTGTAATATTTGAAGCTACTTGTTAACACAAAGCACAGATCTCGGTTGCTGTATAATAATAAATATGACAAGTGAATCATAAAATATTTCACAGGCAACTCTCTGTACACAGGTTTACAACACAGCAATTAGATTTTTTACAAACTCTGCAACTCATTAATATTCTCACAGTAGATTTTCATTTACTACGTGTTTACTTAATAAATACATGAAGAATAATGGAGTAAATTTAACTTGTAAAACTTACTATGGTTGTGGCTCAAAAGGCATGGGCAGTTGCACCCTCCAGTCCCACCATTACAAGTTTTCTTAATTTGAAAACAATGACCAGTGATCGACCTTAACCTCAAATGGCCAAAATCTTACATCCTGGATACTTACATTGCTCCTTTTCAGGGGTCATCACAAAACCACCAAAAAACAAACAAACCTACAACGGGAGTGGTGGCCTAGTGGCTAGGACATTGCCCTTGTGAATTGAAGGTTTCAGGTTCAAGTCCTGGAGCAAGTAAATTCAGCAATGGGAGTAGAACCATCCCACTACACTGCTCCCCAGGCGCTATGGATAGCTGTCTGCCGCTCTGCGTGTGCATGTGTGATGGGTTAAGTGCAGAGGTCACAGTTTGTTGTGATGTTTGAGTGTGTTCACAATGACAAATGTTCACTTCATTTTAAAGTCCTGCTGGTGTACAATAGGTGTGAGCATCTCCAGCCTTGTCTCAGCATCTCCAGGACAGTTTAGTCATTTCCCCAGCTCTAACACACCTGGTTCAACTCACCTGTTTATTGCAAGGTTTAGTGAGTGTGTTTGAGGAGGGGAACTACCAAACTGTGCTGGACACTGCATCTCCAGGACCGGAATGTACAACCTTAACAAATAGCCATTCGATTTTGTCTGAATGCAGTCTCCTCAAATTCCTAGGAGCATTTTATCCCAAGGCACATGATACAGTTACATGGAAAGCAATGCTTAAACACTGAACTTAAAAGATGTTACAGGAGTTCAGAGTAAAAGCCTAGGCCCACAAGCTGCCACTGGCCATTTAAGAGGTCAAACTCAAATCAGTCACACAGACCAAGTCAACAAGGACCTAACACACAGATGTTTATTTTTTTTGTGATGTATCAAATGTCATAACAAGAAAATAGATATTCATAAAATGCATCAATCTAAAGGCAAACTGTGGCTTGTTAAGTACACTTAAAGAAGAGGTAGGTCCCATTATGGAAGATCCAATCCACAACCATTAATGAGAAATCATGGAGGATTGAGATTAAGGCTGTTAAGGCAGGGGTGTCAAACTCCGGTCCTGGAGGGCCGGTGTTCAGCACTACTTAGTACTTCCCCTCCTCAAACACACTCACTAAACCTGGCACTTAGCAGGTACGTTAAATCAGGTGTGTTTGATCAGGAAAATCACCAAACTGTGCTGTGCTCCCATCCAGGACCGGACTTTGACAACCCTGCATTAAGGCAAAGCAAACAATGCATTCAATATGAATTTAAATGACTTAAATGACTCTACTGTGTCCTATAGAAAAGGAAAAAGAAATCTATATGCACAGCAGTAAAATACCTTACAATGGTACATTGTTATTTGAACACGAGGGACTTCTGTGCCATGTTTAATACTACAGTATGACATTCAATGCCAGTGTAGTACTAAGTTGTGAATAAAAAGGATCATGCAGCATATTTGTCAAATGTAGATGTTAACGTTAGACAAATACAATTCATACCTGTCTGCATTTAGCTTTGACTTACAACATTTCACAGCGAACTCCTCTGACGTTTAAAATATGTAGCATATGTGCAGCAATGTGGCTTAAGAAATCATGACAAAAGTACAGAGTTACTTTGGTTTTCTACACTCTTTCTTAACTCTTTGTAAAGTAACAGTCGTTCCATAGTGTGCAGGGGCAACCTACTTCTTCGTGCCCGAACTATACATGCTGCCAGAGGAAAGAGGCGCTTAAATCCTCCTGAGCTGGCTGGGACAGCCAAAAGTCGGTGGCAAATACTTTGCAGCTGTGGGAAGCGTGTGGCCTCTCTCCAAAATGCTTGGATGGAAGCATCTCCATCCAACAAAGGCTCTGATATATAGAGGTCTAGCTCTGAGATGGTCATTGCTTTCGCAGCAGGCTGCATAAAACTGAAGATCTTCTTTGACATGATGTTGCCCAATCTGGCAGCTTCTGCAGCAGCCTTATCCTCGTGATTTGGTTTCGCACTGCCCTCCTCAACTGGAATCCACATGTTGGTTTCACTCATCGCAGATTCTAGAACTGCACAAGCCCAGTATTTCGTAGGTGGACTGAGTGTGGTACTTTCAGAATGCTGTTCCCCATCATCAAAGGGCTGCAGCTTAATACGTGGATCCAGGACTGTGGCTAGCACGAAATCTTTTTGCATAATGATCGGTTGGAAGTAGTCATGGAGACCTGAGCGAAGGGCTCTGCAGAAGTGGTTGTAACTTGTAGGCCTGGCCTCAAGGGTTTTATCAAGACCAATAAGAGACGGAATGACCAAAGAGAATGTGATGCCGTCTGCATGAAGCACATGGAGAGCTTCCTCAAAAGGTTCCAATAGGCCAATGACATCTACCACTTGTTCACGCTTGACATGGATTATTGGTGGAGAAATGTTAGAGTCATTGGCTTCTTTCCGAGCTTGGGCTAGCAAGGTCATCACAGAGCCCCAAGCAAATTCCTGCACAAGTTTGCGAATGGTAGCAAAAGTGGAATTCCAACTATAGCTGTTGTAGTTGTGAGGACTTGCAAGGGAGATTTTGCATTCTCTCACAAGAACCTGATTCCAGTAGGCACTGCGTCGAAAAAAGGCCACTATATCTTGGGCCTGAGAAAGAGCATATTCCGCAGACCTAGAGCTCTTCAGCGCATCCTTTATTACTAAATGCAGTACACTGGTAATACAGTCAACGTGTGTACCTAACAGTATTTCAGACAAATCCTCTACAGAGACCTGATCATCAAGGAAGTCTAATAATTCATCTTCATCTGGGTCATTCTTCTGTGCAGAATGCATTATCTTGTAGTTACAGAAAAGGTCATGTGTTGCAATGGTGTTCTTGGCCTCATGGGGAATTACATACCCAATGTTGTGATGAAACAGTCCATAGCTTAGAAGAACAGCCTCCAGCTCTTTTGTAATTATGACATTCAAATTCTTCCCACTTAAATGGCGAAAAGCAATCATAGGCCTGTGAATGTTCCAGTCATCGTCCAGGAAATGCAGCTGAACGGCAAGTATAGGGTCATGATACTCACTGGCCCAAATATCTGCAGTGACGTGAACAGTGCCGTGTCCCCCACTCACAGCAATGCAGTCCCTCAGTTGTTTAATCAGATGTGGCTTAATGGTTTTCTCCACTTCATCATATAGCTTCTGCCCCACAGCACGCTGAGAAAGTTTTGGGTACTGAGGACCAATTGCAGCCATGAAGTTCCGGAAACCAGATCCTTCAACAATGTTAAGAGGCAGCATATCCTCACAGATCATTTGTAGCACTGCTTCTGTGAAGGTCTTCACCCGAGGTCGCGCTGTGCTGCGGACACTGGAACTTGAACTTGAGGACGGACTGCTGTTGGTGTCACTTTTTTTAAAGTCAAAACCAGGAAAGACCACTTCTGTCGACATTGCGGTCGGATTACTCATTCTGAGCTTCCGTTTTCTCTTTGGAACCCCAGTGTCTCTCAAGTTCATAAACTGCAAGAAAATTGCAGAAAAAGGATGATATTTTTACTTAACATTTAAAACAGAATTATGCATACATAATGACGAATGCAAAATACAGTAATCTTCACTGCAGCCATCCTCCAGAAATTCTTATTTGACTTCTTTGAACATTTCATATATCTTGTTATAGGCAAATTCTTTTACAGATGCTTCATTGTAACCTTCAATTCAAGTTTTGGAGAGTTCAGCAGTGCAACACATTGTACATTTGATAAAGGACTTCATAATTAGCTGATAATGTCTATTTAATAGCTAAGTTAGAGGAGGCTCTCCTTGTAATTGTTTACTGCATATGCTTTTTGGTTGCTTCACTCCTCTTCCTCTGGTCGTTTCTCTCCCATCAGTTAGCCACTTCCCCTTTTGCCTTTCCTCCACTGACTTGACTTGCATGTCTCATTGTCTAGTAAAGCAGAACCTATAATCCTTAAAGTGTGGTCATCTCACTTATTAAGTTACTATTATTAAGATAAGGACCTGTATAAAATCTACTGTCAAAATCATTTTAAAACAGAATCATATCTTCTGCAGTTTGTGTTCTGTGAAACATACCGTTCTGCATCACAAAATCAAGAACACTTCTGTATAAACCATAAGTACATGAGTGTACTGAAATAAACAGATCATTTCAACTGCAATTTAGGGGTCACATCAATAGCCTCAATCGTTGTAGCAGTAATTTCAGTAAAAGAGAACCTACATTAAAATTTCACTAAGAGTCTATAGAACTAAAATTATAGAATAAAAAATGGAGATTAAACAGAGATTTAAAATGAATAGCATAACCTAGCTGTAAAGCTGAACTTGGAAGTATGGAGGTCACAAATAAAATTCTAATATAGTTAAAGGAAAGCCTTCCCTACCTGCTCAGGAATGTCTGTCACTGGATCTGACTCCAAAACAACATCGCAACAGAAATCTTGCAAACTTGCACTGGGAGAGTCTTGGGCAGTTCTTCTTATCTGGAACAAGATATATTAAGAGAATACTATTAAGAGTGAGCAGCCTTAAATCATCTATAAATTAAAGGCCCAACAAAGTAGGACATCAGTTTTAGGCATAACATGACACCAGGAGCTGCTATCCTTTCCCAGACTTAATTATACTATTTTGCTGCTTCCTAACAAATGCAGGGAAAAGAAAAAATCCTAGTAGCTCTTCAGACATCTAGAGTTACTGTTGTTTTGCTATTTAAGTGACATTAAATAATCTTATTATTAATGAGTTATTAATTAATTTGCATATATAATTTGCATATATAAAACAGTTTGCAATCAATAAGGATCTCTTACATGCTCAGGAATGTCTGTTACTGATGCTATACCATTACAACATGCTGCAGCCACCTGAAAGCACAATGCATGTATTAGCAATAAATCATTTATTCACACAAAAGAAAAATATATGAGACAGTAATACACGAGAACACACCTTCCTTTGCTTTACAGGAGGAGAAACTTTGTCTCTCTCATGTATAGACTGTTCTACAGAAGCTAAAGCCGCTTGCTCCATCACCAAAACACCAGTCTCTACTTTGCGCTTCAGGGTCGAATACCAGCGATTCTTGATTGAGTTATCGGTCCTGTCACATATATTACAATTTAATCATTGTAATGAAGATGTAAAAGGGTTAAAAAAAGAAAGAACTAAAAAAGGATTAAAAATCCACGAATGTCCATAACCACATGCATGAACCACAGTTATCAGAGCACATCTGCTCGCCTTACACTTCATTATCCAGAAGATATCTGTCAACCTGACAACATTTAGTGAAACTACAGGAGGGAGCAAATCCTGAAATATTAGAGAGTGAATTAATTTCCATTCATAACCTTTCATATAAAAGCAGCTCCAGTAAAAGCTCAATAATTGTAACTATAAATAAGAACCGATTCCTGGATCTTGGGCTATATAACACACTGGTCACATGGTTCACATGGTTAATTGTGAAATCGTAAATTAGTCATTTTCAAAATCAAATGTTGACAACTGTTTTCTCCAATGCAGCAGTCCTGTATAGCAGGTTCTCTTATTAAACCTCAGAGAAAAAAAAATAAATAAAAAAAAAAATATATATATATATATATATATATAGTGGATCATGAAAATGCACAATTTATTATCAAAAGCAAAGTTTAAACTTACCTGCCAGGGAGCAGTCTGGCAATCTTGGCCCAGCGATTTCCTAACCTGTTGTGGGCACTGCAGATGATGAGATCTTCTTCTAAAGTCCAGGAGGTTTTATTCACTGAAGGGTCCAGATGATTATGCCATCGTTCTCTGCATTGTTTCCCCCTGCGACCATTTAGGTGCTTGGCAATCTTGGCCCATTTCTTGTCACCAAACTTTGTCACTAGTTCAATGAGCTATGAATGACAGACGTTTTATTAGATAGCCACAGATGACTCACGTTTAGCTTCAGGTGACTTTTTTAACAAAAACAAACTTCAACCCAACACTATGGACCAAGGCTCCTCAACTCTTGTGCTAGAAGGACAGCACAGGTTGGTGACTTCCCTCCTCAAACACTCTGTAACCCAGTCAATTAATAGGTGAGTCGAACTAGGTGTGTTTGAGCATGGAAATCACCAAATGGTGTTGGAAACTCCAAGACTGGAGTTGGGAAGTAATAATTTTAAACTGACTGAAGCCTAAAGATATTCCGCTGTTTTGCCATGTTCATTTGTCTTTTCTTTTTTTCCAAACTCGTGTTACCACAGCACAGGGTGAATCACGCTTTTTTAATATGCTCAAGGGCAAGAGTAATTGGGCTCTTGTTCTTGGTTTCCACTGACTTGCAACGAATACTGTTGTACAACAAACTGCATTTATCTTTAAAATGTAATACTGTGTATCACCTTGTCATCTTCCTCCTTGGTCCAGGTTCCCTTAACCAGGTTTGGATCCAGAACAGCAGTGAAACGGTACTTACACTCTTGTTCACTACGGCCCTATGAAGATATAATTAATTTGGTAAAAGCTTTCTCTCTTCTACAAACCACTCTGACACACAATACTTAAAGCAACAATAAGTAATAGTAGTAGTATTATATACATACACACATTTTTTTTACTTACAGGTAAGCAGCCAGCAATTAAATCCCACTTATTTGTGCCAAATTTCTGGACCAGTGAAATGAGACTGTCATCCTGAATATATTTGGAAAAAAAGAAGAAAGGAAGCATGACAATTATTAGTAACTGCAAGCCTCGACTGTTATAAAACAAGCACATGTTTGTCATCACTGGCTGGCAATTTTGGAGTTCCTAAAAGCTATCTCATATATCATGTCTTCTTTTACAAAAAAGTGGGGAGTGGTGGCCTTGTGGTTTGGACGCTGCCTTTGGGACCTGAAGGTTGCAGGTTTGAGTCCCGGCTTGGGCACTACTGAGGTACCCTTGAGCAAGGTACTGTCCCAGTACACTGCTCCCTGGGGGCTGTTGATAGCTGCCCACTGCTCCACATGTGCACGTGTGATGGGTTAAATGCAAAGGTCACATTTCGTTGTGGTGCTTGATTGTGTTCACAATGACAAATAGTCACGTTCACTTCAAATACCGAATAAGTGACAACACATGCAAATTAGAACACTATGAAAAACATAAAAAGAGTCAGTCCAATCTATCACACTGATGTCATATAACAGACTATTAAAAAACACAAACATTACACTTCATCTCAAGTATGTACTGCCATGACCTTTATATTCATATAAGAAATGAGCCAAAACACATGAAAAGCATGAAAGCAAGAAATGTCTGATATTGTCTTTTAATAGCTTTCCAACATCCATTTAAAGACATATATTACCATCTGTTCCTAAAGAAACGAAAAAGATGTCCGTAGTTATCAACAGTGTTAAGATCACTCACTTCTTCTTGAGTCCATTTCACCTTGAACTTTTCAATCCCCCTTTGTTCTGCCAAGGATTCTGGTTTAAGATGAAGAATTCCAGATTCATCCATTAGGCTGAAAACAGATTAAATAATGAGAACATATTATTTATACATTATTGTCAACATGAACTTCACGCAAATTAGAACACCTCTTCACAAACATCTTCACCTCAGTGTTCATTAGATTTAAGCTCCCGTTTCTTCTTTTTGCATTTTGGACCTGGTTAATATCAGCTCGAAATGCGAATACTTGTTATTTTTACCCTGGTCTTAAGATTTTGTTCAAGAGTGTAGTTACGATTACATAGTCAGATTATAAAAAAGAATAATCAGCCAGAATAGATTTGAAAACAAAATGTGCAATTAGATTATAGTTACATTGTCAATAATTATTTAATTACATTATCATCATGTCATGAAAATATGGGAATTTTAAAATGATGAAACTCTACACATGTATGTAACCCTGTTGTTCTTGGTTAATGGGAACAGAGTGGTGGTGAGAAGGACAGACAGTAGAAACTGGAATTTAGAGCAGGGCATGGATGGATGGATGGATGGATGATGGACGGATGGCTAAACGGACAAATGGATGTCCATATTGCCAGTTGTAAGGGTGACTTGACTTTTTCTGCACTGAAATGCAAATGTTTGTATAATCAACTTCCAAAACCTATTTTACAGTATGTACAATATTTTCATTGTTTCTTATTAATCTTAATTCAGATTAACTGCTTTTGTGTAATTCAATGGATCGCGTTACTAATTACAGACATTGCCACGTAAACTGTATTTAGTAAATCACTATTTTCCGAATAATCGAACCCAGTAAACGCAACTGGACATCAGGTGGGTTGAGGGTGGGTTAGTGACTTTGTTGAAAGTGCTCGAGTCAGTGAGTCGACTGCACAGATTGGTTATGTGTAAACAATCGTCTGAACTGGCTAACGCTAGCTTAGCTTCATCACAATGGTGAAGAGGGCGATTAGCGTGGTAGGTAACGTTAGCATCTTGCTTGTTCGAGCTAGAATGTTAGCTGTTTGGCTAAATAAGCGGACGAACGTTATTGGAAAATACACGTTCACAGGCATGTTTACTTAATTTTATGTCCAATATTATTCACACGAATTAAGTCGTAACTGTCGTCTAACAGTCTTTAACCGGTTGGCCAAGTGATATTTTACATCTTATTCGACTCTTTGTAGTTTGGTTAGTTTTCGTTAGCCTAGCCGTGTATAACGGACGGCGCGGGAAAAGCTTTTTTTATATACTGAGGCGCACGATGTGCTTTCTTTTAAACCGCATAAGCGTTCCAAATTTGAACCCAGTCGTTAAAGCATTGCGGGATTGTGCGCCGATTCGCATCGCTTTTTCACATGCTAGTAACATTGGGTAGCTTTGCTGAAGTCCATGCTAAGCTAAGCTACAACTGAAAAAACATTGGGTAGTTGAAGCGTTAGCAGCAGTTAGAAGCTAACGCTAGTAGCCACAGATAGCCAGAGCCAAAAATGGTCTTTATTTTTTATTCACGCGTATCTTTGTGTCCCCTTTCTCTCGCCCTTGTCTGCATGTTTTATGTTTACACGGTCTGGTTTTTACTTAGCAGGTTTGTTACCTAGCAACACAAGCTACCCTAGTATAATTTGTTTGTTTACCTGCACTCTGCCGCCGCAGACGTTTCTTCGGAATCTTCCAGGAGTTTCCAGCCACGGTACAGTATCAGTGGACTTCAGAACATTTCACCTCTATGCCTGTACACGCATAACCAGCCACTTATATTCTCTAGATATGCTGGTGTGTTCGCTGGTTTGTTTTCTTCTTCCTTCTTTAAGTTGTAGCCGATTTTCTCTCTTGCGCGCGCCGAACTTTCAACTGCAAATTGTGTTTTACCGTTTTACCGCTCAGACTCGGACGGCATTCGTGCGCATCAAAGCGGCGCTAAAATGCGCAATGGCTTCGATCAGAGCCACACGAGAGACACGAGAGAACGCAAAGCTAATTTTTAACAATATAAAGGCTTAATATGGTTTAGTTTTAAGAAATTAATCTTTGATAGACATACTTTTGGTAAATGATAAGTCATTTTCTCTCGAAAAAAGGAAGAAATAAAAAAGTCCACTTAAAAATATATGTAGTTTTTTTATTGTTGTCTGTCAGTGTCTGTTCATAACTGTCGTGATTGGAAGCAGATGTTCAAATAATTTCATGTTTCCAAGTTTTTGTGTTTTTTTTTACTAAATGGTTATAAATATTTGCCTACTACCATTGACATTGTTTTGTGATAGTTTTGAGAATGAGTACATGCAGTTTTCTCAAATATTTTTTTGGATTATACAATTATCATCATCATTACATCATTACAGATTTCAGGTAAAAATCGGTTCAGTGGTTCATATAAATTGTAATTAAAACTGCTATATTTGTGGTGTAGAAATTGTGACCCCTAAGGCCCTTTATAATGCACCATTTTACATCAAACCACCAACTCTGAAAAACCTTGTTTGCATCTCAATCCTCAATGTCACTATTCCCCCCAGATTTCCCAGTGTAGGGCAGGGAGAATAACAGGTGCGTCTGCACAGGCCTCCACCAGGAGGAGTGTTGCATCAACAAATGGATTCTGTCTGCAGTCACAGTGGACCTAATGGGACAGAGTGTTTATACAAGTGATTTTGTATTATGGTCATTCATCAAACTCAATTTGATTCTTACTATTACTTCACAGAAAGCCCACATCATAATCCAAATGGTCTTTCTACCTAAAATGCAGTGTTCTGACTATTTTTTTCTTCTAAAGCATCATCTTGAATTTAGAAAAGTGACATGTACTAGAAGTATTCTCTAAATACAATTCCTCAGAACCATTCCTAAATCAGCACTATACACTGGGAAAAAAATGTTTTAAAGGGTCCATATAATGTATTTTTTTCATTTGTCTGGCCTTTGCCCTTGTGATTTTTTTTAACACTCTTCCCTTTGACACATTAAACATTTCACTGACTGCTGCAACACTGGCAACAGCACTTACACAATGATCGAGGTTAAGAAATGCATTAACTCTTTTTAAAGTTAAGTGACCAGAATGAATGAGTTTGCAATGACGTGGCAATTTACATCATGACATTAACACCGCCTGGCTAATAGATAATGTGTGCCCCTCATGCTGTGGAAACAGCTGACTGTACTGCACTGTGTGCTCTGACACCATTCTATTCACTTTGTAAACCACAGTAGCTCTTATGTGGGATCAGACCAGACAGTCTAGCCCACACTCCGCACATAAATCATTGAGCCCTGTGTTCATGACACTGTTTCCGATTCACCAGTTGTCCTTCCTTGGATCACTTTTGGTAGGTACTAACCCCTGCATACCTGGAACACTCCACAGGACCTGCTGTTTTTGGAGATGCTCTGACCCAGTCGTCTAGCCATCACAGTATGATCCTTGTCAAAGTGGCTCCAGTCCTTTTGTGCATTTTCCCTGCTTCCAGCACATAAACTTCAAGAACTGACTGTTCGCTTGCTGCCTAAAATATCCCATCCTTGACAGGTGCCATTGTAATTAAATAGCTACTTGTTCAGTGGTGTTAACATTATGGCTGATCAGTATATAATTCAGATGTGTGTGAATGTGTGCAAATTGGAAATGGGGGTAAGTGACTTCATATAAAAGGTTTAATGAACCTTTGTGCAGCAGCCATTGTCAGATAAATGAAACACACCAAATGTGCTTCACGCAAAATGAAGAAAAGCAACAACTTGACCAATTGAGCTGGTGTGGATGTGTTACATTACACATGACCTCATCCCTGACCTCATCCATGACCTCAGCTAGCCAGTGGAGTGAGGAGTCTAAAGGCTTACTGGTAACCAAGATGAACCAGATGAGCACTTGTCTGTAGAGTCTATATCTTGGGCAGCTCAGATAGCCTACATCAAAGAACTTGTTAACTATTACTGAAAGACAACGAGCATTTACAGTGCTTTTATGTTTAGCAACTAGAGTATGGTGATCCCTAGCTAGCAAAGCTAAAAGAAATTTCCCAACAAACACTAAAAACATGCAGAACATAGTGGTAACAGAAAACATAGCTAGCTAAATCTGTGATATTCCCACCCTGTGGTGTTTCTGCAGCTAGTGTTTCACAGTTTTAGTTAGCTAGCTGCCTCCTGGTAGCTTAGCAGTTAGCTAGTTAGAAAGAGTGAAGGTTTTCAGTCCCCATCCATCCCCATTTCTCTGAGTTTTTAAACCTCTCCCCTTTGTCCACAGCTATTTTTTGGACCGTGAAAGCTTTTGCTTTTCTTTGGACCAGTTTAAACAGCTACAAAAAACAGACATTGCTGCAGTGTTGATGGTTGTGGACAGCTTGCTTCAGAACCAGGTGCCAGCCCTCCACCTGGAAAGCATGCCAGTTTGTGACATTACAGTTTTGAACTAATCCTAACTTTTCCAGCTTTAACAAACCCAACTCAGCTCAGGGGTTGCTATTGGAATGACTAGCAGGATTAAGTTTGTTGGGAGCCCATATAATGTAGTTTGTTTTTACATAGATTTTTTCATAAAACCAGTTGATGTGGTATCTAAGTACTGTTAGCTTTGTTCAAGCCGTCCATATTAGCATATTCAAGTACAGTTTCAAGATTTTTGTCAGCCTACAGCAGTTTGCCTTCACCTATCCATGATAAAGTTATAAGGAGTGTTTTTGTCCAAACTGCTTTTTGAATGAGACATAGCAGTTAATTAGAACAGACGTTATTTGCATACATCATTCTTAATGGCACAGAAACAAAAACAGCTTAATTAATAGATAAAGAAAGGTGAATAACAGTCATGTAGAAATGAAATATTGTCATAATTGAACCTTATGGGGAAAATGAAAAAATAGAAGGATATGGGCCTTTTGGTAGAGCTTTTCTAAACCTCCAGCCCATCTCTTTAAGTATTTGCCCAGTAAAAGCACTCATGTTAACACCTTTGGATTTTACTTCATGGTTTTTATTTATAACCTGGTTTTCGTAACAACATCTGAAAAGACCTTGAAAGGTTTGAAGATCACGTACCATGTTTAAATGCTGTTAACCCCTAGACCTCTTGTTGATGGTTCAACTGGAATGGATGGTTTGTGGCGTTTTAAAATGAACGGAACCTGAAACTACATGTATCAGCAGTTAGCCAGGGAAGCCAAATGTATTTTTAGGGCCACTGGGCATTACAGATGCTTATAAGCCTTATGTTTGTTGTATTCAAAGCACATTAAAAAGAACAAATGTCTTTACATACAGAAACCTAAAAGTTGTTTCAAATGGATAGAGTCCACTTACACTTATTTGTTAGGCCACCAAAGCAAATACACATGCCCTTTTTGTGTTATTAAATAATATCATTCATTAACATAGATATAAGTGAGAATGTTTTCATATGAGCCATGAGTGAACTCACCTGGGTTGTTTTTTCCATTTAAAAATAAAAAAAGGGAAATTAATTAAACTGAACCTTTCTCAGCAGACTGATAAAGAGACTCATGTCTGACATTTTTCTTTACATAAAGAAAAATCTACACCATGAACAAAAAGTCAGTTTTTAGAATGTTTACAGCAGCTCAGCAGTTGAACCCAAAAGAGTTTCAAAGTACAGAATTTTAATAAATTGCTGACATATGTATATTGTCTTCAAAACACCCTGCCATCACTAACATTGAATTGTAACCACTAATTATATTATTTTCATACAATATGTGCAACATACAATAACAGTATATTTGTTAAAAAGTAATCTACAAGTTTTGCTACTTTATTTTCCTAATTACAGTATTTATGCTTGGACCTCTTATTATTTACAATGTACATAACAAGAGGTCCTCTTTGTTTACACAAGATTCGTCTTACAACTAAGTAAAGAAAGAGCATAAACATCAAGCAGGTGGATGGTTGGAGTTAACCATATGCACTGAAATTCACAATCAAGGAACAAAAGAAACAACTTATAAACTATATTTTTTAATAGACAGTTTATAGCTAATCCCCATATGCCCTCCCAATGGCCCATTGCACAGTGATGAAATGATGAAACATCAAGATGCTTGAAAATAGCTTAAGGGAGCGCTACATTACATGTCTCTTATCTCTATGTTCATTTATAATCCATTGCTATACTAAAACATTCTGCTTGTTGAGCTCTGAGGTTCGATTACACTGAAAAAAAGAAGTGGCGCATGGAACAAACCTGATCTAAATGAGCACATCTTCTCTACATGAATAAAATATATTAATACAGTTTGTCTTCCAGTTTACTTTTGGAAAAAAAAGTGATGTATACATTTTATTAATGTTGCAATGATGTACACATCTAAGTCATGTGCACTCAATGTCTCACTTTTTTCAGCTTAAAGCAGTTGAGAGATTGCAGTCAGTGCAGGAGGGCACCTGAACAGCCTTTATGAAGAGGCTCAGAGGAAGCTGTTGTCGCTGGAAACGTAAGAGAAGCCGCTGAAGGCATTGGAGCTGCTGGCGGCCAGGCTAGGGGTCAGTTCTGGAGTGCGGCCCACAGAGTTCGGCACCATCTCCCTAGTGAACTCTGGGTCAATGTGTTGAAGGTCAGCAGGACCTCTCTGCAGAAACGGAGGAACATAGTTACAGTGATACAAACGATTAATTATAAGGTACTCGTTCTTAAAGACACTTTCAACAACGCATTTTCTTATACCTTGCTTTTTCTTTTAGTCTTTTTTATTCAACCTTTGCATAAATAATAAGAAAAAAAACCTAATGAAAACAAATTGCTAAAAAAACGTTAACAGCTTTACTCACACATTACTGTTTACAGGCTCTGGTCTGTCATTTTATGACAAGAGCTGTCATGTTCTAGACACACTGAAAGCACTCATGACATGAGTGTATTGTGTCTCAATTTATTATGATAGGCGCTTCATATTTGCAACCTACCACATTGGGGTTATATGGTGGAGTGATGCGCTTGTGGTAGAGGTCATCCCAGTTAATGGGGCTGAAGAACACATGGTTTTTAATCTCCAGCTGTAAGCCAAAACAATGCATGAATTACATTCATAAGTAAAAACGTGGACAGACAGGCAGTATCAGTAAGAAGGATTCACACACATCCTGAACCTTTCTTTCATCTATTATTTAACATATCCTCTCCCTACTCTGCCCATGGATCCAATTTTGAGTTTAAAATGAACAGAATGCTGCCAAAAGTCTCCTTCAGTGTCATGAGAAGTTAGAACTGTAGAAGTTTTTCAAGCTATTATCACTGTGGCAAATTCGGCTCGATCATTTCCAACCTGACCAGGGGAGCAGTGTAGTGGGACGGTACCTTGCTCAAGGGTACCTCAGTAGTGCCCGGGCTGGGACTCAAACCTGCGACCTTCCAGTCCCAAAGGCAGTGTCCTAACCACTAGGCCACCACTGCCACCCAATAAGATAGCACTCCAAGTAACAAAACATCTTTTAAATTCAAAATTTGGCCTGGAAAGCCACACTTTTTACTCACAAAGTCAGCAATGGCCCCTAATCGACGATGCTGGTCTTTCTGCAGAAGTCCGTCCAGCAGGTGACACACCGCATCAGACTTGCCGGGAGGCATCTGCAAGGGCTTGTATAAGATGGCATCATACATCTCTGCTACATCGCGCCGGTAGAATGGAGGCTGTACGAGTCACATTATGAACGGGACACAAATCAAAAAGACAACTTTATTTTGTCAGAGGATTTCACATGATCTTGTGTAAGTACGGAATCAAGTATTTTATAACTAGCTAGCTAGTTGCATGGATAGACAGACAGATAGGCAGATGGGAAATGTAAAAGTAGTCAAGTCAAGTCAAGTCAAGTTTATTTGTATAGCGCTTTTTACAACTGACGTTGTCACAAAGCAGCTTTAC
>JBBPDA010000132.1:31927538-31938895 GCA_037974385.1 Arnoldichthys spilopterus
AAGAAACCTTGGGAGGAACCAAGGCTCAGAAGGGGGAACCCATCCTCCTCTGGTTGACACCAGATAGCAAAAACAAGTAAAAGAAAAGAAAGAAAATTAACAAAATAAATAGATAGAAAAGTAGATTTCTATTATTAAATAACATTATGATTACATAACATCGTACGATATATTAACATAGATTAGGATTTATAGTTCATACGCTTAAAATGTGTTTCTGCTGTATGAAATCATTCCGGTTCCAAAGCTTTTGAGGAGAAATGCTAACTTTAATGTATGTGAGTCCATTGCTATAGTGATGGTGGGCCTGTCTAGGTGGGCCTGTGGGTATGTGCTTTTGCACCCTGAAATGGGGTAGAAACAAAGTACTTTTTGGAGCAATAGCATTTTGCCAAAAATTGTGAAATCTGTATTGGAAGTTGGCTTCTAGGAGGCACATGCCCTTTGGTTCTTACAATTCATTTTTGGAGTAGTGCCACTTGGTGAATAACAATAAATTCAAAAGTTAGTGCTTCACTAGCCAATATGTCATAACATATAGGTTCAAACTTCATAAAATTTCACATGTTGCATCACTACCACATTCTGTGAACGACTACTAAATTTCATGAAATTTCATCCATACGTGACGCTTCTGCTTTTCAATTTTGACCCATTTCTGTTGATTTATTGGAATTTTCAAATGACATAAACAAATATGCAGTTAAAAGATTCTGATGAAAAACAGGACCTTAGATTAACTTACTAAGCTGAAGAGCATTTCATACAGAACAGCTCCTAGGCACCACCAGTCAACTGTGCGGTCATACGGCTCTTTCCGAAGCACCTCTGGAGCCAGGTACTAAGATGCAAGAGAGAGTTTACATGACAGAAGGCAAAACTGAACCCAGTAACATCTCTGCTCATTTCCAGCTCTGCTCACCTCTGGCGTGCCACAAAATGTGGAGGTGGTGGCCTCTGGTTCTAATCCTTCCTTACACAAGCCAAAATCAGTCAGCACCACATGACCCTAGAAAGGACCAGGATGTTTAGTGCAAATCAAAATATATTTTCAAGAAGTTTAGAAGGTTGAGTAATGATTATTAGGGCCCATACCTGAGCATCTAAAAGAATGTTTTCTGGTTTCAAATCCCTGTATGGGTATGATGGAGACCAGAGAGTGACGTCAGGTGACCAGTAAATATGGTTATTATTAGTTACATTAGTTATCTATTAAATACTTTGATGATCAAGTGATTAGATTCTTTTTTAAAAATGGCAGAAACTATAAAAATGGACAAAAAAAACAAACAATAACAACCAAAAAACCAACATCTTTAAAAAAACTCAAAAATTGCTTGAAAAATTAAAAAAAACAAAAAACAACAGAGAATGCCAAAATATCCTTAACTTTTACAGAATTCGCCAACATGCACTTTGCTTTGCCAAATCTGATTTATTTCAATGGAGAGCTCCCCCACATTGCAAAGTGAATGATACTTTGCTGTGTTTAGCCAAAGAGGCAAGGGTAGACTGATCTTTGTCACTAACTGCAAACATTTTGTACATAGTTCAAAAAAGAAAATTTAACTCATATACAGCTTTATCAAAGTATTCACCAAAATACTGAATAACTAAAAACTTATTGCATTAATTAATTACTGCAGGCTCAACAAGCTGTAGTCTTTGAATTTCAGGCCATCTGGTTTCTGGCTGCAAGTTGGTAAGTGTTCATTATCATGCAAGACATAACAGTTAACAACATGATAAAACTTTTCACTAGTAAAAATTTAGTTGCGTCTACACTTTGATTTATTTATTTATGAATATATTTAGGTTCACAAAAAATCAGGCAAGACATATCTATCAGTGCATTTTGACTGACAGCTCTGATATGTATGCTTCACCCAGCATCACTGCAAAATTCAGCGAAAATTACATTAAAAACACCTGGTTGGGGACAAAGAGGAGGTGGTGGTGAGGGGGGTTGGGGTGCTGGAGAGGAAAAACAGAAAAGCGCTACCAGTCACTGACCTGTAAATGATATTGAGGGAATGGAGATAGCCTATTGCACTGGCCACCTCAGCGGTGTAGAAGCGCGCTCGTGGTTCGGAGAAACACCGCTCTTTCTGAAGATGGAAGAATAACTAAAACGAAAGAAGCTTAATGTGTAACAAACCAAAATCATTTATTCAGTTGTTTATATCATTTCCATATCAATAAAACATTAAATATTAATAATATAAATATTACATCAATATGATTCTAGCTTAGTGTAAACTGATATATATATATATACATTTCATGTGAAACTGATGTAGATAAGATATAGAAAACACAAAATAATAATTTATTTATCCCCTGAGGGAAATCAGACAAAAAAAGCACAGAATACATGTAGAAGTTTTAATAAAAAACAATAAAATGACAATAGAACTAAACAAAAAAGAATATATATAAAAAAATAGAAGTGCATTTCTAAAAGTATATAACAATTTAAAATTAAAACTATACACTGAACTATATAGTATGTGCGTACTATATAGTCACTCACTGTACTCACGTTTTCAGAACTATGTTTGAAATGTGGTATCATGGGACAACTTGAGAGCAAACATTTCTCATGATAAGAACACATGCAATACATGATCACAGCCCTTTTCTCCAGCCGGGGGTTTACACACCTCTCCTCCGTTGACATAGTCGAGCACAAAATAAAGCTTCTCTGAGGTTTGAAATGAGTAGTGGAGGCCCACCAGGAATGGATGCGTCAGGCTCTTCAGCAGCACGTTCCTCTCTGCCATTATATTCTTTTGCTGAGAGACACAAGACAGCACTGATCCAGCTGAGCAGTCACGATTTCTTGTTTAAACTTCATTATAAAAAATCATTGATTCAAATATACTTTCCTGTTAAATTGATTAGTTGGTAAATCATGTGATGATAATTCCCATTATAAAATCCCAGTTAACCTATTAATTTCAGTTCATCTTTGGGACCGCATTTTGAAACCGATAACCGCTTACACCAATCAGTCATAACATTTGAGACCCGAAGGTCGCAGGTTCGAGTCCCGGCCCGGGCACTACTGAGGTACCCTTGAGCAAGGTACTGTCCCACTACACTGCTCCCCGGGCGCTGTTGATAGCTGCCCGCTGCTCCACATGTGCACGTGTGATGGGTTAAATGTAGAGGTCACATTTCGTTGTGGTGTTTGAGTGTGTTCACAATGACAAATAGTCACTTTCACCCATGCCACCAAAACAGCTCTGCCTGTGGTGCGCTGTGTGTTCTGACATGTTTCTATCAAAGTCTGCATTAACATTTTGTGCAACAGGAGCTCCTCTTTGGGATCAGACCAGACAGGGTAGCATCCACTTCCAACATGTATCAGTGAGCCTCAGGTGCCCATGACCTTGTCTAGCCATCACAATAAGGCCTTTGTCAAAGTGGCTCATGTCCTTACACTTGCCCTTTTTCCTGCGTCCAGAACGTCAACTTCAAGAACTGACTGTTCATTCGTTGCCTAATATATCACACACACACCCCCGACAGGTGCCACTGTAATGAAATAACTACAAACTCAATGTTATTCACTTTATCTGTCAGTGGTGTTAATGTTATAGATGACTGGTTACTCAGCGACCAATATATAATCAATATAATATGTCCTATTTTATTTAGAAAACTCTCATTACTTGATTAATAGGCTATATAGATTACATAATTAATAATACAATCAATAATATAGCATTTTTGGGTACTCTGAGGAATCAAGTAATTAGACAGTGTAGTCAATACCCAATCAAATCAATAATACAGGCATATAAATGCACATATTTGACCTGATTAATCAACAACATACATTACTTGATTATAATATAATTGATAATATAATATTGCCTTTAAAAACAGTAATTAATATCTAATAAAACATAATAATATAATAATATAATAAAAATATTAATGACATAATATGAAAAATACCAAAATGAATTATTTAATTACTAGTTGATATGGCCATAGTGATTACTTGATTGTGAACATAATAATATCGCATGGCTTTTCTTTTACTAATTGATGAGCTGATGATAGATTACTCAATTACTAATATGATCACTAGTGATAGCCCTAAAACAGAACAGCATTGTCCATCAGTGCCTAAGCTATGACGGACAAGCAACAATGGTACAGTGTGGAGGGCGCTCAGGAGAGGTGCTGTTAGCGTCTGCTCAAACAGTGGCTCATTCTTGCTATTTTTCCTTATTTGAGACAATGGACTCATGACTTGGGCCACACTTGTGCATCCCAAATAGCACATCTACCCGAATTTCAACCCATTTCACAATTTCACAAGTGGACATTGCAACACAGGGAATGTGAAAGTAGCACGCAAAGGCACAGACACATTAAGAGAAAAGTTAGGAAGTATGTGCCTTGCAGCTATAAATGATTGTCATAGTGCAAAGGACAGAACACACTGATTAGATTAACCCACTGGTAAGGCAACCACTGAGTAATTCCACCTCTCAAACGAATCCCACAACATCAGACAAATAACAGGATACAGCGGTGTATCAAGCAAAAGGCAGAAAACGCAGGCAACACAAACCTCCTTTTTCTTTAAGATGACTTTTTTCTGCAGAACCTTAACAGCATAAAATTTTCCATCCGCTTTGAGTTTGGCAAGGAGCACCTGCAATTGATAAGGGAAACGCAAAACCCTGTAAATTCCAAATCATCTCCAATATAATTCTAAAGACAGCACGGTAAACAGAGTTCAGCAGGCTTCCTATTAAGAAGTTAATCATTCCTCAAGTCGTATTACAAGGTTTTCACTGAACGCTTACTTTTCCAAAGGTTCCTTTTCCGATCACAGCAAGAAAATCAAAGTCAGTGGGTTTGGCACTGAAAGGCACGAAAATGACATGGTTATAAAGGTGTACCAACTGATCAGTTACTGTATCTATAACAGCAAATCCCTTGAAGGTCATATGTCCAAACAGGTCTACGAGATTATTATCTTATCTGTTTTTTTACTGTGCAATCCACTGTTTTTAATAATCCAAAGCACACAAGATGCTGAAGAAGGTGGTTTTTTTGGTGCACAGTAAAATAAACTTACTGAGGATTGGCTGAAGCTCCCAGATTCACATCACTGGTTGAAGGGGACGATGGCTGAAGGACAAACATTCAATTATTCAATGCTTCCGTGAACAAGGCCACAATATTGAGGAAAAGACGACAAAAAAGTCTGCAAGCAGTTAAGAGCAACTTGACGAAGGACTTACTTCATTATATTCTGCCATGTTGTTGTTCCATTCCGCTGCTGCCCCCAATTCCCACAGGACAGGACGGGCTACATCAAAGCTGGGTTTGAAAGGCGAATGGTCAACCTTTGATGACTCGGGCCACTAGGAAAATTGTTGCTTTGCTGAATTTACAGGCAGCGGCATCACAAAACTGGATCTTCAGGTTTGTGGCATTAAAGGAACCCATGAAGGACATTGTAACACAACAGTTCCCATCAGGTTTACACAGTAAACACTGTCTTTCCATGTGCAGGAATTTGACAATTTGCCCCTATTTACTGCTATTTACTGGGGGAAATTTCCCAGTGTTACATATAATGAAGTGAGGAGGCAAAAAAGCGTGAATATTCATCAGCTTGTGCAGATGTGGAGGCACTTTAACTTGTACAAAGCGCTGAGACTGAGCCTTAAAGGGGAATTCTACAGCTGTTTCACGCTTGATTGAGTCGTTGAGACTCTAGCAAAGTCAGGAAGGTAGGTTGATGAGATGCACTGTAAAGAAACATGCCCACTCGAACTTTACAGTTGTTGTGAATGGAACCAGGGGTCGCAATGTCTGCACTGAACACGGTTGATGTGCTATTCAGAACGGACGAGCATTAAGGAAACGTAAAAATTACAACACACCGTCCCTTTGCCAGCGAGCTGTCAGCGGCAGGCGCCTGCTTCTGTTCACCACATGTCCGTCTTGCTAAGTTAGTCGAGCACTTCACACCAAACCCAATCTGAATTACTGTGTTACCATCAGCACGGAAGTTTGGGGAAAGTCGTCAGAATTTAACCTTCAACTATATATAAGTGCGCAAGAATGAAGTAACTGCAGAGCAAACCCATGCAGTTACAGAGAAATGCATTCCCCAGGGTCGGGGAACTAGTGGGAAACAGCTAAAGCGAGTAAATGTGGAGATGTTATCGGTGCTAAAGCGCAGCTGTGAAGTGCTAAAAGTGTAAACAAGTCGTGACGGTGGTTTTTGGCCACTCACATCGGCAAACAGCATGGCTAACACATAGTTCACTTAACGTTATAACACCTGAACACGACAATATAACACTTTTTTCAAAACTCTGCAGTGGTTTAAAGAAACTGAGAGCTGGTTTTACCTGCGTGAGCGTGTGTAATCCGGACTGAGGTGGCTCGGGCTCCTAGTGCAGCACCTTTACGGTGAGTGAATGATCAACTTAGTGTAAGGGCTGGGGGCTGGGCTGGATGGGGCTGAGCGCTGAGGGCTGGGCTGGATGGGGCTGGGGGCTGAGCGCTGAGGGCTGGGCTGGATGGGGCTGAGCGCTGAGGGCTGGGCTGGAAGGGGCTGAGCGGTGATGGCTGGGCTGGATGGGGCTGCACTGTGCATCTACTTCACGTCCTGTGTATTTGCAACGTGTATTTAGCTACTTGTAAGGACTTGTAAGTTCCCCATGATGGTTTGGACAGTTTTTTTAGTTAGAAAAATGAAAAGAAGCTAAATATTAGCTTTTGTTTAAAAGGCTTAAGGTTAGGTAAGCATTTATAGAAAAAAAAAAAAAATTCAGAAGTAATGTATAATTGAACAGACAAAATGTAAACAGTCATTCAGAGTGGTTTTGCTGTGAAAAAATATTTTAGAAAATGTAAAAATCACAGTTATTAATGCTATTGTTACTGTTACCACATTATAATTACTATCATTATGCTTCGTTATAATAATAATAATTATTATTATTATTATTATTAAACTTTAAAACAATGTCCTGTGGCTGAATCAGTTAGATATTCTGTTGATCTATAATTAAAAAAATAGAGAAACTTACAGTCAAACTTGTACACAGTGGTGGTGAATAGAACCAGACATCTGCCTCTAAATGCTCCCTCACAGAAAGTTAGTACACTAAATGGATTAAAAACATCTGCTTACTGATGGTCCTGTGGGGGTCCAGGTCATTAATGAATGAGGTAAAGGGAGGCTGGGAACAAATGAGGCAGAGATACAGATGGACTACAGTCTGCGATGATAAACCTCAGTGCACATCTATATGGTGATTGGAGCTGATAAAATAGACAGCAAGTGGATACATCATAGGCACCTAATGTATCGAATACAGCGGCCAGTAAATGTATACAGCAGGCATCAGTGAAACAACACTTTGCGTAAATATAAGTAGAAAATGTAGCAGTTAATCACCAGATTTGGTAGGAAGTTTATCAATTTTAGACATGTTAGGTACATAAATCATAAACAGTTCGTCACCGAATTAAACATTTATTTATGTTGATGAGCTGAATGGCATTTTTTCTTTACTGAAGAACTGTACATTATTATAGCTTTCCCATCAGAGAGAGAATAGGTCATTAAAACCGAGTAAGACTTAGATGTATTCAGTCCCAACTGCTTGTTAATTAACAAAATTATGAACACAAGTTTAATTTTATGAGCAACAAAACAGCTGCAGAAAGTGAAATGAAACGCTGCAGGTGCTCCGATGCTTCTCTGCAGTGGCTCAGAATGTGCATTTGCTCCACCTGTTGGCCGATATCATATAAAGTGCATAAACATTACCATGGGCTGAAGAAAGGGTTCAGGAATAGCACCAAGTCTGCCAAAACTGCCCAGATTCCACTGAACAACTACAACTCACTCTTAGATAGAAAAAACTTTGTTCACAAACAACAGCATACTGCCAAAAAGTGCTACTAGTCATGACTCCAAACATTATTACACCCATCTCAGACGTTGGCATGATTGGCGTAGGGGCCATCCAGAGTATTCACGGTTATCTCCGCTTCCCCCATTCAGAATAGACAAGGTGTACATACTGGGGATGTAAAAATGGATCGATCTCAAGGTAGCAATTTATCTGTGTTGATGAAATGTTAGAATCAGTTCTAATAATATTCAGTTATTATTGATAGTAGTTATTGATTTGGCCTGTAATAAAAAAAATGGCATTATATGAAAATAAATGTTTTGAAGAGGACTGTAGTACTCTTAGTAGACATTTTTCTATTGTCTTGAATTTGTCATGGACTCTTGGACTTGATATTTAGACTCTTGGTAACTCCTCCTTTAAAACAAAATCTTTCATTAAATAATTCAAAATTCATCAAGACCAAGAACTGACACTGACCATCTGACTGCTGAGCTCAAGCATTTGGACTCAATCTTGACTTTTACTCAGACCTCTTTGCACTCAGTTTTAATTAGGTCTCGACTAGTCTTGGTCTTGGACAAACGTGGTCTTGACTATAGCTCTTACTGAGAATGTAGAGCTCAGTGTAATGTTTCATTGTCTGTATTCCACTAATCCGTACTGTGTACTCCAAACCATGCTGAATTGTTGTGAACTTGACATTTTGTGTTGCACTGAATCATTACCTAATCAAACAGTTGTGAGTTCAGATATCAGCACTCATATTCTGTATACACCGCTTATTCACAAACAAAAAAAAGAGCTTGTAACCTCTTATATACGAGGCTGTTATCAGGAGCAGTGCCAATATCTTTCAGGGGAAAAAAAAGCCAAATCAAATGAATCATGCAGTTACACCCACTCAAAAGTCTTGGAGACAGCGCAGACACACAGACAGCCAGTTGGTTGGAAGCAGAAAGAACAATGACCACTCAGGACAGCCCACAGCTTAGGAGGTAACACTTCTGGTATTTGGATCAGATCATTCTCTATTGTAACACATTCGCTTTTCATTAAAAAAAAAAAAAAAAAAAAATACAGCACCATCATGCTGCACTGAAAAACGTAATGCAGTGAATTTACCTGATTTAAATGTGTTCATCATTTCTACATTAATAAAACATATGACATAAACACAATTATTGTCGACAGTATGTGAACCGAAGAATTGTGCTGATCATATGTTTTATTCATATTGTTCTGTACATTTAAATCAATTAAATTTAGTGCGTCACATTTTCCAGTGTGGGCTCAGTCACGCTTTACTTGCACGTACTTTTTTCTTGTCTAGTGTTTGTCTCTGTTAGCGTCCCTGATTTTCCTCTCTCTCGCACTCTCTCTATCTCGCTCTCTCTCTGGTGGGGACAGTGGTAAACACCAAACACATGATGGGTAATGAATTTTGGATGGATGGGCACATCACACAGATCTGAAGAGTCACACATTTTGACTGCTGTCCTTAATCAGTGCTCTTGAACATTAAGATGGCATTGTAGATCTTCAGGGCAGGTCCTAGCTTGATGCTCATTATCTTCACAATATCAGTCTGAGTCAGCAGGAGGAAGGCCTCTCCGTCGATCATCTGCATAGAAAAACAAAAACTGATATGGAAAACACATACTGACATAGGAAATCGCTGTAAAGTAATATTTTTTGACTAATTTTGACCAATTACTTCATCCTTGAAAAGCCGGGCCTGCTCCTCACAACCTATAAGATTTTGCACGAAGCCAAAAACCTGCAAATGAAACAATACGATGTTAAAAGCCATTATAGCTTCATTAGAGATGATGCTAATTAGGTGATACAATGGGTGACTCCCAGAGAACTCCCAATACGCAAGTTTTGACAGACTAACAAAACATTACAGTTTTCAGAGTGCCAGAATCCACATAAGCTAGTGTATCTGCAGTTTGCACAATGCCAGTTAGATGATAAAGGAGAAAACCTAGTAAATTTGAGTTTTTGCCTTTAGGATACTGTGCATCTGAAGATGTTGTGTTTTTAAAATGAATGAAGGCCTACCTCATCTACAGTCCATGTAGCTACTTGGCTTGCATGGATTCCAGCAACACCAGGCAGTAACTTGCAGTGTTGCTCCCAGCAAAGAGAAAGAGTGCGATCTGAACTAGCCGTCAAAGCTGACATGAAGAGGGAGGGATACATGCTCTCTGTAGACATGTCTGAACAAAAAAACAAAAAAAACAAACACACACTTGATGTTGTGCAAGCAAATATAATAGCTTCAGAATTGAAATGGGGATAGATTATAAATTATTCCTGTCAAATAAAAACAGTGCTATGAAACCAAAAAAGCTCACTCTGAAATGTTCGTTGTTGATTCTTTCGATATTTTGGAGGACGTCCAATTCTGGAAAAGAGTAAATGCATTGAACTTGGTCTCTCCACATTGAGCACAACATGCTGTATCTGTGAATAGTTCTTTATTATTTCTGGGGCCATCAAAGTGTGATTCAGAATCTGTATTTACAAACCAACTCAGGAGTAGGAGTGCAGATCTAGAATCTAAGCCATGTGATGTGAGTTCGCTCACCTCAGAACTGCTTATAAACACCAGCCCAAAGTTTGATCCAAATCAGAAAAAAAGCCCATCTTACCATGAAAGACTCCACCCTGCTGCTTATATACTGCTTGATGCTACTTCTAACCAGGATAATCCACAGGATGCTACTTACCTGCCATGGTAACGTGACTTTTTAGCCCTTTGGCCAAAAACGAGGAGGTTGCGCTTGGACCCCTCAGTGTCCGAGAGGTCAGTTTTGACCCTGCCCTGATTCCTTTCTGCCAGTGGGCAGCCCGAAATACAGTGATGTGCTGTAAAACGTCCTGTCACATGTCCTGACCCATCGCATCCCGGTGTTGGACATTTCCTGTTTCAGAGAGAATATATTTGAGTCCTGATTTGCCCTGAAAAATGTCTAACAATAAGACCATTCAAAAAAGCAAAAGGAAACACCTGCTTAATTCACATGATAACATCAAGTATACTGGGTTATTACATTCTCCTTATATGTGCAAAATCCAGTATTCAGATGTAGTCACAAACTGCTGCAGTTTTGGACTGCACTGGAGATTCCTGGTCTAGTGCATGTACTACTTCATCAAAGCAACAACTATTATTGTTTCATCCACTGTAATGCGTAATCTATTACTGAACAATTGCCATGTTGTTCTAGCTCTTTAATAATTACTCTTAATAGAACTTATTCCATCCATCCATCCATTTTCTAAACCGTTTCTTCGGTTTCCGGGTCCTGGGGGAGTTGGAGCCAATCCCAGCTGACTGCGGGCCTAAGGCGGGGATCAGCCAGGACAGGAGGCCAACCCATCGCAGGGCAACACATAGACAGACAACCATTCATACACACATTCACACCTACAGGC
>JBBPDA010000132.1:31946789-31961380 GCA_037974385.1 Arnoldichthys spilopterus
TATATAAAACTTCTGATGATGATATATATATATATATAAACACACACACACACACACAGAGGACACAATAACAGAAGACACAATAACCGAAACATTGTTTAATGTTTAGGGACAGAGAGAGGTGGGAAAATTGTCATTTAAAAATTTAACTATGATTATTTTTGGTACATAAACCTACTTAAACTTTATAAGTGGACCTTAGAGGAAAATGTAAGATATGAGCCCTTTAATGATAATATTACACACGAAAATAACACAAACAAGTTCTTTTAGTACAGTCTGTTTAAAAAGTTGGCAAAGTTGAAATAATTTAGTTGGAAAGCACTGAACCACAACTATTGTATCAACATAGTTCATAAGTAGGCCTCATTAATCTGAATTTGTGGAATATTTGTCAGTTATGTCTGCCAGTTATCAGTTATGATGTGAGGTAGGGTGGGTCTAAATAGCCATATTTGGTAGGTGGCCAGTATTTCTGAATGTAGTAGTCAAGTCAAGTCAGGTCAAGTCATCTTTATTTATATAGTAGTTTTCAATTAGGTCAACAACTGAAAAAGTAAGTAAGTTTAAAAAATAAAAAGTAGGACTTACAAACTATTTAAAAACATAAAAATGTAATTATATATGTAATATCTATTGTGGGGTATGACATTTTGAATGATGAAAGACTGTCCCATAGTCTTGGTGCAGCTACAGAAAAGGCTTAGTCTCCTATAGACCATAGTTCTGAGTGTGGAACATGTAAAACACATGGTGAGCCTGCCAGCTGCATTCTGGACCAACTGCAAGCATGACAGATCTAACTAACAGAATCCCAAATAGAGAGTTACAAGGGTCAAGATGAAAAGAAATAAGCATGAATGAACATTTCCACATACAAAAAAGACATGTTTGAGTTTTGATATGTTCATGAGTTTATTTGTTTGATAAACCTGAGATTTTGTGCATGGCTGGATATGTTAGCAGGTCAAGTTGTTTGCTATAACTTCCAAAACCTAAACTGAAATTACTAAAATGTGTTTCATCTTAGTTAAGTTTAAGAAAATGTTTTGACATCTAACATTTTATGTCCCTTAGGCAATTAGAGAGGCACTGCAGTGGAACATTTTTAGCTGGCTTAAGTGGGAGGTATAGTTGTTTATCAACCGCACATCAGTGAAATGTGTTTTTGAACGTGAAGTGATTCTATGTGTTAAGTCACAATTTCATACTAAAAAACAAGATATACTCAAAACTAAGCAACTTTTGTACCTGTGGGGTTGAGTTAAAAAAAAGAGAAAGAGGTGGTGCAAAGTACCTCCTGGAAGAGTTCGGGCGGAGCTGCCACTGCCTTCTGTTCTTCCAGATATTGTGACCACAACCATATTTCAGCTTTAGCATCTGTAGTGCCTGCACAGATAAGGATGCTATTGTTCTTAATATGTGTTTTCTCTTCAGGAAAAACAAACACAGGATCACACAGATAAGTAAGAAATAAACTGAAATGTTTACTTAAAAGTCACAGTCATTTCTGGCATTAACAGTAGCAAGCTGTAACTTAGTTTGTCACTCATAACTAGTGGGAAAGTTGATTCCAAACTTTCAATCCATATCACATTTGATTTTGTGACGTAATATGAGATATTTCATTATGATTTGAAGTGATTAATTTTTTTCTTGTTTTAGAAATAAAACGTTTTCATTTTAACCATGTTTTTGTCATTTCTTGACATCCAAACAAACAAAAAAGTCAGAATTAGAGACCTGAACCTGTTGATTCTTCATGTAAATTGAAGATAAATAATTAATTTCCTGATTTACTGTGTAATTCAATATACATATAATTAATAGGGCAATAAAAGGGCAACATGGCCCTATTTATCCATATTGAAACACCTCATGTTTCATTACAAAGTAAGCATAAAAAGCTCTGATTAATTGGATTAACAGAGAAGCAGTGTGTTAAATTTGAATACAAATCATAGTGATCATAATTTATAACAGTATTATAATGAGTCATAATCATTGGAATGTGCCCATACTGAAGCTTGTTTGTCTGTTCCAGCTTATCAAAACTTAGACAAACTAATACTGCGTATCTACTGTGATAATATCTTTGAGTACTGTGATGTTAAATTTTTGCCATCTTGCTCACTCCTGCTGGTAATGGTCCTGTAACAGATACAGTGTGAACAAATGATTCATGCATTTTAATGACATAATACATTATAAAAACATGAAGCCTCAGGATATAGAACACACACACACACACCTGCTTTTCCCTGCCCTCCAACTGTTTTTGAGTCTTCAGCTTTCTCCTCCTTGAACAACAACATTAGGTTAGTATACTGCATTTAAGCAGCACTTTCTATTCTAAGCAGTCATTACTACTGAATTACATGCAATATGTGAAGTTGATTTCATGGTGGAAATATTGTCAGTGTGCCCACCATCGCTTCCACCTCAGAATCTTCCTCAGAGGGGCTTAAATAATCCCTCCTTCTCTTTTTCTTCATTGGCTTCAGTAGATCAGAGATACGAGAGGTCACCTGCCTCTCCTGAACCCTCTCAATTCCTGTTGGGCTAGAAGAGCCGGAAATAAGCCAGAGAACTAGAGTAAATAGACCAAAAAATGTGCTTTAAAAAAAAGGATTTATCTCATCTACAGCTCGGACTTGTTTTGTGTCCAAAGTCTTAATTTTCCCAACAAGGAAACTTATAAGTGCTGTGCAAAACACACAGATTTAAGTGAGTGTCATGGTGAACGTACCACAGCACATAGTGCACCACAACGAAATGTGACCTTTCCATTTCACCCATTCTTGTAAGAGCAGTGGGCAACTGATGGGGGAACTCTCAGGGAGCGGTACTTGGAGATGGTACCTTGTTCATGGATACCTTAGTGGTCCTTGTACTGGTCCAGGATTTGAACTAGCAACCTTCTGGACACAGGGGCAACTCCCTAATCATTACACTACCACTGCCCCAAATTTGGCTCAAACCATATTAAAAAAAGACTTGTTTATGTGGTTTCACACACTGTATGGTACAAACATGGACAAAGTATGTTAGCATAGCTAAAAACCACAGTAACTGTCACGTGAAAGCCTGAATTTTGTTCGTGTTCTTGTACAATCTTATAGATAACAGTACGTCATACAATGTCTGAAACCACCGAAGCGTTGAATAATTTAAGCATGCAGTTTGCACAGTACAACATAGTAGCTATAAGCTTTCACCACTAGATATATTAGCCTCATAGCTCTAGGGCACAATTACAGAAGCAATTTTCTAAACATCTAATATCTTGGTTGTTCAGTTATATTTGTGGAAAGGCAGAAAATAATGTAATATATATATATATTTAGGCAATTTCTTTCAGCTCCTAGAGTCATTTCATTTGAGTTTAGACTAGCAGATAAAGCCCATTGTTTTCAGTTTAGCATCTGTGAGCCAGATCTCTTAACGTAGCTCAAAATAGCAGAGCTGTTTCTGAATCATGCAATTACAAGCACAAATGCCGCAAGAATTTACAGTGCTTTTACAATATCTTATCTTATCTGAGAGGACTGTCTGGGTATGACATGAAATATTCGCTTGATGCAATATTACACATGCCATCTTTTACCAAACACAGAGAAAAATGTACCTCTGTTTAAGTATTTTGGAAATGTACATACTGCATACATACTGCACTATACAGACAAAAACCTCTACTCTTTTTGAAACACTTTACTGGAGGTGTGGACTCAATTCATAAGACTTGGATTTAAGTCAGACTCGAGTAATTTGATGACTTTGATGAGACTTGGACTTGAGCCTTATGTAAAAACCTGACACACAATAAATGGTTTCTGGAGTTGTATTTTCAACAGTATTTTCAAGTGTTTGTACTATTGCCTAGATGGGAAGCAATGTGTAATGCTAGCAAGGTAAGCTGCTAGTCAGCTAAACAGCTAGTCCAGCTGTTTGTATCATTACCTAGCAAAAAGCACAAAGGCCTCAAAGCAATCTAACATAAATGATCAAAATTATTATTTTCTACTGTTACATTTTTTGGTAAGTTCAAGTTGCCAACCCTCACGCAACTGGAGTGCAACTCAACTTTCGGTTTTCGCTTTTATTCTCACGTTGTCACGCTCATGTAAGAAATCTCACACCCTTAACCAGCAATGAAGTGTCAGGTCAGAGCCACAAATACTTTTTTAAGCTAAATACAACTAGACAAAAGAAAACCTACAAATCCTGTCAAGCTGTTTTTATTTCAAAATGACCTTAATTTGTTTTAATTTTGTTTTCGTTGAATAAGATAAAAAAAAATCTGATTTACTGATGGACAAAGCAAGTCAACAAGTGCTCCTGAATTGCGATGACATTATTATTATTTTATTTTAATCATGGTTTTAAACCCATACCACCTTGACTACAACTGCCATTTACCAAATGTGTGAACTGCACACCATGGATAACTAATAACTCATTTACAGCAGCAGCAGGTGGTTTGCTTGTGTGTGAACTGGCAGCTAACCATAAGACTTCCACCCATGGGCTTAGCACTAGATGTTAAAACACTGCTGAGAGGATTTGACTGCATTCAGTCCCATGAGCATTAGTGAGGTCAAGTATTGATGTTGGAAAAAGCAATGTTGGTGCCCTGAGACCCTTGATTTTGGAAACCATATATAAAGGTTGCCATTCCTGCACTTTTCACCTGGAATTGTGATTTTCAGCATACAGGACTGAGCCCTCTGTCTCTATGATGTTAAGGGATGTTGTCAAGACTGTCAGTCAGGATGAATCATGAAGCCCCCTAATGGTGAGACAACAGTGTTTTTGCAGGTTTTCATAGGTTACATAGAAGACCTTTTAGAGATGCAATTAAATGCCCATTTTACATCCACACTAGCAAAAAAGTACAAAGGACAAGAAGGAAAATCAAAGTCCCAAAATAACTATGAGCAAGTACAAGCAAATAAACATATTCACATTCCACATGAACGCTGAAGTGAACACGTTCACACAAAACTGTGTGTACGCAAGAGTAGTGTGGTGGCGGCTTTATGTTTTTCTGACTCCTCATTCTTTTAAACACTCAACCACAGAAACCCTGAAGACAACACTGGACTGTGAGCAGTGGTGGCCTAGTGGTTAGGACCTTGCCCTTGTGAACAGGCAGTTGCAAGTCCAGACACGGGTAGCACTGAGGTGCCCTTGAGCAAGACACCATCCTGCTACACTGCTCCCTGGGCAATTCTCATAGCTGCCCACTGCTCCCATTTGTGGACGTGATGCAGAGGTCACATTTCTTTGTGGTCCGCTTTGTGTTATTGAGCGTGTTCACAATGACAAATAAGTCGCTTTCACTATAATTTCGCTGAAATATTTCTGTAACAGAATTAGAACTGATTCAGTAGGCAGTGGAATCAAGTAACATACATACATACATATGTCTTTTTTTCATCATTTCTGTCATTGAGGAAGAAGCACTGTATTCAATCATTGCGCATCCAACCACAAAGGGCTTGATCGCAAGTCACTACCAAACTGGTATTAATCCTTTTCATTTGTTTGACGTCCTATGACTCTCCATACACTGAATCAGTCAGTAGACTTCTGGATGAACCAGATTAGTTTTACATTAGTTACAGAATAATTTAAAGTTGTTACTATATATTAATATAATTCAGTACCTCACTGCACCATACTCTTGCTGAAAAACCAACATATAGTGATAAATTTGTACTTCTCTGCCACTGGTTCCCGGCGTAGCTCTTCAGGATAGGGCCGCTTAGCCACTTGCTCAGTGGTCTTCCTCTGTGCCGAAACTTCCTGAGCTTCTACGCTTGGCTTTAAGTGCCGTCCACCCTCTACAGTGACAGCTGAATCAGCAACACCATGCACTGAGACATCTGTAGAGCAGCAAAAAGTCTGTTCGTTATAAAGTTCTTTTCCAGAGTACTACCATTGGGTCCTGGATGAACTACTGCAGTTAGTTTAGTTATGTTTTAAAGGGCCCATATTGCTGAAAATCCAAATCTATACATGGAAATTAGGTTGCAAAAATATATTAAATAGCTAATGTTGAATTCACTGTGGTTGTAATATCACATGACCCCCCCCCCTCTTCTGGCCAACAGCAGTTTAACCCAGCTATCACACTGATGTTACATGGACTGTTGTTACTGCAGACAGCCTGTAGCCTGTTATTGAAGTGCTATTTCAGGAGGCAAGGAGTCACTGCGGTGCTCCATAGGCTCCCCAACCATGATTTTGGGGTATCCCTGCCATGCTTTCACACCTATTCCATCTATCAGCTAATCAGCAAATAAACAATCTCATCCTGAGTTGAAGTTGGTGTGTCAGTGCAGGGAAAACACTAAAATGTGCAGGACATGGTGGAGACCAGAATTACAGCTGTGTTCGTGTAAAAAAAGAATTATCAAAGGAAATATAAAAGCACACAAATGTTTCGTTAGTGAAAGAAAGAATAGCACAAGCTAAGTGCAGAAATGTGATTATTTAATCCAGTATTCCTCACTCTCAGCCCTGAATGGCTAAAAATGCTGACATGTTGCTCAGTCCTGCAAGGTTAGAGCACTGTACTGTGCTCTAACATGCTCAATTCAAACACTATCTCATTAAGCCCTCCCTGAACTGGAACACATCCAGCCTCCCAGGTGACTGACATAATCCTATTTTGAGCTACATTTCTTTCTTCCTTTCTTTTCTTTTTTTTAACAAACAATTCAACATAAAAAATAAAAGTCAGACACAGCCTTAGAAACCTAGCAATGGAGCAGTGAAGACCTGCTAACAGAGTCGGACCGGGTTTCGCAGCCTGTTTGTGTTCTCCATCGGCTGCTTTGGCCGCAGCTCCTTCAGCAAGCGAGTTAGCCGTGCCCACTTTCCCCTGGGTGATCACCTCGAGAGTCCCGCTGTCACTCACGCACAGCTGCAGAGCATATAAAACAAGCAGCATCATTTAGTTTCTTTAAACAAGTTCTTGCCTCTGTGACAGTGCATCTTATACTCCTCACTGCACTTTTCACATATGGATTTCTAGTGATTAGGTTATCTGCGTTCCCCATGATCACCTATTGATTTTGTACCATATTGAAAGTCTCCTCATTAGCCAGAAAGCCAAAACATCTTTGTGAACATAACTACTTTATGAACAAAAAAAAACACAATTTGACTGATCAAACTTACTGAATTCAATCAATCAAATCAGTCAATTCAGTCTATCGGTTCAATCAGTCAATTGAATCCATTTCACAGAATTAAAATTTCGATCATAGACAGGCAGATTCGCTTTCAGGGTGAACGTTCTTGAGTGAAAATGAAGTTTAGTGGAAGGCAGTCTTTCTTAAGACTACACCAACAGCCACCAGCCTATTTCTGCATCTCAAGCTGTTTATTGGCGTGCAGTTTACAGGACTGGTGAGCTCCTTTTCCTAACCTTTAGACTGCTGCCTGGAAGGATGGCCATGCCTTCTTTCCACTCCAGTACATGAACAATACTGCAGGTGCCGCCCACCTGGGCAGCCAATGAGGCAGTCTCCAAGCTGCTGGACCCACTCCCCTTCACTTCTTTTCCAGCATTTTGGGACACCTCCACCTTCGGGATTGGGTGAGCTGAAGCTTCAAGAGAATAAACAAGTTAGATCTTCTTTCCTTTGCGCCCCTCCCCCCTCGTCTATTCTCACCCGATCAAACGACAGGGCCAAATCTGATCGACATGTACTGAATGGTCATAGGTAAATTCATTCCAAATCTTCTATGATTTATTGGGCAAGATAGTTTTGCTATTGTTTTTTCTGTCATTTGTTAGAGCTTACTGCAATAAAGTAAAAATATCGAGGCATGAACTGACTGTAAAATCTAGGTGAACGATCCGATCTACAAAGCAAAGAATATATAATAACAGATTACTTATATCTGCGAACCTGCATAGGAAAAGCAAGTAAACGAAGATACATATTATAAGAAGGGGAATTTATTCAGTTATTGTAAAGGTTGGGGTTATTATTAGTAGGGTGATATCCCTCCATCCATCCATCTTCTAAACTGCTTCTTCCATTTCCGGGTCGCAGGGAAGCTGGAGCCAACCCATCGCAGGGCAACACATAGACAGACAACCAGTCATACACACATTCACAATTTAGAGCATCCAATCAACCTTCTGCAGCCTTTGGACATTGGGAGCAAACACGGGGAGAGCTTGCAAACTCCACACAGAAAGGCACCCTTGGCCGACCCGGGGATCGAACCCAGGACCTTCTCGCTGTGAGGCGACAGCGCTAACCACTGTACCACCGTGCAGTACTATTATTATTGCAGTTATGCAGTTTACATTCTATACAGCCCTGTCAAAATAAAGTTGTCAGGCCTACAGAACTGCTTCTAAGATCTGAAAAGGCTGCATGGAAGCAAGGCTTTCACCATTGGTATCATGGTTGGCTGATAATTGTGGCCCATATAATAATGTCTTGGGATCATTTATATATATATATATATAGGGGGGGAAATTTTATTGTCATTTGGAATCAATATAGATCTTTCATTTGATTGTAAAAATACCAATTCACAAAGCAAATTTTGTAGGACACTAAAAACAAATCTATCTTTGACGTGGTATAGCATTGCACGCAATGTCCTTTTTGGGTAATATCACCTGGTAAAATGATGGTGGTGGTATTTTGGGGCCTGGGCCTCTGGGATAAACTGTCCTTGGAGGGAAATGTGCCATTGCTTTCAGGAGAAGCATCTGCATCTTTTGGCAGGACGTCCACATCCACTTTGGCACTCATGACAAGACGCTCAAAGCCCCATTTGAAAGGGGGGAGAGAGAGAAAGAGAGAGAGAGAGAGAGAGAGAGAGAGAGAGAGAGAGAGAGATGAAAAGACAGCTTATTCTGCTGAAGATCATTCTCAAGAAACGTTTCTCAGTGATGTGCAGGAGAAATATTTGCCACTTTGGCACATAATTATAAGGACAATTCTTTTCAAACACTGGCATATCAGTCTCTTTTACATGCAGGTCAGTTATGCAAGAGGTTCAAAGCTACTGTGGGCTGTGTAATATTTCTCTTATTTCTCCTATATGGCAATATCATGGGCTATAAATAGATCATGAACGAATAAATGGGAATATATTTATACTGATTCAGCATTAAAGAAAGCAGAAGCCCAATCTTTCCACTATTTCCCCCCTAAAGCCTTGTATACAGCAGACACCCACTTACCCCATAAAGCCTCTACAATAAGCCAGACATCAATACACAATACTGGGCTTATCACCTGGCCCAAAATCAGACAAATGAACACCAGTGATGGTGATTTAATGATATGGAGCGTTATAAAGGGGTTAAAGACCTTAACCGTGCCCTTCGGGGCCGAATGAAGCTGTGTAAAGTGGCGTTTCTTGCTCAAAGCAGCGTCTCTGCTTCAGTACTGCAGAAACAAAGTGAGCTGGAGCGCTGCGAAATGGCGGACACGTTTATAACGGAGATTTTTATGAAGTGAACTGAAGTGAACTCATCTTAACACATTGCTCCTTAACATATCAGTCTCTGAATGAAAACCAGACGCCGTTTCCGAGCCATTAAGCGAGCTCTGTCGCGGCCAGCAGGAAAAACACGGAGCCCGCTGCAGGTTCTCGCTCTTGCATTGCTGAAGCTGCACCGGCCGCTGGAACATATTTACATTTCCATGGAAACGTTAGCACGATGGCTAATTACCCCTAATTTATACCTTAATAAATGAACCGAGCAGCAATGCTAACGTCGTCGCCCTGAATTTCTTACCCAATGGCAAAACAAAGGTAATGCAACTTTATCTTGTAGATCTTGCTGTTTGGTATGAATAGTGAAAGCAGCGCGTCGATAACATAAATCAATTTATTCTTACCAGCGCTCCGACCTGCTCCTCACCGACTGCTACTGCGCATGCGCCTGTCATCGATGTGGAGCAGACACCCCCCTCCCCAAAATAAAACTGATAAAAGCAAAATTAATATATTTAAGAAATGCTCAATGCGTGTATATATATACATATATATAATTTTTTAACGGTAAAACTGCCTATAAAAATATAAAAAATACTGAAATATACCAACACTATATAGATTATTTTTCATATTCTTTTTAGTACTATTATACAATTATATACTTTAGTATCTCTTCAGCAATTCTAATTTTCTAAAGCCTGAAGGACATGCAAACCTGATACGTAATACTGAATACCACCTGTTTATTATGCATTAAAATTAAAACAGTTTAAGAAAGACAATGAAAGAATTCTATCAATGAGGACGTTTAATAAAATGTACAATAAAAATGGACTGTCTGCAATTTGAAAAGGTCACATCAGGAATGCAGGTTGGTTTAACATTACAGGACGATCAAAGGAAATAAAAATCACAGTGTAACTGATGTAAATGACAAAGCCACAAGACAAATCAGGTTTCAGTCAGTTAACTGGGTAATATTGGCTACATGGGGCAATTCCTGTCAGGTGGTTACAAAAAGGTTTAATTGTTTTCCTGCTTATTTGCACAACACAGAACTAAGCTCAGAATTTGTGTCATTCTGCTCATGCAACGTATAAAACATCTAAGCTATTGTGTTCAAAGTTAACTGGATTTAGCGAATTAAACATAGGCAAGTGAAAACTGATCAAAGATTTTGAAATCCACCCTATACAAGACTGATTTATGGTGAGTGGAAAGTATGATCTAGTCCTGGGAGGCAGATCTGGATCGGGATCTGGATTTGGAGCGAGATGCAGACTTGGACCGGGAGCGGGAAGCACGTTCCGGAGACTTTGAGCCACTCTTCTCTGCCTGAGGAGATGGCGAACGGGAAGGCGATTTGCCTCGCTCTTCGTTTCCATTTTCTGCAGGCGAGGCGGAGCGGCTGCGGGATTTCTTGCTTGCGGACTTCTCCTTGGATTGGCCGCGCGAGCCGCGCTCAGATTTCACTTTGGAAGTGCTCTTGGAGCGGGACTTGCGGGTGTCGGAGCGGGAGCGGGACTTGCGGCTGGCTGACCTGCTGCGGGACTTGTGGGTGCGGGAGCGTGAGTGAGACTTGCGTGTGCGTGAGCGTGACTTGCTGGAGGGAGATTTGGAGCGGGACTTGCGGCCAGAGCGGGAACGGGACTTATGGCGGGACCTAGAGTTATGCCGGTGAGAATGAGACCTGCAAATGATAAGAAACTTCACTCATCCCAAAATAAACGGTAGAACTACAACAGCACAGGGACGTTTACACAAACATTAAGGGAGGTTTTATAACAAATTACAGAATTTACAAGAGACTTAAACACTAGATTTGCAATAATTCACTTGAACGTGAGGAAAAATTGAGGATATAACCATAGGTAAGCAGGCAGGTGGTACACACCTGTATGCACCTTTCCAAATGACACATACATGCTGATAATAACTCAACCACTCAAAGAGAGAGAGAAATGTACAACTCTGCCCTAGATCAGAAAGACATAAGAGAAGATTGGCATCATCACCTTGAGCGAGACCTTGAGTTGCTTCGTGAACGGCTGCTTCGGCGGCTCCTGCTGCGAGAGCGACGGCGGCTTCGGGACCTGTAGACCAAAACCAGGTAGACTCAGTACTACAAACACCGATACACAGTCATGCTGACAAAGAATTCTTATTTTGAAGCCAATCTAGAAATTTTGCTTATTTTGCTTAACGGAAATCATCCCACAGTTAAGCGGCTCTCAGCCCTGTGGAGGACACTGGGTATCCTGGGGACTACGGTTTTCTTTGTATTTGTATACATACCTAGAGCGACTTCCAGAGTATGATCGACGATGGCGTGGTTTGTCCTCTACCAGACGGATCTTCCTACCATTAATATCGGTGCCATCAAGTTTCTCTAGAGCCCTCCGCATGTCAGAGTGGGAACGGAATTCAATGACCCCTTCGTTGGTGCGCTCCTTATGGGCATCTGCATAGGTCACCTCTCCAGCCTGCCGCATGAAGTCCTGCAAGTCAATGCAAACTGTAAATTCTGTGTAAACACCACATCATGGTTGTCGGGTGTTATCCTTGTTGCCCCCCGCCCCCATTCACACATTTTTAAGGACCTTTGGGGACTGTATGATTAAACAGGAGGAGGAGCTACTTGTAGCTACAGATTTCTACCTGTAATTGTTCTTGCCATCTTGAAACAACACATGGCAAATCTCCACAACCCTTCATGTATCACACACGACCATAATGCATTTTTTACTACGCTGATTCTTTCCTACTCACCTTCAGGTCCTGCCAGCTGCAACGGCTAGACAGATTCTCCACAATGAGCCGGTACTCTGTGCGGACTGGAGGGCCATACTTGTCCCTGCCCGAGCGACTTCTGCTGCTGTAGCCACCTTCAACAGACAGGGGGGAAAGGAGGAGCAGCAGTTAGAAAGTTCTGCTCCTCTCAGAGGTAGTTTCAATCTAGAGCCTAGCCATAAATTGTCCAGAAATGGGGAAGCTGGCAGCGACTGCCTTCTGACAGTGTTCTGTTGCTTATAGCAAACCTGTTCAGACTCAGGCATGAGCTGTTTGCTGCCTCCCAGACATGGCTTTACTATATGAAACAGGGATATAAAAATTCATAGGAAACACAAGGAAATGATCATAATCTTTCAAGGACAAGCACTTGTCAGCTTGCTGTATAGCAAATATAGTAAATACATTCACACAAGACAATGGTTTTTTCTCCCTTCTACGTATAGGTCACTGATGACATTGAACAGTATGCCTAGCCGAATACCTCCGGTTCAGAGATTGCTTTTTACATCTTTGGCTAGAGGCTTTCCATATCGACAACATAATAACTAGCATTCCTCACCATCACCCCTGGTCTATTGGCAAAAGGCTGCTGTCATCTTGGCTTCCGGTTAGGTCAGCCAAAGCATCAAGGGGCAAAGGTCACACACACATTGTTAGGTGAAGGCCAAGGCCAAACCGGTCAGGTAGTCATCTTAGCCACAACGAACTCGGACTCAGCCTCAGCCCCCACTGGACTCTTTCAAATTGAAACATCAAGGTCTCTGTTATTGTGGCAATCAAACTGGAAATAAAATTGCAACTTTTAGCAGTCATACAAAATAACCGACATTTATGTTTCCACTGGGCTACAACATATGCTTGAGCAGTAGACAAATCATCATAAAAAACAGTCACATTCAATAAAATAATGAGAGGTTTTTTTTTCCCCCCAAACTCCAAATGGACAGCAGAAATGGTTTGTTTTAACATAATGATACAGGAAAAGTCAATGTTATAGTCTTGCTATTAATAATCTGGGCGTTCCTAGTACAAAATTCATTTTTTAGAGTCAAGTTGCCAGTTTTGTCACTAAAAGTAGGTGTGGTCCAATTCACGGGTCAAACAAATTAACGGGACAAACTAGAACGACAATGTACCACGAAGTGTGCCTAACTGGGATCTTCTTGAACCACAGCTCTGCGGATTAGCGCTATCCCTCATTCAGTTCTTCAAGTCAATTCACAAAGGTCTTGCTACGTAACTGGTACGCTGAATCAGGTGCGTTTAATGAGGAACGCTGCATCTCCAGTTTTGTGGCCCGCCATGACTGGAGACTGACAGTGTAGCATCAGTACAAATATAGATGTTCCGGTCATTATGCCTGAACAAAACTACAGTAATATTAAGTAATTTCTTTATAAAAACTACAAATGCATAGAGTACTAGTACTACTAGAGAGTACTACTCAAAACTAGTTTAGAAGAAGGTACCATTCATCTTTTTTTTCTGTTATACACCTCCTTTATATTTTTTTTCCTAGGGGAAGAGAGGTTCAGAGAATTCAACAGAAAGTGGTCATGTACTGGTGATTTTTTTTTGCAGAGAATCTATGCTGTGGTGCAGAATTTTCACATGATCTAAGTGATTATATAGAAGTATTTCTATTCTAAGGAAGGGTAGCTTGTAAAGATGTAAAGAGGTTTTCTATTTAGGACCAACCCTGCTTTGCAAGGAAAAAGACAAAGAACTACATTCAGCTGATAATGAGTAGCTAAACTTAAAAAATGCACTAAATGCTACATAAAACTGAGTCTCCTTTATGCAAAGTGTAGACATTTAACATTACAAATCATAAAAATGATAGACATTTAGACTAAAGTTTACAAAAACAAGATCAGAAGCACTGCACAGCTTAGTTTTTCTAGTCATTCCCTTTTATTGTATCATTCCTGTTTTCCCCAAGGTTTGCTGACTGCCACCAGTCACTACACTGACTACTATAATATGGACTCTACTAAACTTGCACGTTGCAGTTATGATTTCCAATTCAAGATGATTTTAATATAATGTTGGATTCTCTAGAGTTGGCCCGCTGAAGGAAATGCTCACTGAAGCTTACCCTGGATGACACAGCATCTACTGTACAGTGTCACGGGCAGTGAAGAGTGGAGTGGAATGACTCACTGTTACTTAAAGGTGCTTGTCAGGAGGTGGTTTATCATAGTTATTTAGCTTTGAGGTCTGATGACAGTTAGGCTTAGGGTTGCTTGGATCCAGACAAAGCATAACATTTGCCTTGCAAAAGTTTTAGGTGGAGAGTTTGGATGCTAACT
>JBBPDA010000132.1:31964551-31978804 GCA_037974385.1 Arnoldichthys spilopterus
ATACACTATATACACACACTATATATACACTATATACACACACACACACACTATATATACACTATATATACACACACTATATATATCTACACTATATATCCACACACTATAAATATCTATACACACTATATTTATATGTTGCTACTGAATTAGCTTAATTTGTATTATATTAGCATATGTTATCTGTTGCAGGTGTTTGGTGTTGTGTGCTCTGCCCCACTGAGAGTGAGCCCCACCTACTATGGCACAGGACAAACCTTTCTGTTTTCCTTCTCCCCACATCTACAGGTCAGTAATGGACTTTGCTGCTATGACTGCTCAGTTGCAATATAGCCAAGGTATAATATCGACAATATATTAATATAAACAGCAATATATCATTATTGTCAGATCAAAGCCTTAGCTGCGTTTTATATTTCATAATGAATGGCCCACTAGAATTTACCCAAAATTACTACTTAAAAGAGGCATTCCAGCATGAAAGTATATTGAGGGTCACAAGAATTTCAGAAACAGTCATAAAACATTTTATTAATTGGATATCCTGATGGACAATAGAAAGAAAAAGGTATTAAAATAAAAAATATTAATAATAATAATAAATATTATTGTCGTTATCATCATAACAACAATAACAATACCCGTATGCTTTTATTATAATATTAATATTATAGTAATAATATAATAATAAATAGGTAAACCCATATTTACAAAAAACTAAATAAATTTAAAATAAATAATTCAAACAAGTCCATAATTTAAAACACTGGCACCAAGAGGACTGAGATGATAAAGAATTCATGATTTTTTCCGCAATTTTCTGTCCAGTTTAGTTGTCTCCAATACCACCCACTAGCTTAAACTCCTCTGAGTCACCTGAAGCTCCACCCACATCTTGTCTCACTGCCACTAATGCAACATCATTGGACAATTTTGGACAGTTGTGCTGAGTGCTGGCATGAGGAAGGACCACTCTGCCCACCTAATATAATAAATACAGATGTGATATTTGGCTTGATAGCAGTAACGTCATCTGGCTTCCTTCTATATTAGGTAAGGGGGTGGGGAAAGCCCAAAGGAGGTCTAGACCAAAGTATATGACGTGGCAACGTGACATTAGACTGCAATGCAGTATGGGGGAGAACTGTCATATTGTGTGGCAACAAACCAAAACAAAATGTAGCAACACGTACAGCAGAGAAAAATATAAAACAAACAAGCCTACAAACTTGGAATAGTCTTGCTGAATATGCTTAAAATTAGTTTTAAAGAAAGAAGGTACTGTACAGAAACAAACTACTGGAAGCCAAGAAACACTGTACTCTGAAAAAATAAATATTATCAGAGGAGTCAAGCCTTGTAAATTTCCCAAAGAGGAAAAGATTCACTACCCTCATACCTCCTCTCATGCTTCCCAATATTTTTACCTACCTTCTGGAGTGGACTGGACATTGGGAGTATCGGTAGTTTTCCAGTAAGCAGCTTGATAAATTGCCCAATAAACCACAGTGCATTCAAAGTAGGGGCAAAACTGCAGGTGAAGCCTAGGCAAAGCACCAGTGCTGTGGTGACCTTGAGAAAGATGTATGAACAATCTTACTGTCTCCATTAACAGGAACTCTTTTTTACACATTAGTTGGACAATTAAGCACTGACCAACTAACTGCTAACACATATGATGAGCTTTCCAGTTTATGTCTATGTTGACATCAATCCCAGGCTGACTACATGTGAATGTGAGGAATAGATCAAGCAGCTGGTTGAGGCTAAAGGCTGTGTGTAGCATGAAGATACATCTGATTTTTAAAAAAAAGTGAGTAGGTAAAAAAATTGGTAAACCTAAGAGGAGTTAAGACATCAGGGTCATCCGATAATGTTTTTTTTTTTTAGTACAGAGTTTTTTTTGCTTCTGGTACGAGTTTGTTACTGTACTATCTCTTCTTTCCATAAAACATATCCAATGCGAGTAGTAAAAGTCTGTAGGTTTGATTACTTGTGCTTTTGTTCTCTGTACATGTGTTGCTGCATGCTTTGTTTTGTTTTTTTGCCACACAATATGGCAGTCCCACCACATAAGGCATTGCACTGTGATGTTGGTTGCTAAGCCCTCTATGGTGATTGGTCCAGATGAAATGTGTAGGGATTGGTCCAGGTAAAAGAGTACAGGGACTGGTTCAGACAAAAGTGCACAGGGACTGTGGGTCAGTTTTAAACTGTGTGAAATGTTAGCCATGTAAATAACAGCTCTTAGTGCTAAACACTTTGAAAAAAACATGGGCAAATGAACGGACAGTAAAGTCAGGGCTTTATTTAGCCAGTATGGGACAGAGGAAATACAGTGCAATTTTGATGTGTCTAAGTGCTCCCATCACAGAAGAAACTAGTAACTAAGACTAATTACTTCTATGAGCAGTAATTGATAAAGTAACTGAATTACTTTTAAAAGAACTAATGCATAGTGCGGATTCTAAAGGATAAAGAGAGGACGATTATGCAGAAAGAAATTATGGGTGTACCTGGTGCATGAAAGCAGATAAACCTCAAAAGTGAAGATAAACGGTGAAAACTAATCTGTAAGAACCCTGCAGTGAGAATGAGAGCTGTAACCTGTTTCCTTTTACAGGTGTACAGATGGACAGCTGTCAACTCATACTTCATCAAAGGAAGTGTGGACTCTCTGCTGTTTGGTGGTGGAAGGTACGACTCTGTTCTCTCTCAGGCTGCTGTGAAATCTTTTGCTCTATAACACACTGTGTAACTGTTCCTGTATTCCTCTACAGGGGCAGGTTCGGATTGTGGCTGAATGGGGATCTGATCCGTGGCAGGAGTCAAAAATGTGACACATTCGATAATGAGGTTCTGTCCTGTAAAGAAGATTTCCTGGTTAATGAGCTGGAAGTGTGGGCCCTTGTCTGACTGCCCTCCTCTGGAGGCTTTGTTCTATTCTTATCTGAAGAGGCATGTCAGCCTCAGCGTGAACAAAAGCGGTGGTGTGAACTGTCACAGATGGTGCTGGTGCTGGCAAGAGATGGCTTAGAGCGACAATGAGTCGAAGCTTTTTCAAATAAGAGAACAGTGCCTGTTACTTCATATACACTAACATGTATGAAAACCATTTGGGAGGATTTTTAGGCAACACTGCCCCCAGCGCTTTATGTCATTAATGTTTAGGCAAAAGCAGCCTTAACTTTCATTGCCACTAGAGGGTGCTGGGACCAAAAAAAATTACTGGACTTTAAATACAAGGCCAGAGAAAGTCCTGACACTATAGTTTAATTCAAGACCAGACTTAAACCAACAAACTGGCCAAACTCTATACTTTAAAGGGCACATATCCTACATTTTTTATAGCTCACGCCCTACTTTGACGCCCAGATGTCTGGGAAAGTGAGCTCTGCTCTGAATAGCTGCACCTCAGTCTAAAAGTATTGCAGCCTGAAACATTTCTTATACATTCATTGCAAATGGGGAGGAGTTAAACTGCTGTAGGCAAATAGATATGCATAACTGAGTTGCTTCTTGTGACATCACAGAATTCTTTTGCAGATATATGTGAATGTATGGACTGAGGAGCTTATAGGCACTTTCCGACCGAAGGAACTTTCCCATAGTTCTTAGAACCATTGAAGGAAGTTCAACCATTTTTTGTGTGTTTGCACTGCAGGAACTGAAAATGATTATAGTTTTTAGAATTATATTTTGAGCAACTATTTTGGCTGATACATCAGGGTTGGTACTTTCTCACGCTAGATGAACCATGAGTGAGTGAATGTGACTGGACCAGGCAAAAGTGTACAGCAAATGGTCCAGATGAAAGTGTACAGCACTTGATCCAGACAAACGTGGACAGTGATTGGTCTAGATGAAAATGTACAAGGACTGATCTGGACAAAAGTGAATGGTGATTGGTCCAGACGACAGTGTACAGTGATTGGTCCAGACAAAAGTGAACAGTGATTGGTCCAGATAAAAGTGTAGTGAGATTTGTCCAGAAAAAAAGTGTAAATTGATTAGTGCAAACAAAACTGCCATTTTTAAACTGTGTGAAATGTTAGCCATGTAACAACAGCTCTTCTAAAAATTAAGAAACAAAAATGAACAAATGGACCTACTGTGAAGTCCAGGCTTTATTGAGCCAATATGCGACAGAGGAAATGCACTGCGGTTTCGACACATAAGTGCAGAAGTTACTTCAGCGTTCCCACTGGCAGTGCATTGTCCAAAATGCCCTAATGTCATCTGTTTACGGACAACATTAATCTTTTTTTCAGAACAAAACTATTAAGACTCAATATTACGTGATATGAGCCCTTTAACGTAAGAAAAGATTTTCAACCATAACTTTTAGTGCGAAGAGAATTAGCAACACCTTCAGAAAGTCCCCCCCCCCCTTTCAACAATCATGTTGATGTTGCCAAGGGAATGGCAGGCCATCCATTTATATGCAGTTAAGTGTCTCTTGACGCGCTGGAAGTGAGAATGATGAAGGGACAGAGAAGAAGATCACAGCAATTCGGAAGGATTTGATCAGTGTGGGTTTTTTTAGAGCAGCAGATGGTCAGTGTGACAGATGGAACAGAGCTCCTGTCTTTGGTGCATCAACTCTGTTACACTGCTGCTGTCTGCCAGTTACGATGCACAGCACACCCATTAGCAATTACATGATGGTTATGATGTGTACATGCAGATGTTCAGAGGATTTACGCTCTCATGTCTTTCTCTTTCTGTGTCTCTGGAGGGAGAATCCAATGAGCTCATGATTTACATCAGTTAGTCTTTCCTGAGGATGAAGGAGCTGTCCCAGTAAATGTGCAACTAATTCAACAGAAACTTAAAAGTGTAGCTACATGGAATAATTTCTACTATTTATGTTTTATTCTGATGTTTTGACTCAACTGGAGCAATTGCAATGCTTTTTAAAGCTGACCTGTGTGAAAGTTTGTTTTAATTATAAAAACCATTCAGACATGAAAATTAAATGTGCTTGTATGTTTTTAGATAAACAAGAGCTGTTATACTACTATCACAATATTTGGCCCATGACATGATATTATTGCGATTCAACTTAAAAGCAGATGGTGAGTCTCTGCAGCCTTCTCATTAACTTGGATTTCCTTTTAATTTCATGGACTCCAGAAGCAATGTTTTCAAAGTAGACTTATTTACATTAAAAGTATATTAAATACATATAAACATAAAATAACATTAAATAAATATTGATATACTGCACGGCTGTATTAATATAATATTGTGCTGAAAAATATTGACATAGTAAACAGATATTTTTCTCAGACCAATCAGGAATGGAGGAACTGCAGCAACAGCAGCATCTACTTGCTGGCCTCTGCAGTACTGACAGCAGGAGAGATCAGCAGACACCTCAAAAGCCTGGAAATATCACAATGTGACTTTTTCCCCCAATTTCATCCAGACCAAAGAGAGATTGGGTTATCAGAGCAAGTGTAATTAGAACAAGAACAAGGAATAAACAAGGAGAGAGAGAGGGAGAGAGAACAAAACAGACAAAACTGCCATTTTTAAACTGTATGAAAGGTTAACCATATAACATCAGCCTTTAGTTCTAAAAATTAAAAATAAATATGTACAAATGGACCTACTGTGAAGTCCAGTAGACTCTAGTTCCTTGAGGAGAAAGGGGAGTGATAGAGAGATAAATAAAGTTTAGAAAAGTTAGAGAATGTGAAATAGTGGAAGAAAGTAAGGGGTGGAAAAGAGAGGGAGGGAAGGGAGAGAGAGGGAGAATTTTTTTTTCATGTGAAGCACTGAGTAAATATGCACATGATTTAAAAACCTGGTGTGAAACACAGCTGTAACTCATACACATACCAACAACTTTGTTTATAATTTCAGGTACAGTTTGCTCTGATGAGCCCTACAGTGTATCCACAGGGGCTAAAAGAGATAGGAAATAACCTGCTGGCTATTTATTCATGAATAAGCATCAAACACTAGAAACGATTTTAGAGGTGGGACTAAAGTTATGACTTGTAGAAGGTGTTTAGTATTTTTTAATGTTATGATTTTATTTTTGTGAGCAGAGATGCAAAATAACAAGGTCAAAAAGTGCCACAGCTAGCTAAAGTTTAAACAAATTTTTATTAATTTAATACCAAACATTTAAATATTTATATAGATAATATATAATATCATATATAAATATTTATTTAATCATATTTGGTCACTGTCAGTTTACTTAATTCTCCTAAATACCCCCATAGTTCAGTGTAAGGCAAGTCCTTCAGAGTGGTTTTGGTGAAAACTGGGGTTTCATTACAGTGGTGATTAATGGAACCAGATGTCAGACACAAACACAAATATAGCCAATTTATTTCCTCTCCAAAATCCCCAGTGAAGCTCCATGTGCGTTTCTATGGAATGTTGATGATGGTAAATCTGTACTAAACCACTTTGTGGGACAATTTTACCTCACAATGCCCTACATGTACCACTCCACTATTTTTGACTTTAGTTTTAGGCCCAAAAGCTTCTCCAAACTCTTGTAAAACAACAGACTTTATTTTGATTATTTAACTCAAAGCATAAAGCAAGTAGGTGCATGTAACATTTATGGGTGTGTCTAAATCCATTTAGCTATTTTCATGGCAGAAAAAAAACACCAGCACAAGTCGCAAAAGGTTGTCCTAACTCTCTTAACTATTCAGAGGTGTGTTTTGGGCTTACCTCACCTTACCTTTAAAAGACAGGGGTGCTGCTATTGCAGATTCCTCTTATAATGTCACATTTATCTGGCAAGTCAGATTGTTTTTTGGCTGGGGAAATGGACCTTCTTGTGTTCAAAGTGAAAATACATGAACACATCATTTATGGGAGTACCACTGTTCCACCTAAGCTTTTTAAGATGAAGCAGGCATGTGATGAGGTATCAGCAAGTGTGTTCTCTTTTTCTGCTGTTTTAATAAACTATATGGCTACAGGAAAGGACCAGTTGTATTCTACAATAAAATATTAAATAAAATAACAAGAAAAAACATTAGTGCACACCAAATACGTACCCATGTTAGTAATGAGTGTTGGGCACCTGCATGTTAGTAAAATGCACTGCTTAAATATTGTTTAATAATAGTGTAAAATAGGGCCCAATGTCTTATAGAATATTTCATATACTAAAGTCTATTTATATTTTTTGTAAAGTTTACTTTTTTATCTTTTTGTGTTGTATAGTTTTTTAAATAGTATCTATTGCTTTACCACTTTTCTGCTGCTCTTACCTTTTATACTGCTGTAGCAATGCAAATTTAGTAATTTAGACTAATAAAGGTTAATTTTATCTTATGCATCAGGCAGCATCTTGATAAACATTTCATGAAATAACTTTCTGTAAGGAGCTTTTAGGGGAACCAGTTAGGTTAGGTTCCATTCACCAACACTGTCAACAGTTCTGACTCACACCAAACATGCTCTGAACCTGTGGAATTTAAACATTTTAAATTCTTTTTAATCTGAGAGGTTTCAGCCTCATGAAAATTAGCTGATCAACACCACACCACTGGAGTTACTATGTTATCACAATGGGGTTTTCAGGTTAAGCTGATAAGAAACATGTTTTGTGCCTTTGTTATGTTTCAGGTGTTCTCCAGTGATACAGTCTCATGGTGGCTTAGAGAGACATCAACTGTGCAGAATTTGCATAAAGATCAGATTTAAGCGCATCCTACATAAGTAGAAATAATGTCTGCTTCCAGAACATATAAATGCACTCTGAATGCTGCAGCCAGAGGAACTCAAACCCCTTGGGGCAGGTATGGGCAACTCTAGTCCTGGAGGGCCATTTTCCAGGACAGTTCTCCTCTTTAAAAACACTCACTAAACCCACCACTGAACAAGTGAGTTGAACCTGGTGTGTTTAAGCAGGGAAGTCCCCAATCTTTAATGGACACTAGCTCTCCAGGACTGCAGTTGCTCACCCCTGCTTTAGGGCCATTTCTCTGGTGCAAATGTAATACCATCTAATCCTGACTTCACAAATCTAAAAACAAAACGTTTAGAAACCATGTGAATGAGGCATGGCAAGTGCCTCTGCATTCTCTGAAAGTTATTTGCTTTTTCTTAGCTAAGTTGAAGCAGAGTGAAAGGTCTTTCCTTTTTCATCACACTAGAAAAACTGAAACGTCTTCCAGCAAAATAACATTGGCTGATATTCTCATGCAGATTGATTGTCTTGTTACAAGGCTTTTTCAGTCACTTTCATTTGGCCATGCACCTGCATGCAGTTACAAGAAGAAGAATTCAATAAAGCATTCAGTTAAACACCACTGTGTCATTCTCTAATGTAGTGTACAAACGACTCTTGTAAATCAATCATTTTTCTCGCACATGAGAAACCAGGCGGGGGCTGGGATTTCTAAAAATACAAAGTGTAGGAGGAGGATTTTTTGCCTTCAGTAATTAACACTATATAAGAGTATAGAAAGTAGCTCAGAACCATTTTTCATAGGAATAAAATGGAAAGGACACTGATTGGTTAGGGCAAGTCCCTTGGCAGTGAGTCACCTTTGCCAAAAAAGGGTCACAATGAAAATAATATGCCTGCATTTAAAACCACTCTTTTTCTGGGTGATACTGTTGCCTGACAATTGTATTCAGCAGCTGCTTTAATTTTGAAAACAGCAGCTCTCTCCGGAGCTCACTAAGGGAATTTTTTTTCTGTTTCATAAAGTTACGGAACCCTTGGCACAAGGAAACTGTTTTTCCATTGGTCCAGTTCTGAAAGATCCAGGTTATCCTCAGTCATAGTTGTTCCTTGCAGCTGAAGCCAATTTTATGTAAATGTCTACATAAACATGTAAACACTTTCTCTGATAAATGTGAAAAGCAGAGCCTTCTGTGGAGGCTAGCTAAATGCTAATTGCAACAGTCAGTGGCTTTGCCTGGGTCTGAATGGTTGATGAATAGCCCCAGATCCCAATAATAATAATAATCATCATCATAATAATAATAATAAGTAGCCAATAGCCTTAAAGCACATGGCCAAGGGAAGTGCAACTCATACCCATGCCCTTACCCCCACCCCATTAACAATTCAAAACTTAGCCTCACAATGTTTCAAGACCTTAACATCTCTTCCAAAGTAGAACTGCTTGGCATTTTCTTATTAAAGGTAATCTTTGTAAAATAGCAATCACCAGATCATTTTTAAAATCATCATAAAGCAATGTTCAGTGGCTTTATATTTACTATGAACAGTATTTTGGCTAAGATAGGCTAAGCTAAAGTAAGCTGAGCATTAAACTTGCTTTCAGAAAACTTTATTCACACTTGACAGAGAAAAATAAAGTTCTGTTTGATTTTGTTTGTGAAAGTGTTTTAAGCTACTGTAAGCAAGTCAACATAAGTTAAGTATACAAGACCCTCAAGCAGCTAGACAAAAACTAGGACTAGAATCCATTGATTTTCATTTTGGGTCTTGTTTTTGATTGGGCAGCAGAAAGTCCCTGTTTTAGAGCCGCTAAACTTTGGGCTTATTTTGTAATAATATCATTTATTCTAAAAGTTAAAGGTCTGACATATGCTGACAGAAACTGAACTGCCCAACTAGAAGCTTCTTACAAAATGTCAGTTTTGAATTGTCTTGGAACATCGAATCGGTTGTTAAGAAAGACTTTTGTGTCATGCTCTGTTTTGTTTCTGTGTGCTACAAAAATAAAAGAATGGTATATATTGATCATCCATTCTATGCAAATGTTGTCTTACAATGGAGCCTGCTTGAAATGAGGCATGTCACACAGACTTTCTCCGTGAGCGTGGGAATTCTCTGAAGCTGTGTCCAGGAGAGAGGTTGCTGCCTGGGGAAGAAAGCCCAGTGTTGTCCGTGGCGAGGGATTCCCCATGGATTTTATAGGAGTTGTAGTAGACTGATTTGATGTGGCAGCTGGGACGCTCGTGTTGTGATGGGATGATGTTGTTGCTCAAGCCAAGATGGTAGCACACAAAGGAACAAAAAGAACTCAAGCATGACTGCTCATGGGATGGACTTGAGGGAAGCCGAGGCAGAGTTGGTCGGCAGTATCTTTCATCTGAAGGGGATGGTATGAGATTGGTACAGCTGGTGCCTCCCTCCATTGGCAGAAAGAGGGTACTATGGCTGTGCTCGTCTCTTCTTTCAGTGAGGTATCCTAGGTTCTTCTCATGTCTCTTCACTGAAGCCCTTTCTTGAGCATCCCTTCTTTCGTCTTCGCTGTTCATTGTCAGGAATCGCAGCACCACCAGGTTTAAGAAGGCCCCAATCACTGTCAAGCCCACCAGAATGTACATGAAGCTGAAGACCACATAGGGTGTCTTCTCTTGAAGGTCCTCATTCTTCTGCAAGGCCACAAAGTCCCCAAAGCCAATGGTAGTCAAGGTGATGAAGCAGTAGTAGTAAGCATGGAAGAAGGTCCATCCCTCGAAGTGGGAAAAGGCAGCCGCTCCCACACAAAGTGTGCCCAAACAGGACAGGAAGCCAGTCAGGACCATGTTCTCCATGGATACTTCTGTTCGCCGGAAGCCCAGGCATTGCTTAGCCTGGTGCAGGAGGTACCGGACAAAAGTGTTCATCCTTTCCCCCAGGCTTTGGAACATCACCAAGGTGAGAGGGATGCCCAGTACAGCATAAAACATGCAGAAGACCTTGCCAGCATCAGTTCCTGGAGCAGCATGGCCATAACCTACAAGGATGGAATACATCAGTTACTCAATGAGTTGAGATCCATGCTGTCCTGTTTCTAATAAAGTGGCCAGTGAGTGGAAGCACAAAGTAAGTGTTTCTTATAAAGTGGCCAGTGAGTTCAAGCACAAGTGGCCTTTCTCGTTTACCACTCAACCTCTCAATGATGGAAAAATCTATGGAAACCCTGCTACTGGTGAAGTTGTCCTTGGTGGTGTTCCTCCTCATTTAAGGCAAGTGATGCTGAAGCAGAGAGACTGAATGACAGCTTTGAAGGCAACAGTATGTCTCTGTGCAACTGAGCCTGAATGGTGTTTTTAATAAAGTGGCCAGGATAGTGTGTAAGTCTGGGTGGTACATACTCTAAAACCTCTGAAGGCATCACCTCAGCAGGTGGAGTGTGTGTACATTATCAAAGAAAAAAAACTTGCCTATGGTGGTGATGACGGTGATGGCAAAGTAGAAGGACCCGGCGAATTTCCACTGGCGGCCAGAGTGGTGGGGTTCTGCCTGCAGGACTACCCGCTCAATCTCCTGGTAATCCTCCTCACTGAAGCGGTATTGACGCTTCATCTCACCTCGCTTCTGCTCCAATAAGCGCTTTCTCTCACTCTCCGTCTCACTCTCCAGCGCATCGAAGACGGCAGCTCCCACCAGCAGGTAGGAGAGCATGCAGAGAATGAGCGAGAGCGTCCGCACCGTCTGCTTCTGCATTGCACACTGAACACACACACACAAACGCTCTACAACCACCAGTCCCAGGAAGAGGGAGGGAGGGAGGGATGGGGGTGAGTGAAAGAGAGGGAGAGAAAGCGAGAGGCAGATAGGAAGAGACAGAAGGAGGGAGAGAGAATGAGACAGAGAGGGAGAGATGAAGTGAGCAGTATAAAGAAATTGTGTATGATCATTGCTTACTATTATATTATATATATTTATTCTTTTTTCCTTTTCTCTTGTTTGTTAGTGCTTTCTGGTGTCAACCAGAGGAGGATGGGTTCTCCCTTTCTCAGCCTCCCAAGATTTCTTCCTACAGCTTAGGGAGTATTTCCTTGTCTCTGTCACCTTTGGCTTGCTTTTTGGGGGATCGGACCTGCTTTGTGACAATGTCAGTTGTAAAAAGCGATATAGAAATAAAGTTGACTTGACTTGATCATCGGTGTGTGTATTTATGAGTAATGTATATTATGTAAACAATTCTTATTTTTTTCTTTATTTTATTTTACTTTTTTTACACCAGGAGATGTCCTTTACAGTGTGGGAAAAGTTAACTGGGATTGGCTCCAGCTTCCCTGTGACCCGGAAACGGAAGAAGCGGTTGGAAAATGGATGGATGTCCAAAGAATATTTTGGAGAAAAAAAATCTTAATTAACTTTCATCAGTGACATGGAGATGATAATAATATACAGAATAATAATAATTATTATTATAAAAAATAATTATCATCATTATTGAATGAATACAGTGATAAAAATAGCACACATAAAAGGAACCATTTATAACCACTACCTTTCCTAAAAACCCTTGAAGAACCCAAATTTAAGTTGTGTTCCTGCGGCTGCTGTGATGATGTAAGTGTGAAAAGGGTAAGAAATAATTGACCTGTGACCTGCAGGTGGTTAGAGTGCAGGAAGCCAGGCGGCGTGTGTTTGTCACTATAGGTAGATGGATGTCTTTGTGATGGAGTGTCTCTGTGCTATAATGACCCTTTGATCCACCTCCCTCTCCTCTGTCCTGTCTTGTTTGGTCTGGTACTGTCTGGTCCAATCTTCTCCAGCAGATGGGTAAAATCTTATTTTAGTCAAGGAGGTCAGAGGAGCAGAGTTGGGACAGATCTCTGGTTGAGACCCCAGGTTTAAAGATTGGCCAGTATCTGACATAAGGGCATCCTGGGGCATAAGGCTGCACAACAACTCACCTGTTAACAAACCTGAGTGAACACGTCAGAGTGGGGGGCGATAGCATCCAATCATCCCAGTTTACCAGAATACTCTATGCCTGAGAACTCTCCAGATCTACCCCTTATCTAGGACTAACAGAAGGTTTGACTAAACAAATATGTTTTCTATCTGTACTTAAATATTGAGACTGTGTCCCAAAAATAATTTGGAAGATTTATCCATATCTGTGGGGCTTTATAAAAAAAAAAAAGAGAAAGCTCTGGCCCCTGCTGTGACCTCTGCAACGTGGGGTACCAGCAAAAGACCTGTAACTTTCTATCTAAGTAGGTGTGGTGGATCATAAGAGATCAAGAGTTCACTCAGATACTGTGGTGCTGTGACGTGTTGCATCCCACGTGTCCCTGTCTATGTTTTGTTTTGGTTTTTCCATGTGCTTTAGTCCTCGTGTCTAGCCACACCCTTGTCCGGCCTCGTGCACCTGTTCCTCATTTCCCGTCTCTTCCCCCCAAGTGTTCCTTGTTTCATTCACCCTATTTAATATCGTGTGTTTTCCTCAGTTGCTAGTCGGTTCTCTGCTGTTGTCACGTGTTGTGTACGCCCTGTTCCAGTCTGTTTGCTATCATGTCTATGTCCTGTTCATGTCCGTTCGTTATCGTGAGTGTCCTGTTTTGACAATTATTAAAACCCTTAAAAGACTACTGCCTGCAGTTGTTTCCATCACACTACATACGTGACAGGTCCAAGACAGCAGTATTTTATAGACAATGCGAAAGTGTAGAGCCAGTGCAGATTAGATAAAACGGGGGTGTTGTAATCATCATCTGGTTCTTGTAAGAACTTTTGCTGCTGCATTCTGGACTAACGGGAGCTTGTTTATGCACCTATTAAACCTTGGGTAACGAAAATAATTACAATATTTTACAAAATGTTTTACAGTTACTGATAAGTTCAGTTACAGCCAAAATGTGCTGCGTCTGTATTTCCTCCACTTTATAACAACATATTGTGTTTTGAATCAACTTTGCATTATGGGTATAATTATGTTGCTTTTTTTTTTTTGACAACACTTAAAGTAAACTCAAGCAGCATAGGGGAGACCAAAAAAGGAGACTACATACTACACCACTGGTAAGTTCATATTTTGCTTACTGTATTATTTTATTTATACTGTATTAAGTTTCACAATTTAAATTTTTTTTAGATTAATTACACAATGTGTGTCAGAGAAACTACATATCCGTTGTATAGCATCTTTTGTCACACAAATGTGATTCAACCGTCATTGCAGGAGTAAAGCATAACAGAATATTTGAAAACTGACTAACACTAAAGGAACCGGAGACTCAAAGGGTGGTGGTGAGGGGTGATTTTCGACTTTCATTTTGCACCTTACTTCTTTTAGTGAAACGAGACAGATGTTTTTGATGCTTAGTTGTAGTTCAGCAGAAGCTTTACTTATTGTCATATTTTCAGACATTTGCTTTGAGTTTGAATGCCCTCTTTTCACAATGGTACGTTCCGGTAAGATAGAAATTCAGCAGGATCAGGCTAACTTGCAGCAAGTAAATTAGTAGCTTCATTAAACCCTCCTGTTATATTTACACACGTGGACAAAATTGTTGGTACCCTTCAGTCAATGAAAGAAAAACTCACAATGGTCACAGAAATAA
>JBBPDA010000132.1:31988836-32017168 GCA_037974385.1 Arnoldichthys spilopterus
AACCACAGTTAAGTTATTTTTTAACAAGGGGGGCAATTACTTGTTCACACAGGGCCATGTAGATTTGGAGTTTTTTTTCTCCCTTAATAACGTAAACCTTCATTTTAAAACTGCATTTTGTGTTAAATTATGTTATCTTTGACTAATAGTTAACGGTTTTTGATTAGCAGAAACATTTAAGTGTGACAAGCATGCAAAAGAATAAGAAATCAGGAAGGGGGCACATAGTTTTTCACACCATTGCATGTTTATTATTCACACAGTACCTACGCTCAATGGCCATTTTAACAGGTACCACACAATCAGATGCTATACTCTGTACATGCCTGGTCAAATTACATGTAGTGTTGGTTTTCTAAGTGTGAGCAGGTACACATCCTCTGCAGATAACACACTTAAAAATTGTGTTTTTATTTGCCGGTGGTGGTTAGCACTGTTGCCTCCCAGCAAAAAGTTCCTGAGTTTGAATCCTGGCCAGGGAGCATCAACAGTCTTTTCTTTCTGGAATTTGCAGGTTCTGCCCCAGTCTGTGTGGGTATCCTCATGTCAGTTCAATGGAGATGCTAAATTGTGTGAGTGTGAGTGTGAGTGTGAGTGTGTCTCTGCCCTGCGATTGGCTGGTGACCTATCCAGCATGTCTCTACGCTCAACTTAACAGACCCTCTCTATTCTGGTAACAAATGGAAAGAGACCACCATTAAACCAAATATATTATTTAGGTGGTGGCCTGTTCTTAGCATAGCAGTGACACTGACATGGTAGTTTGATGGCACATGTAGAAGTGTATCGGACACAGTGACACAACACTTTAACTTTTTGGTGCTGGGTTCCCTGGCCCCTGATATAGGACTAGAGAAGCACTGTGCATCAACAAATGGGCTACAGTGTCTATCTATACACCAGCAAACTCAAGCTACAGAGGAGTTTTCGATAAAGTGGCCAGTGAGTGTACTGTACTATAAAATGTAGTAATCTTAAAGCAAGCTTAATCTCATCAATGAAAACAAAAGCTGCAGGTAATCAGATGTTATTTGGGGCATTAGTGGTACTGCACCTGTTTGAGGGAATCTCCGTAGACATCATTTATATATTTAAGGAAGGCTGTAGTCCACTTCAGAGTCGTGGCTTTGTCAGTTTTAGCATTGCAGAAGGGCACCAACAGATTCAGCTCATCACACCACAGGCGGATTCTCCTCCTGCAAATCATGGCATGTTTAATATTTAGTTCAGCATGTACTGCTGATAAGTAAATAAACAACCCCAAATCAAAAAAAGTTGGGACGGTAAGGAAAACGCTAATAAAAAAATATTCTAAATTTACTTTGAATTATATTTCATTGCAGACAATATGAACACAAAATACGTCATGAAAAAAAAGTTGGGACAGTAAAGCATTTACCACTTTGTAATGTTGCCATTCCTTTTCACAACACTTAAAAGACGTTTAGGGAAAGAAGAGGTTTTTGAATGAAGTTTTTCAGATAAAGTTTTGTCCCATTCTTCCTGCAAACAAGTCTTAAGGTGGGCAACAGTATGGGGTCTTCGCTGTCGCATTGTGTGCTTCAAAATGCTCCACATATTCTCTATTGGAGACAGGTCAAGACTGCAGGCAGGCCAGTCAAGTACCCGTACCCTCTTCCTTTGCAGCCAGGACTTTGTAATGTGTGCAGAATGTGGTTTTGCATTGTTGTGTTGAAATATGCATGGGGGTCCCTGGAAAAGATGTCTTCTTGAAGGCAGCATATTGTGCTCCAAAATCTCTATGTACTTTTCAGCATTAACTGTGCCATCACAGAAGTGCAAGCAACCTTTGCCAAGGGCACTGACACAACCCCATACCATGACAAGACCCTGGCTTTTGGACTTGTAGTTGGTAACTGGTCTGGATGATGGTTTTCTTCTTTGGTCCAGAGCACACAGCGTCCATTTCTCCCAAAAAATACCTGAAATACTGATTCATCTGACCACAGTACATGTTTCCACTGTGTGATGGTCCATCCCAGATGCCTCAGAACCCAGAGAAGTTGATGGCGCTTCTGGACACTGTTAACATAGGGCTTTCTTTTGGCACAGTACAGTTTTAACTGGCATTTGTGGATGTAATTACGTATTGTGGTACTTGACAAAGGTTTGCCAAAGTAGTCCTCAGCCCATGTGGTCATATGGCTTATAGATGAATGACAATTCTTGATGCAGTGCCACCTGAGGGATCGGAGATCACGGTTGTTCAGCTTGCGCCCTTGTCCTTTACACACTGAAATTGCTCCAAATTCCTTAAATCTTTTAATTATGTTATGCACTAAATATCCAAATATTTTCCTATCTTTCTTTGAGGAACATTGTTTTTAAACTTTTTAATAATTTTCACAAGTATTTGTTGGCAAACTGGCAATCCTCGGCCCATCTTTGTTCCTAAAGGACTAGACCTTTCTTGGATGCTGCTTTTGTACCAAATCATAATTACAATCACCTGTTGACATCACCTGTTTCAAATCACATCATTATTTAACAAATTTACCTTACCATTACTAGGCCTAAATTGCTCCTGTCCCAACTTTTTTTGGAATGTGTTGCAGGTCTGAATGACAGGAAAGGATGTATATATTTACATGTATGTATTTACAAATGAAGTTGACCAGACAAAACATGACATATTTTGTGTTCAAATTGTTTGCAATGAAATAATAGTCAAAGTAAATTTAGAAATCACCACTTTCTTTTTTTATTTGTGTTATCCATACCGTCCCAACTTTTTCTGATTGCCTTTGTCGGTGAACCCTGAGAGTAATGTGGTGACATTTGAAGAGATTGCACAGCAAAAGTCTATTTTTTTAATCTAATGTTTGCCCTAACACAAAAGTAGTCATTGGTGTGTGACGTGGCTGTTAACTTACCTTACCACTGTAGGTGCAAGGCTAACAATTAATGAACGTTAACACCCAACCTATTAGCAATTGTGCAAAGTGTGTGGAGGGGTTTAGATTTGCTGTGGTTTCTAGCAATGTATGGCTATATGGGAACACCTTACAGTAAGGATTCATGACTTGTGAATTCATACATGAAAAACAGTTATGCTTAGTGTATTTGATTATGTATTTGGTATGTGCAATGACTAGCCATCCACTTACATACAGACTACTATGAAGACTAACTTAATAACTCATGAGGACTGAAAAGCATAGTTCTCACACTGCTTTAGCATGTATACAAGATCAAAGTGGAATTGTGTGTATTCTCTAATAATTCAAGAAATCTTACCTGCAAAAATGTTTTTTATGCATAAATCCATAGTTATTCATGTACAAGAACCGTAGTTTTACACACAATGGATTGTAAATGTTTTGCAAAGACAGAATACATCATTATCATGCTTAATAAATTGTAATACATGATGATGTGTTCACATTAGCCAGTGCTGTAATTAATGTGTTATTCATGCATAAGGTCATGAGAAGAAGACTTTGAATTCATTAACTCTAATAATAATTCATTAGATATTAATGTATGACAAAATCCATCATCCATGCATAGATTAATCTATGAATTAATGACTATACATGTACCTTACCGTAAAGTGTTGATAAGTATATTATCATTTAGGAATACAGTTTGTATAAAGGTAACTGGTGGTCACAAGCTTCCATTATCTGTTGGGGACATTAACCCAAAGACAAAAGAAATATCTTTCTTCATATATGTAATTTCTTTTTTAAATAGCCATCTCTTTGATGCACAATAAGACAATTTATAGCGACTATGTTCAAGTGAAGAAACTCTATTTGTACATTTAGTATTATTTAATTGAAATAAAATGGAATTAAAAGGAAGCCCAGAGATAGGACAGTGAATCAAACCTCACTCTATCACACTACCTGCGGTCTCTTTCCTTGTTGTTATGCCTCTCCCTTTGTTGTTTCATCTCTAGAGAAGGCCCTGTCTTTTTGCCATGCTTCCAGGTTTGCTTCCAGTTTCCTGGCCCATGGACAATATTGGGGGCCAGCACCTGCAAAGTCCTAAGGTCATGCATCCTCATGTTCTTTGCTGGAGGAGCAGACTTCTCTTTTGCTTCACCTTTTTAAACAACAAAAATATAGAATATAGAAAGCAACTCATTAATCCCCGAAGGGGCAATAAAGTATCACAGCAATATGCTCGACCCATTTGTGCAGCTTTAACTCCAGTAACTGTTGATCAGTCCTGCACATTGGCTTTAAGCTTGGCCTGATGAGTCTCAATTTCAGCTGTGAAATTCAGATAGTATGGTAAGAATTTGGTGTACATAACATGAAAGCATGGATCCATCCTGCCCTGTGTAAACAGTTCAGGCTGCTGGTGGTGGTGTAATGGCATGGGGGAACATTTTCTTGGCACACTTTGAGCCCCTTAGTAACAACTGAGGATCGTTTTAACACCACAGCCTACCTGAGTATTGTTGCGGACCATGTCCATCCCTTTACGACCACAGTGTAATAGTATTCTGATAGTTACTTTCAACAGAATAATGCACAAAGCTCACATCATCTCAAACTGGTTTCTTAAACATGACAATGAGTTCACTGTACTTCAATGGCCTCCACAGTTACCCAATCTCAATCCAATAGAGGACATTTATGCTAAGATGGAACTGGAGAATCGCATCATGGATGTGCAGCTGACAAATCTACAGCAACATTGTGATGCTATCATGTCAATATGCACCAAAACCTCTGGGGAATGTTTCCAACACCTTGTTGAATCTATGGCTTAAAGAATTAAGAGTTTTTAAGGCAAAGGGGGGTCTAACCTGGTACTAGCAAGGTGTACCTAATAATAATTTTTATCTACTTTTAGGACCTGTGCAAAAATAAAATTATGTTTAAAGTCATGTTTATACAAAAATACAGTTTCACAATAAAGGTTTAGTTTTTTCAAGCACTAGGAAAAACAGCATTAAGATGTCAAGAAAAAAATGGTTAGAAGGAAATTCAGATGAGATAGAGAGTTGTGCTATAAATAAGACACAAGAAAAAACAAGAGACCAGGTCCTGGCAGAACAACCCAGAAATCCTGGTTAGTGACTTTTTAAATTTAAACATCATCATACTTGTTTTTGCTGTCCTGTTTTGTTTTGTTTCTTTAACTCTATTAACTGCCACTTTCTGGCAGTTAGCAAGTGAAGGGTGGGGGTGGTTTGTCAAGCAAACTTCAAAGATATTCAGATACTTCTTGGTGATTATCAAATAGTACTTTTGTTTGAAATGCCTTAATACACACAACACCTAATTGCAGACTAGAATACAACATATGTACATGTATGTACATAGTTGCATAGTTTTATAAGTTAAACTGTTCTTTATCCGCACTTTATATTGGTTGCTCTATTTTTGTCATTTAAATTTTTCTAAACCATGGTGTTTCTACTTCTGTTCTGTTTCGATCTTTGTTGCAGTAAGCATGTAAATGGCACAGGAATTTCCCTCAGGATTAATAAAGTTCTTCTTATCTTATCTTATAAAATTAGACCAGTTTATAAAAGTCTATTCTGTCATGCTGGGCAAACAAATTTTAAATAACACTTACATTCCAGTTTGAACCCCCCTTGCTCGCTGGCCTTGTCTGCATGGAAAATGTATGGTGCCCTTGACAAAAAGTCAGCCATCTTGTCTGGTCTGTAACTGATGGTGGAGTTCTTGGGAAGGATCACCTCAGGGTGTTTACTGCCCTCCAGTAGGTAATTAAGTCCCTAGGATGTAATGAAAGACTTTGAGCAGAGTTTCAGATTACTGTTCCCTGTAAAAGTTCCCCTTTAGTTTAGAGCTTTAATGTATCCCAAATTTAATCCTGACTGGAGTAGATCCAGTAATGAAATACAGTGGAGTAAGAACTGTGGCTATATAAATTTTTGAGATATCTCTCCTCTAGTCCTGACAATAGACTGCCCGTTTGTTAATAGCAGTTCTTTGTAACTACACAGGTTTTAGACATTTGATATCACTTTTGCAAAGCAGGGGAATATTTTGTTTTGGAACTTTTCCAATTTTGCCCCCCTTTGCCAAGTCCAATGTACAGATGGCTGCGATATTGACTAGGACTGAACTGCATCCTGACAACAAAATGCCTGAAAGGTTTCACCACTTAGGAATAATCAATGAGTTTTATGCTCCTAATGCACACATTTACTAAACACAGATATGTTTAATGTACACATGTATGAATATCCACAAAAGTTGTGATATCACTTTTTAAAAGACAATTAAACATACAAAATACACCACATGTGCACTAGACATTGACAGAAAAACTCATCAGATCAAATAAACAGATTTAAAGATTTAGTCATTCTTGTTTACCTGAACACGAGTGTTCAAAAAAGTCCCTCCATATGGTTTAGCACAGTCTACTGAAGCCACCTTGTCTGCCTTGGGACAGTTTTCAGGCTGCGATAGCAGTTCTATGCCCTTCGTGTCCGAAGTTTGGTGAAACACTGACAAAAATCTGAGAAGTTCATGAGAATGTGTTGACACATAAATCATCATGAAGAAAGAATCCTTTAATTCTGCTTCACATACTTTGTTGTTAAAGCATTAAAAAAGAACCCCCGTCCCCAAATGCAGTCAGCCATGATAGTTGGAGTCCAAATGTTACTTCTTGCTGAAGATGTGAGGCTAGTGACGCTAACCGGTAAAGCCTTGAGCTTATGTCAGCTATTAATATGGTTCTAACATTCATCACAGACTAGCCTCAGACCAAATAGAGAAAGATGGATTCTTAGTTACCAGCTGTCACAGTGGTTTCTGACACTGCATTAAGATTGGAAGGTGGATTGCTGGGAAAGCTGCACCCAAAAATACACTGATCAGCCATAACATTAACACCACATAGGTAAAAAGGATAATGTAGACTATAGAGTTATTTCAAAGCAATAGCACCTGTCAGGAGGGTGGGATATAGTAGACAGCAAGTGAACAGATGGTTTTTAAAGTCGATGTGCTGGAAGCAGGAAAAATGATCAAGCAGAAGGGCCTGTGCCACACTGACACAGGCCTTATTGTAATGACTAAATGACAGAATCAAAGCATTGCCAAAATAGGTAGAATCTATGAAATGTGCTCTAGAAAGGACGACATGCCCACAAAAGTCATGGGCAGCCAAGGCTCACTAATGCACATGGGAAGGGAAGGCTGGCACCTGGGCTAGTCCCTCAGAAGAGCTATTGTGGTTTTAAAAGTTAAAGTTGACTATGATAGAAATGTTTCCAAACACACAGGGCACCACAGACAGCTGTTTTGGTAGCATGAGGGGGGAAAAAACTCAGATGTTTTAGTTTTAGGCAGATGGTGTTAATTTTATGATTGATCAATGTATATTTATTATATCAGTTAATTACATTAACTGTACAAAAATGTCAATTGAGGTCAGTTATCTGTAATTTTAAATCAAACAAACTCATTACACACTATTATCTGTAAAACCACACAAGAGAACTTAAAAAAGTCTTGGCTACTTAAGAACATTTGAGGTAAATGGGGGTTGTAGATTTGATATTTTGCTGAATTATCACTATAAGATGCACTAGAACCAATGTATGAATAATACAGACATACGTATTCAGAACTGTTGCCTGGGTCTCCTGCTGCCTGGTTTTGTTGCAGGGGCTGCAATTGAACCTCTTCTCCAAGCACACGCGCATAGGTGGGTTGCGTCTGGGCTGTTGTTGACAGTCAGAAGGGTCTACGCTTCGATTCCTAACGTATTTCGCCTTTCTTAGCACAGAATACGGTACCTCCACACAGCTGGTTGGTGTCTTTTCCCCCTCTGTATTGATGCTATTTGGATCTTTGCACAGTTTAACGTTCTGGACTTCTTTTGGCTCTTGATGATCAGAGGCAAATAATGTGCATAGCTCACCTACAGACAACGTGGATGGTTCTTCAGATGAGTTAGGTGGTGGAGAGCAAGCTGTGCTGTCATTTTCGGCCTGATAGTGGTTAGAGAGGAAAGATATTTTCCGCTGTAAAAATGTAAATAGTATTACATGCTTTCAGAACACTGGGTTGCCATTTTATGAGGCACACCTACCTTGTGCCTCTACTGTCGGAGGGATTTTTCCACATAATACTCCATAAGTAAACCAAATTAAAGTAAATTTGAAAATAACTCAGCTGTAACAGACCTCACAAAAATTCCAAAAACTATGAAGGCCAAAAAATTACATGTACACAAAGCTCCACAAAGCCCAGATGTGGTCAGTCAGCTGAGTTCTGTTTAGGCCCAATTTATCTTGAGCTATTGAACTGGAGCTATAACACAAACATTACTAATTCCAAAAGTCAATAGTCACCCAAATCTTTTCCTGCCCAAAACTTGTGTGAAGCTGGTCAAATGGCATCCAGCTTCTCATTAAGGTGGAGCGGACTTGTGGTTTAGGATACAGTATGTCCTCCAGTTAGAGTTAATACTTTTTAAAGGACAATATCATAATGTGTGGTGTGGTATGTAAACACTTATAGATTTAAAGCATACTGCTCACTCCTTAGATCAAACTGTTCACATGTTCAAACAAAGCTGAAAACCCAGATTGTTTGGAATTGTTTTTGGAATGTCACAAAAAAAACCAAGCAAAATTTACTTTACCATCTGTACAGCTTACAGTTGTTTTTCCCTGCCCATTTACACTGTGTAAGTTATAATGAGTGTAAGACTATACACTGATTGGCCATAACATTAACACCACCTGCCTGATATTGAGTAGATGCACTGTGTTCTGTCCCTTTCTATCCCAATCAGCATTCACATTTTAAACCACAGTAGCCCTTCTGTGGGATTGGATCAGACGTGCTAGCCTTCACCCCCCACGTACATCAGTGAGCCTGTCACCAATTCACCATTTGTTCTTCCTTTGAACACCATTGGTAGATACTAACCACTGCATACCTATAACACTCCACAAGACCGGCTATTTTGGAGGTGCTCTGACTGAAGTCAGCTATCCATCAGAATACTACCATTGTCATAGCATCTGAAATCCTTTCACTCGCCCATTTTTCCTCCTTCCAGCATATCAGCTTCACAAACTGACTGTTCACCTGTTGCCTAATATATCCTACCTCCTAATCTGACAAGTGCCATTTTTATGAAATAACAGTATTATTCACTTTATTAGGGTCATAATGTTATGGCTTATTGGTGTATATCAGTCTTAAAGGCAAACCCTGTTTATCTGCAAGGGATAAAAAGATGTTGTAAAAGGGTCATGTAGCAATTAATTAGGGTTGTTTTTGTTAGACTTTACAAAAACAAATAGATGTGATAAGAGAACTTCAAGGGAGAAAAGAACATATGAAAGAAACATATTGAGAACTCACAGATATTATGTTAATAGAATTTACTGCAATATAATTTCAGTATACTTTTGAATCGTACATTTTTGCAAGTGTTGATTTCCACTGTGTTGTCCTGCTCTGCAGCCTGCACTTCTATCTGGACCTGAATGATGTGAAGGTTTGTGTACTCCCCCACCATCATTTCCATCAGGTTAAACTCCGAACTCATGACAAGGCTTTGATCACACCCGTTTGGACTGATGATGATGCTGACCTGATCAGAAAAGAACTGCTCCATTTGAGATGCTACAGGTAGAGTTTTGCATGCAGAAGTCGTTCTAAAACAGAGAAGAGAAAACTATTTGCAAATACTTTAGGCATGCAGCTGTCTATAACATTTTCATCAACTAATTCTGATCATAAACATGAGTCTAAATAATTAAGATAAATATGAAGACAATTTGGGAAAGTCACTCTTAAAAAGTTCCTCACATGGTCCTTGGTTTGGATGTACTTAGTTCTAGGAATAATCTGTGCACGTCATATTATGTATGCATACACCAATTAGCCATAACATTAACCCCACTCACAGCTAAATAACACGGTCTAGTTATTTCATTACAGTAGCACCTGCTAGGGGGTTGGATATATTAGGCAGCAAATCAAGTTAATGAAAAGTTAATGAAAAGAACAAGGACACAGTAAAAATGGGCAACCATAAGGATTTGCACCACTTTGACAAGGACCTTATTATGCAGGAGCCCATCCAAACCAGATGCAGGCCTCCATGGCAGCACTGGCCCTTTTCAGGAGTCCATCTCCCACTGGCCAAGCCATTCCTGCTGTTAATCTAGAGGACCCTAACTCGAGGAGTGAGTGCAGGCAATCTAAACCTCTATTGGCCTCACCAGTAAACTCGCCAGGGAGGCAGGAGAAGGGCGCTCCCTGCCAACCTGTGCTGTTACCACGGCCCACAGGCTGACTCGAGTTAGGGTAGAGGGAAAAACCATTGTGGAGACACACGAAGAGGGGGAGAGATAGGGAGACCCTGAGCACAAACCCAAGAGCCACACGAGAGTCCTGTTTTCTAGGCACCATGCTAGCTACACCTGCCACCAGGGACAAAGACTCTGCGTCGCCTAGTGAGACAACCATGCTTATAAGGGATTTAGCCCAGGTGGAACACATAAGCACAGACTGACGTAACCATGGCAACGCAATGGCAACTACCCCAGCCAGCCCGAACCATCCTCTGCCAGTCCATCTGGGCGATAACCCTTACAATTTTTAGGGCTGCAGGACGAGGTTACTGTACTTAGTATAATTCTCCGGTATCTGTACCTTACATGAGTATTTTTATGATTTATATGATTATTTTTGCAGCAGAGCTCACCCTCCCAATATCAAGACCATTTTCAGCCTAAATGCATGGGACAAGAGCACATAGAAAAGACTTTTTGGGTATTCATCAGTGCATATCACACATGGCAGACACAAGACAAGACAACAGAGACAAAGAAACAGACACCCAACCGTGGAGAAAAAACATCTAATGAACATGATGTCCTGTTCACTTCTGGCATTAAGGTGTGTCCTGGGTGATCTGATCACAAGTGGGCTCTTAGAGCTAAGAGTTGTCCACCTATAATAGGATTACCCAAGACGTCATGTTAACAGGTCATGTAACAGTGAAGAGTAGTGCAGCCATGGATGAAAGTGAACCAGACAAGTTAATGTTCATTATTTTGTGTGTAGTTTTTTATTATTATTATTTGAAGTTTGAATGCTTAAATGGACTTCCAATTAGGTTAATATTAGGTAAGGTTCAGTTAGCTTTGTGCAGAAACTTCGTGGAGTCTTACTTTTATACTCTGGGTACATAACAGTACTGGACATTTTCACTTGTTCTCAAGTAAAGCTGTCTTTTGTTAACACAAATATCTATACTTCCACTGCAGTGTACTTTTGCTATCTGTCTGTGTTACCTACTAACAGCAGTATTAACACTACAGACACGCTTCAGTGTTTAAGCCTAATTTCTGCACTGTATCAGTTTCGGCCGTTTCTTACCACCTGTTGCCTGGTTTCCAACTGAAAATTCAGAATCAAACGTTTAAGGTGAAAAGTGAAAATGGACCCTAATTACTGCTTGCAAACACCATATATACCATTCCAAGCGTAAACAGCCTTATAAATACATACAAATACACATAAATACATTAGTGTTATGGCACATTTTTTACCCTAAAATCTGAGTTTATGAATCTCCAGTTTTGTGTAAGATTAGCTAGCCGGCTAATGAGTCCTGTAACAGTCCTGTCAGAAACGGTTTATTTAGCCTAAACCAGCCCGTCCGCTCGATCTTTTTTCGTCATTTACACCATTAATTTACTCACCATCGCATAATACACCAACTGGTGCGTTTTATTGTGATATCGACGTGTACCTGAGAGAAGAGCTAACCGGCTAGCTAAATATGCAGCCCTGTCAGGACAGCTTCACACACATGACATAAAATCATTTATATATTTTTTTTCCTCCTAAAAAAAAGAGTAATTCTTAGTTTGGATACCTCAGGAAGCATTTACAGATAACGTGTCTTGGGTAACAGGCTCATAAGACAACGAAAAAAAATATTTTGCTTATTAAACAAGGATTGCTGCAATAGAACGCTGCAAAAATAAAGCGACTCTGGGTTGCCAGGTGCCTCCAAAAAATCACCTTTTTTTAACGTCAATGACGACTCATTAACATTTACTGATTTCAGTAGTTTTTCTTTTAATGTTTCCCACTCTGTTGTTTCTATTATATCATAAATCCCGTTTTTAGAAAAGTTGGGATTTTTCACAAATGTGTTTTCACTGATTAACTTAAATGTATTTTGTAAATGCCAACAAATTTTGACATTGATGTTTGAAACACAATTTTAAAAAGTTGGGATGGAAATTCACCCCCAGTAATGAGCACAGCACTGCACATGAACAAATCAGTGATAACTCAGGTCACAACAATGTTTTTTTTCTCCCCTCCCTTTTCCTGTCGGAGTTGTGTCTAGTGTAATCAGGCTATGTTAGTATAAATGTTGGTGAAGAAAGCTTTTATACGCGTTAGCTCCGACATGAACTCTTGTAAAGAAAAGACAAGCCAGGTGGCACACATGTTCAGTACCGTCTAACCCCTAATATATACTTCACAACACTTTACAAAAGCTATAACACACACAGTCTAAGTAACATATATCATATTTCATTCTAGTTCTCCACTTTTCATACATTAATAAATAATGAAAAGACCATGCGTCATATTGACTCTTCATAACCACAGCCCAGCATTTGTTTGTGCTGGGGTTCGGCAACAACGCATGGACAAACTTGTGGTCGGCTACACCGTAATGCTAGAACTGGCAAAAAGATTCAGGAAAGCCGGAGAAATCACGGTCACTGTAAGACAAGGCCAAAAATCTTTGAGTCCACAGAAGGCATGAGAAACCATATAAGTATTACACAAAAAAAACCACTTTAATTCTATACAGAAACACTGCTGAGTTCTCTGGATGAGAGTTCACCTAAGATGGACCAAAAGGCAGTGGAACTAGCTGTTGGAATCAAACACCACTCCAGACTCTTCTCCTTCATTGTTCCTCAATGGTGGAATGAGTTGCCCAGTGACACTAGATCAGCTGAGTCTTTCTCGACATTCAAGAAGCGTCTCAAGACTCAACTGGTCCGCACCCACCTCAGAACATAAGCCTATCGGTCACATACGAACTACAACTGACTGAATGTTTTTGAATTAAGAGAAATGCTTTGGACTTCTTTGTAGCACTCACTTCAGTATTGCCTTGTGCAGCTCTAATGCTTGATTGTTTCTTCTGTCTTGGAAGTCACGTAATAAAAGCGTAAGCCAAATGAATTAATGTAAATTTAATGAAATGTGCTGTGGCCAGATGAATCCACCTTTCAGCTTGTTTTTGGGGAAAATGGACTTTGCATTCTCCACATCAAAATGGACCATCTTTTTAAGTGTGTTATGGGCATCAAATTCTAAATGTTTCCATTTACAAAATACATTTAAACTGATCACTCAAAACAGTAACACTTTGAACTTTTTTTTGTTTAAAAAAGCATTAAATCCCAAATGCTTGTGTTTGTGGTGTATGTTTATATGTATTTTGAATCAGCCAAAGCTGGTCAATGTAGAGCACTATTTCCAGAGTTGCCAGATATTAAGACTGAAAGTGAAGATTTGAAATGTGGCCTAATGATCAATTAAGCAGTATTATTTACACAGCTCAATCACACAAAAGTAAAATTAGAGTATACACTTCTGAAATGACCTTAAACCCAAAGATTCAGTTATTATGATAAACAACAACAGCTAAAAGTGAATTAAAATTGTAGGCCTGGTTTTAAAAAGTACATTACATCCATCATATCCTCCCCAAGGCCAAGTCACAGAGCAGAGTAATTGAAAAGGTATTGTGGAAAAGGCTATGTTGTATGCAGTTATGAACTACATAACTGTTAACATTTCTGAATTTACTGTTCATCTCCCACCCCACCCCCTCCCTACAGTTCATACAGGGATTTGTCCAAATTCATCCCATTTGGAATACAGTTTTCATGATTTCACAAAAGCCAAATTAATTTCATATACCATTTTATTCCAACTACAGCAGTTTAGCCCTATCCACTCACACTGATGTTATAAGGAGTCTTTCAGCCTGGAATGTTTTTACATAAATCACAAACAGGATAGTCTGTCAGAACAAAGCTCATTTACATGCACCAGTCCTTAAATCCCAGTGTAAGAAACAAAAAAAAAACCTTCAAAAATGTAAGAAACAGCCACTTTATAATAAAACACAAGTTTTTCATATTTTTTTATTTTGATAGTAATCTACACTGGATAAGTTTACCTCTAAGCCTTTAACTGAGATTACCAGCAGGTCATCACTGTGGCTCATACTGCAGCTGTAGAAAACAGGTTATAAAATGTACAAACTTAACATACATCAGAATTTATAAACTCCCCAGAGTGTCATTCAGCTTCAACATGAAAGATGCTCTAAAAGGATTCCACAAGAACAAACCAGTTTTTATACCAAAGACACTGGGATCTGGCTTCCTGGCCAATTATGGCTTCTTATCCATATCTGCAGTTCTCTCATTGATGTTATCTCTCACTTTTTCCCCAGCAGCTTCTCTGCGTTCTCTAACTCTCTGCCTTCTAGCTCCTCTGTTTCTGCCCTCTCTCTTTCTTGGCTTTCTTCGCCATGGTTTCCCTGGTTTTACAGGACTACTGTCCTGACTACTGCTGTCTTCCTCTCTGTTTCCAAGAGCTTCTCTTTGTATGTCCTTAATGACACTCTGATAGGTTTCTCTTTGCAGTGGGTTGGAGTTATCCTCAAAGTGGCCATGTTTCATTGCCCTATTATGGGTTCTGGCAGGAGGGCCCGGTGGTCGGTTGTGTTCTGTGTAAACCTTCTGCATCCTAGTATTGTGTAACATAATTGGGCCACCAGGAGGTGTTGGGAGCAATGGGCCTGACAGCCGCAAAGGGCGAACATCTGGCTCCTTAGCTGGACCATCAAATCTAACTCGCTGCACCAGCTCTGTTGGTTGCAGGTTTTGACCATCACCTGCTTTAGGCCCCTGCGGCCTTTGTAAATGTGTAGAGGTTGAAGCCGTCTTGCACAGAAACCAGGGTGAATAAGGTTTGTCATTGGGTATCTCTTTGTTCCAGGATGCAGGCATTCGCTGGCCTTGAAAACATGGAGATGGAGCCCTTTGGCCTCTGAAATTCCGAAGAGAGTTTAAGCGTGGACCTTTCATTTGAGCACCACTTTCACAAACTCTGGCACCCTCACACATATTAGGCTTTACAAAATGTGGTCCACCCACTTCCTCTTGTGTTCTTTCTTTTCCAAACTCGTTAAACTGTTGAGGTCCTTCCATTTTGGAAAACGGAGGTCCTTCAAGGTGGTTGCGAGGAGGGCTCCCACACATAGGTTTCCCAAGCTGTGCTTGCCTTTGCATTCCACATCTCGGTTCTAGTGCATCTGAAAAACTTTCACTGGTAGAATTCTGGTAATGACTGTTTGATTCATCAGAATAATGAAGTGAAACAGACCTTCTTGTCTGATTATTATGTTGAATTAAAAAGTTTCTGTTATTCTCTGCTTCATCAAAAGGATGGGTTGGCCCACAGTCTCTAGAGCCATAAAAATCAGGTGGCTGTGAGTGTGTGTTGTCTTCATCATGAAACTGGTGAGGTGGAGTATGCCTTCTAACATCTGGTTGAAAACCAAAATGTTCTTTGTTGAATTGGTGAGGTTTGTTATGCCCACTGGGGACATTTGAATGAGGTGGTAAAGAGTCTCTGCAGTCAAACTGTTGGTGAGGTGGCCCTCTGATATTCAACAGGCCTCTTGGTTCTTCATGCCTTTGCTGGCATGGACTACTAGGTCTAACTATAACACACTTAGAATTACAGGGACCTGGTCTAGAACTCTCAAACATTCCAGGGCCAAAAAGTGAGCCCCTTGGCCCAAATATTCGAGGCCCACTTCCAGGTTCTGGGAATCGGCCCTTAAATCCAGAGTTCTGAGGTGAACATTTGGCAAATGTCTGTGAACCGTGAGTTGGGTCCGTAGGTCCAAAGGCTTGAGGCTCATAGTCGTCAAAGATTTCTGGTTCTGAAGATGGGGGCCTTGTTCTAAGGTTTGGAGATGGTTGAATGTTTGGACCACTTGAACCAAAGCTCTGATAAGGTCCACAGTTCTCAAATCTTTCAGGGTGGGGAGCTCTGGGCATCCTAGGCCTCAGAGCTGTAGGACCTCTTATTGTCATCAATGAGGGAAGTCCTCTTGAACCAGTAGGCCTATACTGTGGGGCTCTTGATGGGTCACCAGGAGCTCTGGGTCTAAACTGCTCTCTAGGACAGAAATTTATTGGTATGTCTCCCTGTGATATATTCGCTCTAATCACGGAATGACCTGAACAACCTGTCTGTTCTGCTTCAGGTTTAATAAAATCATTTTCATGTAAGCGGGGTGGTCTGTGTGGCAGAGGTCTTTGTTGGCCAGACTCCGTTTCCTCTTCTGAAAAATGGCCTAAATACCTCTCTGCATCATTAGTTTCATCCACATACATTTGGCTCTCAGGGAAGTTATGGCCGGTCTCATCTTGTGTAAAGTCTCTTCTCTGCATCCGAGTTGGCGTTTGTAGACGGCTTCTTTGTTTAGGTTGGTTAGTTCTATCTTGTGCAAAATAAGGCCTTTGTATTAACGGTAAATCGTTATTCTGATCCATCTGATGATCCTCACCCTGTTGAGAGTCACTTCTGTTGTGTGAAGATGGAGGTATTGGTGAAGCTTCCCTGTTAAAACACAGATCAGAGTCACGAGGAAAATGTCCACTTTGCATCTTAGAAGGTCCAGGGGACAGTTTGTTTCTGGAATAAGATCGGTTATACTCTGAGAAACCTTGCTTTAGTATTTGTAGTGGGTTTTGAGGCAATTGCCTTTTGTAATCAGCCTCTTGGCCAGAGGAATAGTCCTTTTGCAAAGGTAGTGAGCTTAATGACTGTTCATCTCTTTGACAACTGAAAACGGTCTTATTGTGTACAGTAGTACTTCTTTTATCTCTGATGTTATTGGATGGGTCATCCTTGCTTTGCAGCATTAAGGTGCCTTCAGATTGAGGCTGGTTTCTGTTAGAGAATCTATCTAACTCATCCTGCAGGAAATCCTCTTTTTTCAATGGATTTTCCCCAGCTGTATGACCTTTGTCATGAGACTGGTCAGAACCAAATTGTGACTCATTACCAGTCTGAAATGTCTGTGGTCCGGATAAGAGAAGACCTGCCTGTGGATGTGAGAGAATGCCCCTATTTATCTGTGGAGGGAAATCTGAGTGATCACCCTGGCAGAAGTTATCTATCAGTACTTCAAACTCATCTCTGCTTTGATACTCTGGCTTGTTTTCATGACACAACTGCTCAGTGTCAGACTGTGAGAATTTGCCCCTCTGCATTGGATTTTGCCTTACTTGTAGTTGCTTCTCTTTAGAAAACTGTTCACATTCAGAAAAAGTAGCAACAGATGGGACAGAAGATATTTGGCTGTACAGTTTACCTCCTGTTTCTGTAAAATCTCCCTTCTGCACTTTTAAAACATTTATATCACCATCCTCAGAGGCCTCTTTTGACTTATCTCCATGAATTTGAGATTGCCCAGATGCAACTTGGTTTATCCTTTGTGCCTGATCAGTGTTGCGAACAGATTCAGTTCTCTTCTTTGGTGGTGACTGGTTTCTCTGATAGGACGGGTCATTTTCAAGTGGGGCAGATTTTTCAGTTTGAGCTGAGTGGAACCTTGAGGAGTGCCGGTCTCTCTGATTTCTTTGTCTTGCTGATGTACTTCGCTGATGATGCCGATCTCTCTGCCTCGACGAAACTCTCTCCTCTCTGTGAGTTCCACTGCGACTGTGTCTTAAAGATCGATCAGGAGAACGTCTACCTCTTCTTTGGTATCTGTTTGTCTCATCTCTAGATGGTTGGGGAAATTTCTCTTCATGCTGTGACTTGCGTTCATGTCTTGATCTCCTTTTAGGTGAGCTGAGATTATCCCACTTGGATGTTTGACTTGTTTTACCTAAAACCTTCATGTGTGAATGAGAGTGATGACTATGCTCATTAGCAGAAGATGAATAGGTACCTTCTTCTGGTTTGATTGCACTCAAAGGTGTATGGGCTTTTAAAGTCACTGAAGAATGCAGCTCTTTTGTATTAATATCAGTTGATTTTTTTCTAGCTAATGTTATGGATGGCATATCTAAATCATTCTTCACCGTTTGCTCTAGCTCAGGCTTGGGGACTTCTTGCACCCCTGAACTGTTTAAAGGTGTCAGAAAGGTTGCTTGGGTCAATGCTTGCAAGGAATTTTCTTTATCATTATGAGCAGTTGTTAAACTGTCACCAAGAGGATCCTCCCTTAAGTTCCTGCACTGCCTTGGATCTCTGCTTGGATTAATTTTTGGAACAGCCAGAGTTTTCTCGATTGCCTCCTCTGCTTCCCTGCCAAAACGTGGTGGTGGGGACATAAGAGCATCAGAGACGGAAAAATGGGCCAAAGAAACACCAACAGCAGCCCTCTGTAGACGCAACGCTTCTTCTTGCTCCTCTAGTTGACGTTTTTGTTCCTCTATCTGCCTGTTCAAGTCCTCCAGCATCTTCTGCTGCTCAGACAATGACACGGTTGATGTTCCTCCATATTGAGAGCTGGGGGGTTTATTATCTGCAAGGTAGGTCTGCATCTCTTCAAAAACTGTTTCATCCTCTGGGTCATAAGCTATGTCTTCATTTATTGCAAAGGTGTTAACTGTTGGTTCAGTATTGGGAGGTTTTTCAGCATTAGTTGAGGTGACAGCATCAGCTTTATTTCCTAAGTTATATTCCTCCTCTGGGTCATAGGGTCTTTCATCATCATCAACCTCACCAGCAGCAGCAGTAATGGTTTCAGGACTTGACTTTTTAGTGAGGCTTGGGAGATCGACCGTTTTATACTCGGCACCTGGATCATACTCTTCCTCAGGGTCATAAGGTCTATTATCATCTAACTCCATTTTCTGTGTTATTGTATTCTTGGGAGTCTGCTGGTACTGCTGAATAATTGGGTCAACACACAGAGAGGACACTGAGCATTCTTTGACTGCTGATGCCTTTTGTTCACAGGTAGACACTGTGAAATCAGAGTCTTGTTTCTTTTTACCAAATAATGTATTAAGAATGGTCTGCAGAGGCGTAGTGCTGGAAGAAGGGCATGCAAGAAAAGGTGCTGGAGTACTGGAAGATGTTAACTTGGTTGTGCCAGCACCAACAGAATTGGTAGGGCTTACCACTGAAACAATATTAAAAAGTGCAGATGGATCAGATAGAGAGCTTGAAGAGGAAGACCCTGAATCTGGTGATCCAGTTGGGGGTGGAGATCCAGGAGTAGTGCTGATTGGTAAATCTGGATCATAAGGCTCACTTTCATCTGGATTAATATCAGGAACTGTGCCTTTTACAAGAAGGGTAACCTCTTGCGAATCCAGTGGCGTCAGAAGTCTTGGTCTTTTTTCATCAGTTTCTTGTGTTGGTGTCCCCAGGCGCTTCAGTTTCTGACAAATTGCCAGCCCGATCAGAAGATTAGGATGTTGCTCTTCAAGCCCTATGAAAGAAATTTGGAAAGGAAATCCAAAATTAGTGCAAAATTTGAGAAAAAAAAATGTCCCTGTAACAGTTTAATACTTTTAACTGTTACCTAATCCTTCAAGTGGCAGCAGTACAGAGGGGATGGACTCTTTTGCAAACAAAGGAATAAGATAAAGGTCCTTGATATTGTTGCAAATATTAGAAACCACCCCAAATCTTCTGCGACTGTTGAAATAAGAAAATAGGGACACATATGCAACCTCTTCTTCATCAGTTCCTGGATGAAAGCGAATTAAGGACAACTCCTGGAGAGAGAAAAAATAAATAGAATAAAGAGAATGCATTAGGCAAAGTAAACCAGGCTTTTATACAGGTGTTTATACTAGCAGTCCATTTTGTCAGTGAGTTGATGGGTCTACCTTAGTTACAGATGTCTTAACTTTCTCAACATATTCCCAGACCGTCTGAGGTAATATCCTACCACCAATGTGAATGGTATCTGGTAAGTCCTAGAAAGAGGAAACAAGATCATATTCAGTATAAAAGGCATATTTTCACCAAATGGATAAAGGCTAGTGAGCAGACGGGATGAGTAACTCCACTCATATAACTCCATTCTGTTTGACTTATAGAGGTTTTCTTTTAAAACAAAATGTCTATTTTAGTTTCAAATTGGTACTAAAAAACTGCATGACAACTCTGTATATACAAAAATCTGTTTTTATCAGCAGTTTTTTATTAGCAGAAATTTACTATTTGAGTGTGTTATCTGTACAAGATATACATCTGTACAAGATGCTTCATTTTAAATCAACAAAACGTTCACCCTGGGGATGTTCAAAAAACAAACATACATTTATAGTATGTGTATATATAATCTGTGTTTTCTCTGCTGTCAACCTTTTTTAGAAGCTCAGCAGATCCTGATCCTGAGATTAAATATGCTTTTGTAACGAACTTTGCCACATTCTGCATGTTAAGAAAGCCCTTCCACAATGCATCCTGTTTGGACAGAAGCTGGCTTGTCTCATTTTCAGTGGGGCTATGAGAGATCGCCAGTCTGGAGAAAAAGAAGAACAGCAAAATCAAGACCGGTAAGGAAATAATACATACAGTATTTGTTACGAAAGGGCATGATAAGTTATTAAGTGTTAGGGTGCTTTCACATGACTAATGAGGGGGTGTCAACGCAACGCTCAGCATAGGTTTGACTCTCGGCTCTTCAAAAGACAGGAGTTCTTTATATGTAATCATACAAATATAAATCATACAACTTCTCCACAAATAAATCACAAAAGAGTAAAATATACAATATCCATTAACCAATATCTAACAACCTTGCTTCTGAGTCTGTCAGGTCTGAATTTATGTATGTAAATTATTACAGCAAAGGCCCCCCAAATTGCACACCAGTCTAAGCGCTGGCGCCACCATTGAAAGGTCGTGGGAAGATCCCCAATGGTCTTACAGTCATCTGTATCCAGCACAATTGGCCTTGCTGTCTGAGTGGGAAGGATCTGTTGGCTCATGCAGCAGAATAGGCAGTCAGTGCTCAAAAATATTATATATATACAGTCAAGCCCATAATTAATCATATCCCTGGCAAATTTTGACTTAAAGGTACTTTTATTCAACCAGTAAGTTATTTTTTGACAGGAAATGATATAGGTGTCTCCCAAAAGATAATATGATGATGTACAAGAGGCATTATTGAGGGAAAAAAACATTTTTCAGCTTTTATTTACATTTGAGCAAAAAGTGGCATGTCCAAAATTATTCATACCCTTCTCAATAATCAATAGAAAAGCCTTTATTGGCTATTACAGCAATCAAACAGTTCCTATAATTGCAGACCAGCTTTTTGCATGTCTCTACGGGTATTTTTGCAAATTCATCTTTAGCAATGAGCTCCAAATCTTTCAGGTTGGAGGGTCTTCTTGCCATCACCCTGATCTTTAACTTCCACAGATTCTCAATTGGATTCAAGTCAGGACTCTGGCTGGGCCACTCCAAAACTTTAATGTTGTTGTCTGCTAACCATTTCTTCACCACTTTTGCTGTGTGTTTTGGGTCATTGTCATGCTGAAATGTCCACTGGTGCCCAAGGCCAAGTTTCTCTGCAGACTGCCCGATGATGTCCTTGAGAATCCTCATGTATTTTTTTTTTCATGGTGCTGTTTACTGTGATTAGGTTCCCTGGTTCATTGGCTGAAAAACACCCCCAAAGCATTAGGTTCCCACCACATTTGACAGGGGGGATGGTGTTCTTTGGGTTGAAGGCTTCTCCTTTTTTACACCAAATGAAGGACACATCATTGTGACCATACAATTCCATTTTTGTTTCATCTGACCATAACACAGAAAACCAGAAGTCTTCTTCTTTGTCCAGATGAGCATTTGCAAAGGCCAAGCAAGCTTTTGTGTGCCTTATCTGGAGAAGTGGCGTCCTCCTTGGTCTCCATCCGTGGAACCCAGCAGTGTGCAGCGTCCTTTGGATTGTCTGCCTTGAGACATTGCCACCAACAGAGCCCAGATTCACAAGGATGGCCTTGGTGGTGATCCTTGGATTCTTTTTCACCTCTCTCACTATCCTCCTGGCCAGCACAGATGTCACTTTTGGCTTCAGACCACGTCCTCTGAGATTTTCCACAGTGCAGAACATCTTGTATTTTTTAATAATACTTTGCACTGTAGCCACTGGAACTTGAAAACATTTAGATATGGCCTTGCAGCCCTTTCTGGACTTGTGAGCAGCCACAATGCGCAGCCGCAGGTCCTCACTGAGCTCCTTTGTCTTAGCCATGACTGTCCACAAACCAACTGCAGAGAGCTGCTGTTTTTCACCTGTTGAGTTGATTAAAACAGCTGTTCCCAATTAATCAGGGTAATTAGGATGCTTTAGAACAGCTTGGACTATTTGGAATGGTATAGAACTTTGGATTTTCCCAGAGACTGTGACAGTTTGTGAAGGGTATGAATAATTTTGGACATGCCACTTTTTGCTCAAATATAAATAAAAGCTGAGAATTTTTTTCCCTTAATAATGCCTCTTGTATGTCGTCGTATTATCTTTTGGGAGACACCCATGTCATTTCCTGGCTTGACTGTATATATATGCAAACCTAGTAGTGCTGTCTCATGTTTACTTTTTTCAGCTTGTGCTATCAATTTGAAGTGTCCTACAGCTCTTAACAGCCCAAAAGACCAAGCACAAGCTTTTCCAGTGTTTTCTACATATTTACACACATGTCAAAATGGCGTCCACATGCTGCAGTGTGGCATACTGTAAAATCAATGGTTATGCTCGGAAAGGTCAGTGACAAACGGTTCAACCAATCAAAATTTTGAGTGACATTACAACAGCTGATCTGAATGTAAATGCAAGACTGAGGTTGTAATAGAGGCGGGACTCTCTCTCCATAGTACAACAATGGCAAAGCAACCACTGGGAGATTTCAATGCTTGTCATGTGACAGCAACCTAACAGAATGTGAGTGTTGGCAAAGGTATTGGAAGCCAACTTAGCCTGCTAAGTGCACGTACCTTGTGGTTGAAATGGACGAAGTGTAAAATCTAGGCACAGATGTGGCAGATGGTTTCATTAGAATAGATTTTGGCATGGGTGGCGGTGGAGGAGGCAACAGAGGCTCAGCTGCCTTTGTTTCCACCACAGTATCTTTATCAGTGGGAATCAGAGATGGACACTGGGGTGGAGGCGAAGCAGGGACAGAAACTGAAGCCACAGAAGGGGAAGGTGTTGGTCGATATATGGCTGTGCGTGGGTCCCTTCTTGTGATGGACATGACGGAAACCTCTGGGATCACTAGTGGAGAAAAGTCTGATGAAGCTGCCTCAACACTAGAATCATCTGCAGTCGGAGAGGCAGGAGACTCCATGATAGGATCCACTTCTCCAGATGCAGGATCTGGGTTTTTTTTATCAAACATTTGAATAACCCATGGTGGTTTCTCTTCCTCTTCATTCTTTGGTTCATCCTTTTTAAAAATTTTAGCTTCAGGGTCCTCATCAGCAGAAATCTGACCTGAAGGACACAGTAAACATATAAACAACCCATTTTAAGAACACAAAAAATCTACACAAAAGAAAACTGAATGTACCAGAGAAAACATAAAACTGGAGTAATGAACACAGCGTGTTTCTTTAATGTCAAATTTCTGGGGCTGGAAAGGTCCATTTAATCAAGGTTTGATAAGTTGGAACTGACACAATTCATCACTACATCAGTATTTTAAAAACAAAACCCTCCACCAGGGTCAGTTCAACCTAAAAACTCAAAAAATTATCAAATACTTAAATGAAACAAATAAAATGAAACAAAATAAAAATTTAAACACTTAAAATCAACTTTTGACATCTTCTAATTAAGAAAGAAACGAAGTTTATCTGCTTGCTGCAATCACCATGCCTCTAGAAGAATGTACAAAACACTTACGCAGAAAGCAATGTTCCATTTTGCTGTGTGTGGTATAAAAAAGGTTTGTGCCTTACTAATTTGTGCTGCTGATATTTTATACACACAAAGTGTGCAGCTTGCTAATAGAGGAAAGATTAAATTGAACAGCACCTAAAACTTTTGACATATCTTTTCTACTGACCCCAAATTCACAGAGACAGAGGCTGTATGGTACAGTCAGTCAAGATACTAGATTCTTATCTTCACCTCTGTTTTCTGTCATGGGAGGTGGGCTGGCCAGCGTGTTAGGTCCTTAGTTACCCCAACTCACAGTTATCTGCACTTACTGCAGATGAGGATGCAGTTTTACCAACATGGAGGATTTGTTTTTCAATCAACAAAAAAGTTTAAGTTTTGGTGGTCATACTTAGTGGTCAGAAATTAAGGTGTGAGGTGAGTGATTAGTGCAGGTGGTCAGGAATGAAGGTGTGAGATGTGTTCTGAGTGCAGGTGGTCAGAAATAAATCTTTGAGGTGAGTGATGAGTGCAAGGAGCCAGAAATGAAGGTGTGAGGTGTGTTCTGAGTGCAAGTGGTCAGCAATAAAGGTGTGAGGTGTGGTGAGTGCAAGTGGTCAGGAAAGAAAATGTGTGGTGTGATGATTGCAGGAAATTAGAAATGAGGGTGTGAGGTGAGTGATGAATGCAGATGGTCAGGAATAAAGGTGTGAGGTAAGAAATGAGTGTAGGTGGTTAGGAATGAGGGTATGAAATGTAATGAGCACAGCTGGTCAGGAGTGAAGGTGTGAGATGAGTGATGAGTGGAGATGGTCAGGAATAAAGGTGTAAGGTAAGTGATGAGCACATGTGGTCAGGAATGAAGGTGTGAGGTAAGTAATGAGTACAGGTGGTCAGGAGTAAAGGTGTGAAGTGAGTGATGAGCACATGTGGTCAAGAATGAAGGTATGAGGTAAGTGATGAGTGCAGGTGGTCAGGAATGAAGGTGTGAGGTCAGTGATGAGTGCTAGTGCTGTTTTATTTCAGTTTTGCATTACATTTTTTTCAGAAAGTGTTGTAGAAGTGAACAAAGTGTTGGCACCTGCTGAACGCTGAACGCTGGGTTCATTCATTTCACCCCAGCTTTATTTTCACGTGTCAAGAGTGTGTGACAGTTGTACAAAATGACAGATTTGTTCTGCAGTGTTGCATGACAAACAGAGAGTATGCATTTCTCAGTTCCATGTATTGTGCTCTGGAGTGAACTGCACTGCTTTGGCGTGTGTCACGTGTTCTGTGTGAGTTCTTCATTGATCAAATTTCATATAAAGAAAGTAAAAAGTTCTGAGTGTAAAGATGACAGCGTATCAACTACAATATTGAACTGCCTTTAATTCCTATGGCTGCAAGGAGAGGTAGAGTTCCTTAGTGTCAGGGTTCCTGCAGGTTTCAACAAGACTTTTCAAGACCATTATGAATGAAATTTAAGACCAATTTCGTGTCCACACTTGTAAAAAGTAAAAAGGACAAAAGAATAATAAGTCTTAGACTTACTAACAAAATAAAAAAATTTATTCACATTTACCAAACTGTATATTCACACTGGTGGGAAATAGCGGACTAATGGTTAAAACCTTGCCCTTGTAAACAGAAGGCCGCAGGTTCAAGTCTCGACCCAGGTATCACCATTGAGCAAGGTACCACATATGGAGCAGTGGGCAGCTATCAACAGCACCCAAAGAACAGTACCTTGGACAAGGGAACCTCAGTGGTACCTGGGTCAGCACTTCAAACCACCCACCTGCCAAAAAGTGATGTAAGTAGCATTAATTTTACAATGACATTGACCAAATTATAAGCCATTTAAGACACAGTGCATGAAATCCTACTCTTTTAAGACTTCTTAAGGCCTTTAATTCAAGCAGCTCAGCTGAGTGACGCTACCAGCTGAAAGGTTAATAATTTATTCACAATATGGTTGTGATTTTGTGAGGTCATACATCCCCAAACACTCAGACTATTACTTTACTCTCATTAATGAAAGAACAGGGTCTGTAGCGACTCACCTGTACAGATCCTGCATTTCAGGTCAAACAGATGTGCTCTGTGCTCTGAGGTAGTGTCCTTCAACATGCTGCTGATGATGTCCGACACAGCAGTGCTGGCTTTCCATGGCTGTGCATGCTTGACCTGAGACACAGAGGCTTTCTCATCCTTTAATGGGGAAGAAAAAAAACTGAATTAATTCTGAGGGGCTGGGAGCTGCCACAGAGGAGACGATACAATACTGTCACAATATTTGGCCATAATATGATATTATTGTGATCCTTCCACTTGAAAGCAAACATAGCAATCATTACATATAGGATTGTGCTGTGAACATCCCAAGCACTCACACACTTGTGTTTTCATATATTAAAGTGCACTGGTGTTAGATGGATTACACATTACAATCACAGTACAAAGATTCACAACCAATCATTACATTAACACCACTGAAAGGTAACGTGAATGACATTGTCTAGCTGGTAATATCATTACAATGGCAACTGTGAGTAAAGTGGGATACATTAGGCAGCAAGTGAACAGTTCTTAAAGTTGTTGTAATGGAAGCAGGAAAAATGACAGCAGGTCTTGCGGAGGGTTTCAAGTATGTAATAGTTAATACCCAAAAAAGTGATCCAAGCTAAACAAAAACATAGAAATACTCAAAGAGTCTGTTTTAGCAACCTAATCAATATAAAATTTGATCAGACCGAATGTAAAACCAGCACCTTTGATCTAAAGTTAGGATTATTAAATATTAAATATTAAATAGATTTCTTACTTCCAAAACCCTTATTGTCAATAATATTATCACTAATCAAGAGTTTTATATACTCTGATTAACAGAAACATGGATTAAACAAAATGAGTACATAGCATTAAATGAGGTGTGTCCCCCTGCATATAGTTATATGCACCAGGCTCGTCCATCTGGCAGAGGAGGAGGCGTTGCAGTTATTTATAATGATAATCTTAGTATCACACACAAAACATTCACACTGAACATAAATTTAAAGCTTTTGAAGCTCTCTATTCAAACATAGTACATGTATCCACAAAAAATATACTTACCCAGTCGATTCCACTAATTATCATCTACAGACCCCCAGGGCCTTACTCTGAATTCCTCAATGAATTTACAGATTTTATCACAAACGTAGCTGTCTCATCAGACAAAGCTTTAATTATCAGATACTTTAATATTCACCTCGATAACCTCGATGACCCTCTGAGAACAGCGTTCATGTCTATTCTAGATTCAGTAGGGGTTAAACAGAACCTCACTGAACCCACGCACCATGGTGGCCACACGCTAGATTTAATATTAACTCTCGGTTTAAATATAAAAAACATAGTTGTAGTCCCACAGTCTGAGGTAATCTTAGATCATTATCTTATTTCATTCAAACTGCACCTCAGTAATGACCCACACACTTTGCTACGCTATCACGTCAAGCGCACTTTTACGTCATCTAAAGCTCAGAATTTTGTCAGTAATCTCAGAGAGCTTCCGATATTGATTGGATCACCGTCAACTCGATCTCAGAACTCGATCAGGTCACCAGATATTTAGAGTCAACATTCCCCTGCACTTTAAATAATGTAGCTCCTCTTAAGAGAAAATTAATTAGAGAGAAAAATCTTGCACCCTGGTTTAACAATCTCATACGCGCCTTGAAACAAACCACATGAAAATTAGAACGTAAATGGGGTCAAACAAATTTAATAGTATATAGAATAAAAATAGCATGGAAAGAGAGTCTCCTGAGTTACAAAAAGCCCTTTGTGCCACTAGAACAACCTATCTCTCCACACTTATAGAAAATAACAAAAATAACCCAAGATTCCTATGTAACAACATAGCAAAATTAACCAGGAATAAGGTTAGGGTTAGATATAGCATCAACACATAGCAGCAATGACTTCATGATCTTTTTTAATGATAAAATCCAAAATATTAGACACAAAATTCGGACCAGACAGTTTGATATTTCATTCTTCAGAAAATTCAATTATATCAGAACAACGATTAGAACTCATCTCACTAATTTCTTCCTCAAATTCATCAACTTGCATCCAAGATCCCCTACCTACGCACTTTTTAAAACAAATACTACCAACAGTAATAAAACCTCTTATGAGAATAATAAATTCCTCTCTCAGTATCGGCTATGTACCTGAAATCTTTAAGCTAGCAGTTGTTAAACCCTTGCTAAAAAAAAAACAGACCTCAACCCCTGCCAGCTCTCTAACTACAGACCAATATCAAACTTCCCTTTTATTTAAAAAATACTAGAAAAGACTGTAGCACAACAGTTATGCTCATTTCTACATAGGAACAACATTCATGAAATGTTCCAGTCAGGTTTTAGGCCTCAT